>RPFO01000175.1:3541230-3821230 GCA_009746045.1 Mesostigma viride | reverse complement strand
ACGTCGATGACGAGCTGCTGCTCGAGTTTGTGGCCGACAATACCAAGCCGTGGCAGCGGCTGTCCGACGGCTACTATTACGACATTAACTTCAGGCCGCGGTTCCGAATCAAGGCGGGCCCTCCAGGGACCGCGCAGGTGGCGGTGATCAAGCAGCCCGCGATGATGGTGCCCAGTTTCGCGTCGCAGCTACGCCGGCGATGCGGCGCCGCAGGACCCGCCAAGGCGGCGCAGGTGCAGGTGATCATCCCGACCACGGACACTTGCTTTGACAGCGGTGACCTGCGGTTCATCGTGAACTCCGGCACCAAGTTCCGTGCCACCAATATCTGATGGGTGAATTGAGTGGAGGACGTGGCTCAGGAGCTGCTGGGTTCTAAGACACATGCATGCATGTGATTGCGCCCATCCACGGCGGGCGGCCAGCATTGATGTGCATGCAGGTGTTGCTGTGCACGCGTATGCACATAGAAATCTTTTCAAAAGCCGTAATTAATTAAACACGTGCTCCCATCCCTCATGCCACAGGCATGCCACAGGGTGCACATGCAATCGAACTCGTCGAAACGATCAGCCCGGCATCCCCTGTGGGTGCAATATGACCAGTGTGAGCATTGCATTACTATGGAGGCGCCAGCAAAGTCAGCAAACAGGCATGTGCTAGGCGAGACACATAGCTAGGCTGGCGGATGTCTGTTGGCTACTTATTAGGCTATAATTAATCAATTTTGAGGAGTTAAGCTCATGTGAGTCACCGTCTACGTGTAAATTATTTAGACTCAGTGCATCACGTGAGCATAAGTCCTCAGTATATATATTCATTCCTCCTGGCCTACGGCGACGTCGGGCACCATCGTGTGGTGCCCTTTGTCCTGGAGGAGTTTGGAGCCATGGGGCCCCTGACCTCCGCCTTCTTCAAGGAGTGTTGCCGGCTCCGGGAGGACCGGCTGGACCTGGAGGGCCAGCGGGCCCCATGGTCGGCGCGGACCTGGACGTCATATTGGCGTCAGCGCTTGTCGGTGGCGCTGACTCGGGCCATGGCTGACATCATGCTCCGCCGTACGCGGGCTGATTTTGCGGTGCAGCAGGGCTATTAGGTTCCTCCCGTTAGGCGTTTCCATTGGTCTTATCGTAGTATAGAGCTTTGACATGGCTCTGTATATAGGTTTATAGCTGGGCGTTTGCTTTGGTTTGAGTGATTTCACTCTGCTGTAAGTAATTATATTTTTAATATATATTCATTAGGAGTGTTGCCGGCTCCGGGAGGACCGGCTGGACCTGGAGGGCCACCGGGCCCCATGGTCGGCGCGGACCTGGACGTCATATTGGCGTCAGCGCTTGTCGGTGGCGCTGACTCGGGCCATGGCTGACATCATGCTCCGCCGTACGCGGTGCAGCAGGGCTATTAGGTTCCTCCCGTTAGACGTTTCCATTGGTCTTATCGTAGTATAGAGCTTTGACATGGCTCTGTATATCGGTTTATAGCTGGGCGTTTGCTTTGGTTTGAGTGATTTCACTCTGCTGTAAGTAATTATATTTTTATAATATATATTCATTCTTCAGGGTTATTCTCCCATGCAGTTATCGGGTTTTTCCTTATGTTGCATGCCCATCTCACCTCCGTAACCTATCATTCTCAATGAATATATAAAACCCCGAAAAGGAGAAGAACCCTGAAGAAATGAATAGGAATCTCACACGGACATCCAAGGATCACGCCAGTGGCACAAGGTACAACTAACTACATCACAAAACTACGACACGCAGCAACATCGCTGCCGGCCCACCATGCAGGCCTGGGAGGGATCTAGACCGCATAGGCCGCGACGAAGTCGGCCCGGGTGCGGCGGAATAACACATCAGCCACGGTGCGAGTGAGGGCGAGTGACAGGCGCTGCCGCCAATACGAGGACCACGTGCGGGCAAACCACAGGGCGGTCTGACCCTCGAGGTCGAGGCGGTCTTCACGGCGCTGGCGGCACTCGTGGAATTAAACTCCGCTGTCTTGGGGCCCATGGCCCTGAACTCCTCAAGGACAGAGGGGATGACCCGGTGGGGCCCCACATTGCCGTAGGAGGCAAACTTGTCGCGCTCAGCCACATGCAGCGGCAGCAGCGCCGGCATCCACAGCCGCCCGGAGGATGTGGCGACCGGAGAGCGGCCGAGCCACGGAGACATCGATGAGCAGGTGGCAACCCTGCCCGTCGTAGCTAAGCACGGTAATGTCGGGGCGGTGGTCATGGGTGAGTAGAGGGCGGCCCCATCCGCGTCCTCACACTTGATATGGTGGAGTGGGGAAAGACCGACCGAACCATGGCACACACCACCCCGGCGGAGGAGAGCGGTATGGAGATAGAGGAACCAGTTCTGGTTCTGCTGGCCACCCATGCACGCGATGTAGTGCGTCCCAGTAGTATCCAGAGCAATTAGCCCGCAGCTGCCGCAGGACGCACCCGCCGTGATGAGAGGTTGCGGGGCAAACAGCTGGTGGCGGAGAGCGATGGCGTAAAGGGCCGGAACCAGCGTGAACAAAGGGCTCATGGCCGAGGGCGCGCAGGAATGCGGCCCCCACGCTCCCCTCAAGGGAAACGGAGTGAAGCCAAGCCTTCCCCTCATCGTTCAAGCTCGCATGCAGACCCATCCAGTCGGCACAGTGTAGTAGTATACCCGCGTAGGTCTTTTGTTGTTTTTCATGAAGGCAGGCAGGGAAGACACTAGGACTGACGACAGTCGGGACACACCGGGCGTGCCCCAGTATATATATGTCCGCCGTACGCGGGCTGATTTTGCGGTGCAGCAGGGCTATTAGGTTCCTCCCGTTAGGCGTTTCCATTGGTCTTATTGTAGTATAGAGCTTCCGGGTTGGAAAATACGTGTGCGGGGTATAATACGTGGACTTAAAATACGCGTATTATACGTGGGGGGTATAAAATACGCGGCGGTAAAATGCGCGACAGTTTTTGTGGTCCAATTGTCAGTCACCCAATTAGCACGCTCCTTGATGATGGTCATGCAGTTATTACAACTGAAATTTGGTGTATATGCTTATTTATTAACATCTTCCATTTATGCCCTGCAATCCTATCTGATTATGATTTGATACATGCAGGGGGGAGCATGCTGCAACGGGAATTGTAAGGAATCAATTAATTAATTAATTGTAAGGAAAGCCATCCACTATATAATGGACAGAAACGAGGGTCCAGCTGTAACGGTTGTTCTTGGCCCTGAGATCCTCGACAGCCACCTGCACGCTCTCCTTCTTCTTCACGAGAAGCTCGCCACCCAACAACTTCCGAGAAGAAGGGGTGACGTGCCCTCCTCTGTACTGGACCATGCCGGCCACCATCTGCTTGAAAGAGGCGCTCTCAGCCGCATTGAAGGCAATGCCGTTCTCGATAAAAAATTCGGCAGCCAGCAGCTGGACACCTTTCTCGTCGACGGGAACCAGCCATTTGGTGATGCTCAGCTGGCCTTTGCTGGGAACCGACGACAAGTCAGCCGGCGCAGCCCCTCCCATCTCCGCCATTGCCCTGTTCAAATTGTGCTGCTTCTTGGCGTCTGACTGCTGCGACTTGTTGTTATACATCCTGAGAAACTTGCTCCGGATATTCGGTGGAATTTTGTCGCAGGGTAACATCCCTTCCCCTGCGATTCCGGCGGGTGTGCACGGACTCGGAATACGCTGATTGCCCCCGCCCCGTATGAGAACTTCTTGTTGCAAAATGAGCAGAACTTATTCGACACAAACTGCGTTTTGTTACTAACAGCATCTGTGACTGCTTCTTTCTTCTCGAGAACGAAATCCCATTCAGGCCCTTTCTTCTTCATGGCTGCAAATCGAAAATGGCTGCACACTGTCGCACAGTCGCACTGGCCTCGTCGTCGCTATATTGCATTACACCGTCAGTAGCACAGCTGGCATTTGCTGGCACACTGTTATTATGCGTTATGTACCTAGTCCTAGCTGTCTCCTACCGGCCAAACATTTTGCAAGGCTTGCGCTTTATGAAAAGAACTGTACGCATCTACTTCTAGTAGTAAAAATCTCAAATGTGCAGTGAGCGCGCCGCGCCCAGAACCTGGGCACCGCGCCAGTGCCCGCTGCCCGCTGGTACCCCCGAAAAATTCTAAGTCCAAACCGCGTGGTCAGACGTAAAATACGCGTAAAATACGTCGAGGCCCATAATATGCTTTATCCCGCATTTTATCGCATTCGTACGGCGTACAGACCAACCCGGTAGAGCTTTGACATGGCTCTGTATACAGGTTTATAGCTGGGCGTTTGCTTTGGTTTGAGTGATTTCACTCTGATGTAAGTAATTATTATATTTTTATAATATATATGTCCTGACCTCCGCCTTCTTCAAGGAGTGTTGCCGGCTCCGGGAGGACCGGCTGGACCTGGAGGGCCACCGGGCCCCATGGTCGGCGCGGACCTGGACGTCATATTGGCGTCAGCGCTTGTCGGTGGCGCTGACTCGGGCCATGGCTGACATCATGCTCCGCCGTACGCGGGCTGATTTTGCGGTGCAGCAGGGCTATTAGGTTCCTCCCGTTAGGAGTTTCCATTGGTCTTATCGTAGTATAGAGCTTTGACATGGCTCTGTATAATTCGGTTTATAGCTGGGCGTTTGCTTTGGTTTGAGCGATTTCACTCTGCCGTAAGTACTAATATTTTTAATATATATGTCCCTTGAAGTGGCCATGGCGGCCATCAACCTTCGGCTCAACCTCCCCAAGTGTGCAGTCTTTTCGCCCCAGGAGGACTGCTCTGGCTTCCCCGCGGCTATCCCGGGGGCATTGGCGCGGGCGTGTGGTTTCTCGTGCCTCAGTGGGCGTCCCTGTGGGCATGACCCTGATGTTACGTCGCGTAACAATTCGTTGTAGTTACGGACGTAAATTAGGTCCTTGGCCTCGGCTGTTCTTAGGTTACGTGCAGTTCTAGTTTGGACATGATTGTCCCCGTAACAGTACTGTGGTATATTGGGTGCCTTTGGGCGCCGCGCCGCGTACACTAGGAACTCAGATCTGAGATTTTTCTCAGTTTTTCTCAGTTTTCTCAGTTTTCTCAGGAAGGCTGCCTGAGATTTCCTGAGATTTCCTGAGATGTCCTGAGATTTCCTGAGATTTCCTGAGATCAACTGAGAAAAATCTCAGTTTTCTCAGGAAAACTGAGAAAATCACCTGAGAAAACTGAGAAAACTGAGAAAAAACTGAAATCAGCCTGAGAAAGTCGCCTGGCCTGAGATTTTTTTTTCTCAGGAACGAAATTTCTCAGGCGCCCGGTTTTTTCTCAGGTTGCTGCCTGAGAAAATCTGAGACTGAGAATATCTGGGAAACTTAAGGCCTGAGAAAAACTGAGAAACCTCATGCACACAGAGAAATCGCATTCATACCACGCAACCAGAAATCACTTTGATTACAAATTATAATAATTTCTTGTGCAGTTGGAGTACAGCTCTTCAAGTTTAATAAGAACATCAATTTCAGTCACTAGACGAGTTGCTACAATCTGCTTCAGCGTAGCTCACTTTTCCATACGCCCTTGCACTTCTCCTCGTTGGTGCAAGGTCGCCCCGGCTAGGTTCAGCCACATTCTTGTGCTGCCTACCCCCTCTCCCCCTCTGCCCACGATTCCCCCGCGTAGGTTCAGCCGCATACTCGCGGCCATCGCCACCACGGGCAGAATCAGCAGCATTTTCTGCTGCAGGCTGCCTCCTTCCTCTCCCCCTCCGTCCACGCTTCCCCGTGCAGGTTCAGACGCATTGTAGCTGCATGGGTCATCACTGTCGCTGCTAGGTGGAGCCACATCCTCTTGGCTACCATTATCACTGCCGCTGCAGATGGAGGAATCAGTTTCTGCTGCAGGCTGCTTACCCCTCCTCTTCCTTGGTGCAGGCATGCCATCCTCGCTGCCACACTAGGAACGGAGTGTTGACAAACTTTGACAATTGTTTGTCAAGAATTGTCAAATAGTTCTAGTGTGACCCGCTGGCTTCACACAGCCAAAAAAAAAAAAAAATTTAATCAATTTTTGGCGGTAGAGAGACCATGGAGGGACTGCCCGCTGCCCGCTGTAGACGCATACTGTAGTTCGTAGAAGCGTACTCCTTCGCTGCACTCCGGAGAGGAATCGTGACGGACTGACGGTCTCCTTCGCTGCCCTCCAGAGAGGAGGCCGCTAAAGCGGCCGCTCGCTTCGCTCGCTGGGAGCTTTGCGCGGATTGGTTGGCAGTTCTTCCGTGCGCTTGGCGCGGATTGGTGGTCAGTCAGTCCGCCCCTTCTGGATTGGCCGCGTACTCGGTGATGCCCTGAATAGTGTCGGATTACCTTACATTGCCAAATTAGTAATATAGATTCTTGACATATCAACTGACATGACCTTGACAAACCTTGACAGAACTTGACAAAAGCTTGACATGATAACATCAAAGGCTTGACAAACCTTGACAGAATGTTGAAAGGTTGACAAAACCTTGACAATCTTTGAAATATCAACATATCAACACGGAAAAAAATGTCAATACACTGACAAACCAAGGTGATGTGTCAAGAAATGTCAAGACGTTAACAAACGAAGGCCAAAAAAATTGTTAACATGACAAAATGTCCACAAATGTTAACATGACAAACGTCAACATGACAACCAAAGGCGTAGCAAACTGACAAATCAACACCACGCACAGGTAAACTTATTTCATTAAAATCAACAAGTTCAAAAGACCACCTAAACCAAGTCATCATCATCATCATCATCAAAATCAACATGGCTGCTACCTTGCTGCCTGAAT
This sequence comes from Mesostigma viride, assembly GCA_009746045.1. NCBI lineage: Eukaryota > Viridiplantae > Streptophyta > Mesostigmatophyceae > Mesostigmatales > Mesostigmataceae > Mesostigma > Mesostigma viride. Next base: position 3,814,437 of record RPFO01000175.1, on the reverse strand, counting down.
TGCGGTTTTCTGCATTACATTAGCATGACAAACTGTACTGACAAAACACATGAAGGAGAAGTGCACTCAATCACAGTCCGAGGGTGGCGGGCAAGATGCACAGCCACAAGCATCTTACAAATGCAGTATAACATCCGCGTAGGGCTGTCCCAGCGATCATTGCTGAAATTAATGGACGACTTTCTAGAAATTTACCGCAGGAGACTGTCCAGTGCTACAGCGATGTGATGAGGGCTCAGAGCCTACAAAATCTGTGTCCGCAGGTGCCCTCCCCGCCATGCTGGGCTGGCCGATGTGTGCGCCATGGTTGTGTTAGGTAGATTGCCTGCATGCAAGGGAAACATGCGTTATCCAGCAAAGCAGCAAAGGGAACACACAACGATCTTAAGTGAGATGAATACCCGACGCCTTGACGCGCCAACAACGTTGCATTACCTAAATCAGTTGTGTGTAATGAGACGGCGTGAGAGCACAGCAGTCGCGTGGCTGTTTGTGAGTGATGGCTTGATTTTTGGACCGAGAAAGTGAGATAGTGACAGAGAGAGAGAGAGAGAGAGAGAGAGAGAGAGAGAGAGAGAGAGAGAGAGAGAGAGAGAGAGAGAGAGAGAGAGAGAGAGAGAGAGAGAGAGAGAGAGAGAGAGAGGGCCTGGTATTCTCACCTAAACTGTCCCTATGTACCTCACAAGATGTAGGGAACTGCGAAACCACAGGAATACCTAGAGAAGAGCGCTTCCTGGCTCACGAAAAACTCGCCGATTGAGTGCTTGACGTTCACGTTTGATAATGCTGAACTGCGTTATCAAATCATCTGCGTTATCAAATCATCATCTGGCAGAGTCACGTCACTTGGTTGGTGCCGGGCCCGCTACAAAAAACGTAGCGGGCCCGGTGATGTCGCTATTACACCACCCGACTTTACATCGAGTCACTGTGAATGATATATATATGGCTGCCTACAGCACCGCGCATGGTGTCCAAGTAAAATTATGGCGCTGCCAAGGCTGCGTACCTGCCGTTATCGCCTTGGTCTTTGTCACGGTGGCGTTCTCCAATTCACGTGCAACGTCCACTTCCTGTGCCAGCTCTGGCGCGGCGCGTGCCCTTCGGGCTGAATTTCAAATTTCCGCGTGCAGTCCGTTGGAGAGGGGCGCTGCGTCCGGAGTCCGGACTTAGGGAATTCGGAGGCTGCTGGTCGCACAAAAGATCGTTGTTGGCTGTTGAGTGATGTCCGACTGGCACGATGGAGAGGGCTCCATCACATTGGCGACCTCACCAGTGGCCCACATGTACCGACGAGACCTGCATCTCGAGCTTGTCGGCCCTCACGCTGCAGCTGTCGCCATGCGAGACGCCCTGAGACTCTCGGCATGATTTTTCCCGTGCAATATCACGCCCTCGATTCGCAGCAAGGCCCGTCTGCTCCAATATGGCCGACTGCGGGCTGTGCCGTAACAGGAAATGTCCGGGTGATGGCAGGCAGTGCCTACCCATCCCACCGCACGCACCGCGTCAAGCAATATTTCCACTTCCGCTGCTGCTGGGCACCGGGCTACTGCCTACATTTCTTCAATCGCTCCATCGCCTCCTCCATGGTGCCTCGCTCCCTGCGGCCCCTCCGCCACGCCGGATATCCATGGCAATCAAGCCTACCGGCTACCACCATACCGGCCACGAGCCCTTGCTGCACCAAACGAAGTGTGCGGCCCCGAATTAAGTGAAGTACACGGCAGGACTGGGAACCACCTGAAATTACATCGGGGTCTCCAGTGGACTTGGCGTCACATCTTGCTAACGTTGTCACTGTCGGCAGTTGTCAGTTGCTGTTGGTTGTTGCATGCTGAGGGTTGCAGATGTTCTAGGAACAGCTGGTCCAATGTTGCTATGCATGCAGTTACTCTTGCCATTACGTGTGTCCGTGTGCCTCCAACCATCCCGCCACAATGCCAGCACCCTCCACCCCGCTAACTCCCACTCGCCCCACTCCCCTGCCTGTTCCATACCCGCCCCACCCACAAATATACGTCACAGACATCCACATGCCGTTATCCATCCCCACCTGACTACGGACTACTCTCGCCCCCACGCTGAGGTCCCCCACAACACCGTAACACCGCCCTCCTCCCCCAAACCATCCGATGACCCACCCGACCATCCACCTTGAGTCCCCCCAAACCAACCTATCTGACTACCACCCTTCCGTATTACATACACCACCTTCCACACCAACATAACAAACCACCTACTAAACAAACCTACCGCCCCACAACGAGGTTCCCCTACACCACTGCACCCCGCCCACCCCGCCCCCCGCTGCCCCAACATACGATGACTCCACCCCACCATCCACGTGAAGCATAACCATCCACCCCGGCCTCCGGGGCAACCAATCAGCTGTCCACTCAACCATAACTGACACTGCTGCACCGACCACCGGCAAGCCCGCCTACGTACCATACCCAAGCCACCCACGCAACCCAAGCATCCCCAACCCTCACACGAACCTGTGACCTACGCACGAGCTACCTACAACTGCGACTCACAACTACTACATAATCAACCCATAACAATGTCCCCCATGACCCCCGCCAAAGGGGGGGGTCCCCCCAATAGTCCAACACACACACACACACACACACACTCTACAATACCCAGGACCACGAGTACCCACCCAATTCACCTCCCACAACGGTATCACCCACGAGTCCAGTGCCCCACCCATGTCCACAGCGACACCCCGGAGACTTCACCACGCCCACCGACTGCACGCACGCACACCTAGCTGCACACTCCCACGCACCTACCCTCGCACGCACGCATGCACGCAGCCATCAACCCACCCACCAAGGCACGCCTGCACAAACGCGCACATGCACAAGTGCACGCACACGCACACATAGCTGCACACTCTCACGCACCCACTCACGCACGCACGCCTGCACACAGCCATCAACCCACCCGCCAAGGCACGCCTGCACAAACGCACTCATGCACAACTGCACGCACTCGCCCACGCACGCACACCTAGCTGCACGCCTGCACGCAGTCACGCAATGCATGGCAGCATGCCCGCCTTCTATATCATTCTTGGAATATCATGTTGCATATGGCATTATTATCATGTTTGTAAATTTAACTCCTTGCTTTCTGTATGCTTTCTTTCTTTGGGGGATGACTTGATGCAGATCGTGGAGCATACAAGCTCGACGAGAAGACGTACACATCAATATTGAGTGAAACCACCGTTGCTGGGCTCTGGCATGCCAGCTGTTATATGGCCATGAGCCATCAGCTAGCAATCCAGAAATAGGATGAGAGCAGTTTTGAGTCGATGTTTTATATTTTGATGGTATTGAAATGATGAGTCACAGAATGCCACAATGAAACATAAGTTCATTACTATCAAACAGCGTGATGCCATGAATGCCACGCCTAATACCACAAGATGTGCTAATAACGTATTTAATTCATTAATGAATTGTTGGATTTATTGCATGATGGTGTTATGCTTGTTAGAATACACATTTAATTCTGGCAATGGCATGCCTGAGAAAATGCCCTGAGATTTTAAGCGCCTGAGAAAATGCCCTGAGATTTTAAGCGCCTGAGAAAATGCCCTGAGATTTTCAGCCTGAGAAAAAAAAATCTCAGTGTCCACGTAAAATCTCAGTTTCCACTTAGCCCTGAGATTTCCTGAGATTTCCTGAGAAAAAGCCAATTTTCTCAGGCCAATCTCAGGAAATCTCAGGTCACTTTCTCAGGAAATCTCAGGAAATCTCAGGAAAATCTCAGGAAATCTCAGGAAATCTCAGGAACATCTCAGGAAATCTCAGGAAATCTCAGTTTTTTTCTCAGGAAATCTCAGGAAATCTCAGGAAATCTCAGTTTTCTCAGTAGCGAGTTCCTAGTGTACTTTATTAGTGGTCCTTATCCTTTTGTAGAATGTAGTGGACCGGCGTGCATCTGTGCACCTGCTTGTGTTTCTGTGTCTCGGCAGGCGAGGGCCAGATCGGCCCGAGTCTGTTGGACCGTTGGTGACCATTTATGCACGTTCCACTCCGTGCGTGGTCACTCGGCGTGTGTTAAATGAATTAACACATATAGGCTTGGGTCACGGCAGTGTAGTTGTGTTTCCTTCCTCTTTTCCTGGAATAAACGGGTTTGGTTAAATGGCCTATGGCATATTACAGTAGCACATATGTCAATGCATTGAGATCTGGATCGTCTCGTTCGTCTTTCGCTAGGGGTTTAACTAGAGGCGGCCTCACTAGTCTAGGTAGCATCAGAAGAGGTAGAGGTAGAGGTGGAGGCCGAGGTTTGCGGCGTAACAATGGACTCGGAGGTAGTTTAGATAGAGAGCGAGACGACGATCCTTTGCAACATACGTCATTGAATCAACCCTTCCGCGGCTGGGAAAATGAAGACGACACCTACTTGACAGGTAATGGGCGGGTCGCCTGCGAGCTGGGGGGGTAGTGCTGCCTGATTCAGGACACGCCCTGCCTAGAAGTTATACCTGCTCGAAGCGGAAAATCCTTTTATAGATAGCTCCTTTTCCTCGTTTTGTTTTCCTGAGAAATGTTGCTCACTGTCGTAGATAGTTGATGTTTTCGGTTCGGTGTTAGTGAGACGATTAGCGTCTGGGTAGATTCCACCTTTTCCTTCGTGCTGCTGTACATTAGACGGCCGCACTCGCAGAAAGTCACTGGGTCGCTGACTTTAGGACTACGAGCGCTGGACCATTGCCGCCCTCGTCATTTCGGTGATCCAGATAACCCAGCTAAGTCGACTCCTACCCCTTCCACTCCTATCGTGACTACTCAAGAACAACAAGGTGCGTTACCATGAGCCAGCGGCGATCTTTTACTGCTCCTTCCCATTCTTCTAGCGATAATAGTCTAGCTAAATATTACGTGGTGATTACGCCTCAATGGTCCTCCATTTTCCTTTCTTGGTCCGACGCTAGGAAAATCGTTCAGAACCGTGTATACAACGTAATTAGGTATAAGAAATTTATGTCCTTCGAAGAAGCTCAGCAGTTCCTTATAGATCATAGCCAAACAGATTTAGGCCTGCATGTACGCCCTCTTCCTCATGGTCGTCCTCCTGTAGAATCTCTAGTCTTTGCTACTCCTCCTTCTTCTCCCCCTAAACGGGCTGCATCTGCATCTGCTTCAGATACTCCTCTCACTTTGGAGTTTGGTTCCTTATCCATTACTGTTGTTAAAAAGGATTGATTTTAATTTTGTCCTTGCTTCAGAACTTAACCCCTCAACCGTCCTCGTGCAGATTTTTGACTGCGAGTTTTTCTCATGCCTCACCTTCTGCACGAGTTTGTGCGCCCTGTAGGGATTTGGCGGGAAGGTTTTGGCGGGAACCAACTAGACCACAGAAAAGATCTAGATTCGCTCTATCCGTAGGACACTTGTCTGACCGTAGTTGACCACCGTATCAGGGTGGAAACCCTGGTCAAAGTCAAGGGGGTATTGGGGTACCCTGGTGCACAGCTGTCTGAGTAGGGAAAAAACCCAGTTATTTCTAGCACCAGCTGATGGGTCCCTGGGGCAGTTACAATTTTTAGTGTTTGTATCCCATTCTAACTAAAAAATCTATCTACAAAACCAACCCCAGGGTCAACTCATCGAGGAAAGGGGTCTATCATCCATTATAAGGGTGTCACCGCGCACACTCACCGTACCCCCCTGAGGGGGAGCTATTTATAGAGCAGGGGGGCCTAGCGCTGGGACCACCCACTATACCCCCAGGTGGGCCCTAATATGGTTATGCTTGGTTCCTTGTATGTTCTAGAAAAAATAATTAGGCTGAATGGGGGCACCTGTGGCATACTGTGCAACTCGTGACTCATTTTAGTCACGAGTCAGAGACGGTGGAGGGGTTAAACGCTTTTCCTTTTTCCTTTGTTGCTTTCAGCTAGATTCCTATTCCTTTACTGAATTAAACATGGATCCAGTGGGTGGAGATATGTCGCCTATACATACCAATAATAATAATAATAATAATAATACTAATAATAGTGACAATAACAATACTCGTGGTAACCGACGGGACTCCTTGGAAACGGTACACCATCTTACCCCTCAAGGTATTCTGCGTACCTCACCTCCTTCTCCTGTTGCTGGTGGTCGCCGGCGTCCCTCCATTACCCCACCTACCTATGAACAACGTCTTTCACAAGTCAGATTTAGTGATGAACCTTCTTTTGCTGTGAACCAGGCCCCTGCCCCTTCTGCAACCTTGGCTCACCCCTCCAGCAGGTCCTCACTCACTAACAATGCTTCTAGGCCTCCTTCCCACCCTGTGCCTTCAATGCCTGCCATTAACACGGGTCGTACCTCTGCCCCTGTTGGCCCTTCTGGGCGCCCTAGTGCAGTTCCCTTTTTCCCACCTGCTTCCTGGTCCTACCCCGAGACGGCCTATGAGGCTGCCCAGGTCCCTACCCGTGTGGCTGATTTAGAAGTTAACAATGATTTCAGTACCATGCCCCTAGATGATAGGAATTATGATCATTTTGCCTACTCCTCCCTTCGTGAGCAATATACTGTTCCCTTCTCCTATGGGCACCATCCTGAAACGGTGGCTCCCTCTAGGCCCCTACCCAAAACTTTTCCTATCCCCTCCTTCTATCCCGCTTATGTAGCAGTGGAAGATAGTGGCCCCATGGGAAAAACTGATTCTTCTAATCCCCCTAAGCCTCCTGCTCTTCCCCTCTTTGCCAACCTTCCTAAGCTGGATGTCAAGTCTTCCCCTCAACAGTTTTTCACTTTCATTATGTTGCTCACCCAGAACACAGAGTCCTGGCAGAACCACAATAGGTGGCGCCTCTCTGATGCCGTACTAGTTCCTCATTATCTTACTACCTGCATTACTCCTGAGCTTGCTAACCTCATTCAGTGTGAGTCTCTTGCCTCTCATGCCTACCCAAACTCTGTGGCAGAATTGTTTAAGCGTTTAGAGAACCATTTAGTCCCTCCTGATGCAGATTGGCAGGATAGATTAGCCTTTGGTACCTTGCAGCAGGGTACCAAATCCTTCAAGGAATATATGAAAGAGTTTGATGCCCAGATGGTACGAATTAGGGATTTGTCGGGTGCAGAAGTCCGTGCCCGCTTCCTTCAGGGCCTCAGTAGACCCTTATTGCGTGAAGTCAAGCGCCAGTTCTCTGCCTACCGTTTTACTGACCTGCCCCTTAAGCATGTGCGCCAGCATCTTTTACGAGTAGCAGATTTCTTCTCCACGCCTTCTCTTCCTACCCGTTCCCGTATCAATAATATTAGTCTTACCCCTGAGGAGGAGAACTCCTATGTAGAAGAATTAGATATTTGTGTGACTGACCTTTCAGCTCTGGATGTCTCTCATATCACCTGCTATCATTGTAAGGAAGTAGGTCATCTTAAACGTGAGTGCCCCAAGTTCCTTTCGGGTGCTCCCCCTCATCCCGACGCTCGCCCTCCTCGTACCCCTCAGCGTGCTCCTATTCGTCCCACTCCAGGACGCATTCCTTCAGCTACCCCTAGTAGGCTGAATGCTGTGCAGACAGGATCCCCAGGGTTCCCCTATGATAATCAGGCTCCCGCACCCTCTTCAATCCCTCGTGACCCTCCAGCAGTGGCTTTTCCGCCAGGGTCTTCTTCGGGGTTCGTTCCTATGGATTTGGGGGGGAGGGGGAACAGTAGGCCTGTCAGCCGGGGGTAACCTGGACAGGTCCTTAGATAGTACCCCAGATAATAATTTTTGCTTGCCTGTTTTTATAACCTCTGTAGGAGCTGAATCATCCCTACCACTACGTGTGCGTCCTCTTATGTTCTTGAATGGTGGCTTAACCGTCCCTCATACTGTTGTAGACCCCTTCTTGCATGCTGATGAACTCTTGAATGTCTCTGTGTTAGTGGATAGCGGTGCGGCTAGCTCCTTTGTGAGCGAAGCCCTAGTTAGGCGTTTAGGACTAGTCCCTACCCCTCACACAAAAACTGTCACTGTCCATTATGCTGACGGTCACACCAGTCATTCCCCGGGTACGGTGTCCCTTCCCCTGGTCATACAAGGACGTACGGTCGACCTGACGGCCACTATAGGCCCTATCACTACAGCTGATGTATTACTAGGATTAGATTGGCACCAAGATAACAAGATTTCATGTCCCACGTAGCTCCCACAAAAACCAGCATCTTCATTAAAACAATAAGTGGAAGCATACATGTGACACTAATTGACATGCCCGGAGGCACGCCGTTCAAGGCCCTTCATGAAGTACGTTGCCCTAGAGGCAACCAAGACACGGGTGGGTGGGTGGGGAGCAAAGAAAGAGGCCGACAAAACCAGCCAGAGCGGCTTTTAGTCGCAAAACCTCCCTTATCCCTAGCTAACTGACGTCATTAAACCCTTATGTTTAGTGGATGCTAGTAAGACGCTAACCGTACAGACCGGGGGTAGAATATCCCGAATCTGCACGGCTAGTATTAAATAATGCGTAGGTTGTTCTTTTCAGGGGCACTGCACCTCACGCCCCGTTCCGCCCGGGTATAATCAACCCAAGCGCGGAACGCACATTTTATTTAATTCATTTTTCAACCATGCACTATATTGCATCTACTAATCACAAAAGCTCTAGCCAAACAGCTACGAGTAAACACTACGACCTATAAGCCGCTCATCCAGCGGCCTCTTGTTCCCGCATTCACGTATAGAAGAAACTCCGTTCAAAGAACCCCGATACCATTAATTATGATACTATGGTCATCTGGTTTCCAGATAGCTCTTACTGGGTACCGGAACGTCATTATAGATTAGAAAATTTATCCTTGGTAGATATTACTCCTCCTACACCTGTTGATCCTCCTGTGAGACCTATACCTGAAGTATTAATGTCCAATGACGAATTGCGATCGGAACTAAAGGAATATGGATACCTATTATGTATGTTCCTTCAGTTAGAAGTACAAGAGATACCTATCACTAATAATAGTGTGGATATAGATGTAAATACAGTGGATACAATAGGAGTGGGATTTACTGAAAATGAAATAGTAAGATACATGGCTGTGATAGATTCTTCTAAAGTATTCGAAGAAAAGACTCCTTCTTATCCTCCTCCTCGTTCTGTTTTACACCGTGTAGTTATCAAGGACGGTGCAGTTCCTACACACTCTCCGATGTATAGAATGGGCCCTACCGAATTAAAGGAACTAAAACAGATTTTAGTATCATTATTAGAAGCAGGTTTGATAGAGCCTAGTAACTCCCCCTACTCCGCTGGTGTCCTGTTAGTTCCTAAGCCAAATGGCAAGTTTCGCCTAGTTACTGATTATAGGAAGGTAAACGATATTACTGTGAAGTCTAAATACCCTCTACCTCGTATTGATGATATATTTAATAAGGTTAAAGGTTCTACCTGTTTCACAGTATTAGATTGCGCGGATGGTTTTTGGCAACTACGTATAGATAGCTCCTGAGGATTGCCACAAAACCGCCTTTGCTACCCCTTTTGGACATTACCAGTTTAGAGTAGCGGCTATGGGACTCTGTAACTCTCCTGCCTCTTTCCAAATGTTAATGAATGAAGTGCTTAGACCTGTTATGGGAAATTCTCACCTCCCTCAAGTGTCCTCTGATTTAAAGGATCCTTCCTTCTCCTCTGTTTCTTTATCTGAGCATGACCGTTCTTGTGCTCAAGCTTACTTAGATGATATCCTTATTTATTCACCTGATTTTGAAACGCACCTACGTGATTTAAAGAAAGTATTAGAAATCATGGCCGAAAATTCTTTATGGGCGCGCCGTGCTAAGGTTCGCTCTGGTAGAAGTGTCCCATTTTTAGGGCACGTCCTGTCAGATGCCGGGGTTGCTACCGACCCTGACAAGACTAAGTCAATTCAGGAATGGCCTACCCCTACCGACGTTAAAGGTGTACGTAGTTTTCTAGGAATTGCTTCTTACTATAGGCGTTTTATCCCGCGTTTCGCAACTATAGCAGCTCCTATTAATCATCTATTAAAGAAGGATATCCCCTTTGTTTGGAGTAGTGAATGTCAGTCGGCTTTCCAGTGTCTAAAATCCCTACTCCTCTCCCCTCCCGTACTCATCCTACCGGATACTACTAAACCCTTTGTTGTAGCTACAGATGCTAGCAAGGTAGCTATAGGGGGCGTCCTTCTTCAGGATCAGGGTCAGGGCTTACAGCCAATCGAGTATATCTCTAGGACAATGCTTCCTGCGGAGCGTAACTATCCCGTACACCAGCAAGAACTATTAGCTGTGGTGTATTGTTGCCACGCGTGGCAGCACTTTCTTAAAGGTGCTCAATTTGATGTTTGTCTGAATGAACCCTGTGAGCTTGATCCTTATAGATTAGTTATCCAGACGGACCACCGTCCCCTTACCCATCTTCTCTCACACCCCAACCTCACCCCTCGTCAAGCGCGCTGGATGGAGTTTTTAGCACAGTTCTCCCCTTTTAAACTTCAGTATGTTAAGGGTGTAGATAACATAGTACCAGATGCACTCTCCCGTCGTGCAGATTACTCCTTTTTCGAGGACCTTGATGTTCTCAATACTACTCTAGTTCCTACTACTATGGGTGTAACCCCGTATGGTGAACTACCTGATGATGAATCCTATGCCTACCTTTTTCATACAGCAGTTCGCATGCCTGATCTCCTTTCTCACGTAGGACTCTCTCTCCCGTGTGAGGCCCTTCCTGTGGTCTCGGTGGGGGGGGAGGGGAAAAATAAAATTTCTATACCACTTAGCCATATAGCGACTAGGTCGGGAAAATCTTATGAAAACATAGTCCCTCTAGGACCTCCCCTTCTCTTTGGCAAGGCGGTAGGAGATCTCTTTAAACCTGTTCTGGATACCTCTGTAGCGATGCCTACCTCTGATCTTGAACGCCTTATTAGTCGATTTACGGCCACTGAGCCGGAAGCATTAGCTGCCATTGCTGCCCATCCCCAACAATTAGGCAAGCACCCTTGTAAATTTGTAGGTGGATTTTTATATGTGCAGATAGCAGATTCTCCCCCTCAATGGCGCCTGTATGTCCCTCCTATCTGTCGCTCCTCCTTGCTCTTTGAGTTGCATGACTTAGCTGCTCATCAGGGTGGTAAACGGGTACGGGACCTAGTAGCCCGCTCTTACTACTGGCCTTCCCTTTTAAAGGATGTAGATGAGTATGTTAGAACCTGTCAATCTTGTCAGGAAATGAAACCCAACAATGTAGGACAGATAGCAGAGCCTAGCCCCTAAATGGTCTGGCTGCCGATTTTCCGCCTAAAACTGAGTTACAGCCGACACGTCGGCCCCTTCTCGGGGGACCAAATGCCGCGAAAACTATTGAGAATTAGGAAAAGTTTAGCTGAGAAGATCGAAAGTTTATAATTTTCCTCACAGCATGGTACTAGGGTTTGCATACTTCTGACAAAGTTATAGAGGTGTTCTGGTCGGTCGAAGTACAAGGGGTCAGGGTACTTTTTCGCGTACAACGTGCATTCCGGAAAACGACGACCTGGCCATGGCGGCTTGCGCCCACGCATGGCATTTCCGTTTTCGTTCGAATTTTCTGACCAAACTCAGGAAATTGATTTTATACGTCCTAAAGATGATACATGCCAATTTTTGGTTCGCGGGAATGCCATTTGATAGGTGTCGGCAGCGTTCTTGCTGGAAAAAACTGCGATCAGGCCGGACGATAGAAACGTTGACAGCAATACCTTTCCTGCGTATTTTAAAGGATATATTGGTTTCTTTGTACTTTTTATGATACATAGTAGTCGTAAACGTGCAAGGGTGGCCAGAAATCGCCGAATCCAGCGACCATGCTGCACAACTTTGGCGTGCCGAAATGCGCCATTTTGCGGCCACCGCCTGGGCCAAGGTAACGCCATCCATGCCTGGTAAAGCTTAATCATCGTTTTCCTATCGATGTTTGACGTTTATATATACGTTCTAGCTTGTGTAGCACATTCTTTTTGCATTATACATGCTCTTTCTTGACCCTGGCCTGGCCCCTTTCTAAAACACCCTTCTTAGATGCTTCCATCAGTCAGTTGACCTGCCACAGGGTGATGGTGATAAGTTTTAGAGGCTGTATGGGTTTGAATACCTCCATATATGTTTGTTATACATTTCCCACACACATATTGCATGAGTGTGAGGCAGTTGGCTGGTCTCTGTGGCATCATCAAGCATGTAACCGGTGAGTAGAAGCTTCCCATTGTCAGCATGTGCCACCAGGTGTGCTGGCCATCACCTGGCAAGCTATAGCAGCTTAGGCCTAGTTTATCCTTGCTAGGGCAGGCTGAAATAGGCTTAAAATCACTAGTTTGTTGGTGGCTGCCTCCTAGAATGCATGCCTTGCGTAGGGTATCCGTACCACGTTACCTACGTGCATGGACAAGGTGGCACCTGCACATAGGTGCCATGTAAGGGCAGTGTGATGATGCAGTTATGTTTCCCCATCATTGTGGAAGGGAAATGTATTGTGTGGCATGGTTGGGGGCCATATTAGTAGGTATTAGTAGGTAGTATGCCCACTCCTACCCCCTTGGTTGCTTGTTACCATCGGTACCCCTATGGGCTGTACTGGGTGTAACTGCTGGTATACCCACCCAAATGATGACCCCAACGGCTCAAACTGTTCAGCAACTAATTGTTTATCATCCCTGAAGTGGTAGGTGCCTAGCTCTTACAACATAATTCAAAATGCACATTCTACCAAAAATGAAAACGCTCGTCTTGACCCCCCTGACTTTGACGGCAGTTATACATGGCCTACCCTGCATATATGTAAGGTTGTGATATACCAACCCGAAGGGCAACTCATGGACATGCTTGGCCCCCAAGGACAGCCATTGGATATGGGTGGGTTGGATGGCATCTGGTTTGCAAAATTGTGAAGTTACAGCCGATGCATCGGCAGTATTTCTGCCCATTTAGGGGCTAGGACCTTACCTGATCCCATCATGCCTTGGGATTCTATTATGATGGATTTTGTAGGTCCTTTTAGGAAGAATGATAGAGGTAACGCCCAGATCCTTGTTTTTGTAGATCGTTTTACTCGCATGTGCCATCTCGTGCCGTGTCCCTTAGAACTCACCGCACGCGATTGCGCACGCCTATACCTTAATAACGTATATAGATATCATGGTTTGAGTAGGCAGTTTATTAGTGATAAAGATAAGTTATTTACTTCTGATTTTTGGCAGCAGTTCTTCGCTGCTATCGGTACCAAGGTCACATTCGGTACTGCCTACCACTCCTCCTCGTCTCATTTAGTAGAACGTTTGAATAGGGTAGTGGAAGAAGCTCTGCGGCATTATGTGAATGGCTCTGGGAGTGATTGGGAGGATTATCTATGTCTGGTAGAATTTTCCCTTAACAACTGCCCTCAGGCTGCGCATGGTTATACGCCCTTCTTCCTAGATACTGGTAGACAACCTCTTACCCCTACCTCTCTCTTAGCTAGTCCTTTACGGGACAAGGATGATGTGTCCCGGGATACTGTAGAAGGTGTGCAGGCGTTATTAGATAAGATGAAGAATGCACACGACAACGCTATTGCAGGGTACCATAGGGCGCAGGCCAAATACCTTGCTAGGTTGCGTGCCTCATTAGATAGAAGAGCACCTGAGATAGAAATAGGAGATTTAGTCTTAGTAGAAGGCCCTCGTGTTGGCCGCTTCGCTCATAAGTTCGAAGCTGAACTGAAAGTGAAACTTAGGCCCGCCTTCTTAGGACCCTTCCGTGTGTTGTCTAGAGTAGGTAATTTCCTGTATGAGATAGATATTCCTACCTCTTGGCAGACCCACTCTCGCACCTTTCATAGAAGCCAGCTGAAGCTCTATCATCAGAGCACGTTCGCTGGTAGAGAATTAGCCCCTGCCCCTTTAGAGCATAACCCGGATACTGGTGAGGTAGAGGATGAGGTAGAGGGTATCGTGGCCCATAGAGATATCAGAAAGGGCCGCGGTACCCAGCGCCAGTATAAGGTGAAGTGGATGTATGCTCGTAGCGAGGTAGATAAGGTCTGGTATACGGAGAGTGAGCTAGATGGGTGTAGTCGCCTGCTGCAGGAGTATAAAACCCTGCATAAGCTCTAGTTGTAGACCTTCTCCTCTCTTATGTTATGTCTGCTGTCGACGGGTGGTTGGTTGTCCCCTCCCCTCCGCAGCCGTCATGTCAGAGCCTACCCCTCCGGCCGAGAGCTCGCTGCCGTCCCCGCCCCCTCCGGACCCTGAGCTGTATTTCGAGGCCCTACCGGGCCGCTGGGTGTCGCGGTCCAGTTACCCGGGTGGCGTGGTGCAGCCGGCCCTCCAGGCCCAACATGCGGGTTTAGTCAGGGCTGCCCTCTTTGGGGTCACGTGGTACGGCCCTTCCCCTGATGATCCGCACCAGCTTGTTTTGCACGGGTTCGACGATACCGGGCACTGTTTGTTAGGGTGTGGTTCCCGCTGTCCGGCCCTAGAACAGATAGCTGCGGTTCTCCAGTGCTCCCGAGTGTTCTCCTACCTTTCTACCCCTGTGGGCCGCACCTGCCTACGGGAGGTGTTCCCCTGGCTTCCGGCTGAGGGTGATGCAGAGGTAGATGAGAACCCCTGCGACCTCCTACGGGCCGTAGAATTCATGGAGATAGCTGATCAATCGGCGGGAGTAGCAGTTGTCGGTCCTGCCCCTACGGGCGCCCCAGCCGAGGTACCATATACTCCAGAATATTCGGCCTCGAGCGCTGCGCCCTCCTCCTCAGCGTCTGCTCCTCCCTCGCCCGTCCCGTCGTCCCCACGGTCGACCCGGCGTGTTGCAGTGGAGCCTACCCCTCTGGGTTTGCCTGATCCTCTTTCGGCGACGGTTTCGGCTATGCAGGCGCAGATCCAGTCCCTGACCACGGCGTTCGGGGCCTTCTTGGCGGCCCAAGCGCAGACTCCGGCCACGCCAGGTGGGGTGTCTGTGGTGTCCGCGCCCCCTATCCCTTCGGTTGTTTCGGCACCGGTGGTTTCGCCTGCGCCCCCTACCCCTTCGGTTGCTGCGGCTCCGACACCTCCGGGTGCCTCGGCGCCTGCGACCGACGTTTCTGCGCAGCAACGCGAGTCTTCCGTCCCCTCGGCTGTGCCCGCCGTCGCCTCCTCTGGGCCACCCGCTGTGTCATCGCAGCCAGTGCGGGGTTTCTTCAGCGACACGGGCGATCATCCCAGGCTTTGGGAGGGTGGTCCCCCGCAGAGGATTCCGGTGCCCGACTGGAGTTTGGATGGCAACCAATCTTATGCCGGACTGCCTGTCCCTACGGGCCCTATTTTCAATATGTGGCCTGAGGGTGCGCCGGCAACGGAGACCGGCGCGCCAGCTGCGGTGGCGGGTCCGTCACGGCCCTCTCTGGCTTCGGGTCCGGCGCGACCTCCTGTTGTACCAGTGCCACCTGCGTCGGTGTCGGCTCCCGCCCCTGTGTCGGCCCCTGCTTCGGCCCCTGCCCCTTCGGCCGCGCGATCCTTGGCGGCGGTTGTTCGGTCTACCGGTCAGGATCCTCGTGCCACTCGCGCTGCCGATTCCCTCCGGGAGTTGTCCCAGGGTGATCGGGACAGGGCCCCTTCTGTGGTGCATGCGACGCCGGAGTCGCGCGACACGCCCATTCCCGGGTATGGTATGTCCGCACTCGCCTGCCGACAGTGTGACCTGCCGCGCGCCTCTGCTGAGCTTGCCATCTCTCCCATGTCCTACGGGTTCTCCCAGGTGTGTCGGGCGCCCGGGATCGTGGCCTACCCATTGAGACTGATCGGCCTCCTTTCGACATGGTTATTTTAGCTGATCCGGTGTTCGAGGGTGAGATCCTGGTCCGGCGCGTTCTGTATCGCTGGGCTAGGCGCCACAACGACTTGGACACCTACGGTGGGTTCCAGTGGGCTTACCCTCCACCTCTGGGCATTATGGCTTCGGATGCCCTTACAGTAGAGTTTCCTGCGGTGCCGGGTGCTGCGTACACTACGGTCCTCCAGCCCATCCTTGAGTGGGATGCCCGTCGCCCGGCGCCTATCCCGGGCCAGGGTCTAGACTCCCGCGGTCACCCTCCTCCTCGGGCCAGCGACTACCTAGAGACATTCGGGTCGCGACAGTGTGTCGTCGGTGGCGCTCCCGCGAGGTTCGGCACATCCGGTTGTGGCCGTCCAACGTGGAGCCCCTGGTGGACCTGTTCTTCCCGACGGGTATGCGCCCTCGGATCCGGTACCATCGCCTCCTCCTGCGGGCCCTTTGCCTGATCGCGGTAGAACCTTTCCTTCGCCTCTTTGCCTGTGGCTTTCTGGACTGGGCCCGTGGCCAGGTCGTCCTCACGCAGCATAGGTATTACTGGGCCTTCCTGGGCCTCTTTCCTGACGGCGTGTGGGCCGATGTTTTCCTCACTGTAGATAGGCATGACAATGTCGAGGATGTGGCCCACTACCAGGCCTACCTGGAGGTCCTGCTGGCCTCTCGTGGCACTTATCAGACGGATGGCCACTAGATAGAGGGCCTTAGGCCCGACCTGAGGGTGTTGTCCCTCCGGTATATAGAGTCGCCCTCATATTCTGGCCAGTTGGTTGGCTGTTCTTGGTCCTTAGCGCTGATGTGTTTACTCTGTGTGTCCTGCCCAGTGCCGTCCCCCCCGGCCAGGACTCCGTTCCAGGCAGTTAGGGGAACCTACCACCAGGCTTGGTGCTGGCTAACCCTACACCACCCGGCGTGGTGGTGGAGACCGTGTGAACTATTGGTGCTTTGTATCTGGGATGGTTCATCGATTGTGTTGGTGTGTGCTGGGTGCATTAGGTTTTTCCTACCCCTTTGGTTTCCTTCTCTCTGCGTAGGGAGGGGGCTCCCTACCTCTTGTGGGGGGGGAGGTGTTACGTCGCGTAACAATTCGTTGTAGTTACGGACGTAAATTAGGTCCTTGGCCTCGGCTGTTCTTAGGTTACGTGCAGTTCTAGTTTGGACATGATTGTCCCCGTAACAGTACTGTGGTATATTGGGTGCCTTTGGGCGCCGCGCCGCGTACTTTATTAGTGGTCCTTATCCTTTTGTAGAATGTAGTGGACCGGCGTGCATCTGTGCACCTGCTTGTGTTTCTGTGTCTCGGCAGGCGAGGGCCAGATCGGCCCGAGTCTGTTGGACCGTTGGTGACCATTTATGCACGTTCCACTCCGTGCGTGGTCACTCGGCGTGTGTTAAATGAATTAACACATATAGGCTTGGGTCACGGCAGTGTAGTTGTGTTTCCTTCCTCTTTTCCTGGAATAAACGGGTTTGGTTAAATGGCCTATGGCATATTACAGTAGCACATATGTCAATGCATTGAGATCTGGATCGTCTCGTTCGTCTTTCGCTAGGGGTTTAACTAGAGGCGGCCTCACTAGTCTAGGTAGCATCAGAAGAGGTAGAGGTAGAGGTGGAGGCCGAGGTTTGCGGCGTAACACCTGACTACGTCGAAGAGGAGCTCCGGGCCACCGTGGAACAGCGCACCCATGTCCTCGAGACTTGGGCGCGCCTAAATTAATTAATTAATTAATTAAACACGTGCTCCCGTTGGGGAGTCACGAAGTGCTTTTAATCCCTGTGTGTGCACAACAGGAGAAAGGGCAGAGACCCCCAGTCTCCTTCATGCCTAAGGCATGCCACAGCTGCATTGGGGCACGCTATAGCTAAACGGACACGCTAACGATCCGGCAATCTCAGTGTGGGTGCAATAAGACCCATGTGAGCATGGCATAACAAGAAGCATGGGCAAGTAATCTGATCATAGCCAGGACGTAGCATGGCTGTACAAGGACTAAGCTAAGGCTATGGCTGTTTGTGTACCGTGCGTGAGCGGTGCACGTGACACGTGAGGTATGTTGGCACAGCTAGGCAAACATTCTAAGCATGGCTGCCATAGCGGCAGTGGCCACCAATGCATGGATACGAGCTAGGGCTATTAGGCAAGCTAGCTATTCTGCATGAGCCCCGGGGGGCGTCCACATCTTGTGGTCGATCATCAGGTCCCCGCCCCTCCAGTACACCTGGCCTCTGGCTGGGGGTCCTGCTTCAGTGTGGCGGAGGTATTCCGGCCACAGGTCGCGTCGCTGCATGCTGCTGCTGAGCGGGGGTCAGGTCGTCGTCCAGCGTCCAGGTGAGGTCATGCAACCGCTTGCGACTAGAGAGGAACCGCTGCTTAATTGTCCTCTCGGGATGGGAAGGTGAGCAGGACTGGTGGGGGAGCTGCCTTATCCCGGCAGCTTGGGGAAGGCGGTGGCACCCACGCAGTTCTTGTACAATACCTCACCTACCAGGCCCATGAGGGTAAGGAGCTGGTCCTTAAGCTCGTCGGCAAGGGAGGTTGACGTCTCACCTGGCTTCTGGGGGAAACGACGCAGCACCACCCCGGGCAGTCGCGGCGGGCGCGGACTCGGTGGCCTCCCGTTGTTGTGCCTGGCGAAGGTCTTCAAGCTCCTGGAGTTTCGTAGCGATGGCGTCGGTAGGGGAGGCGGTCGCTGTCCGCAGCATGCAGGTCCGCATATATATAGGAGAGGGGCGGGAGGTCACCAGCATCCAGCCGGGGTGGCTGGGATGTGATGGTGGCCGTCTGCTCCGCTATCTTTGGGACCTGCCGGTGAGGCCAGGGCCTCGGTGTGGGGGGTGATGGCTAGTTCAAGCTCATTCATGAGCACGCCGCACTTGCCCTCCACCTGGTTTAGGCGAGAGACAAGTGCAGCGTGTGTCTCAGATCGTGCCTGCGCCGCGGTGTGCAGCGCCGTGAACTGAGGTAATTGGAGCTTGTGGACGACCTTGGTTTCCACATTGGAGACCCGGGCCTCCACTGTGTTGAGCGTCGTGTTCAGCAAGGTCAGCTTTTCGGCCAACGCGGCCAATGATGCAGGTCACGTGCTCCTCCATCACTGCTCGGATGTCATCCTTGCAGAGGGAGGGAGCCGATGTGGCAGCTGGCTGCGCAGGCGGGGCTAGGTTGCGGAGCTTGCTTGTGATGTCGGCTTCCGTTAGCTGGAATCAGAAGCTGCACAGGATAGCGAGGCGGAGAGTGGCGGTCACTGGTGTGGTGAGGAACTCGACCTCCACCTTGTCGACGGGGATGGGCGAATAGGGCCCAACGAGCTTGCGTTCCTGTGCTAAGAAACGCACTATTTCGGCGCATTCATCCTTGGTCGATCAGTTGCAGCCAGCGAAGGAAAGAAAAGCTCGGTCGTAATCTGCGCGCCTCAAGGACCCCCAGACCAAAGGGCTCCTCCGTACCAGTTTTGCGCCCGTGGACCCGCGGGTGGTTCACTGGCTCCGTGGCGCTCCCCCCCGGCACTTGGTGCGGCTTGCCGCGGAAGGCTGCACTGACGAGCGCATTCAGGCCGCCTTGCAGGTGCTCCTCCCCGGCCCTAGCCTGCCAGCTCACTCCATGCGCTTGGCCACCCTCCCCTGCCGCATGGGCGGGTACCGGCTGTGGGCTCACCCGCGCCGCCCGCCTCGCCCCCGCCGCCTTCCTTGGCTCTGTTGCTCAGGCCTGGGCGGAGATCCGCCGGTTGGTCCCCAGCGCCGTCAGCGCCATTCCCGACTTGGTCACCCCATCCCCCTTGATTCCCTTTTGTGCAGGATTCTTACCTCGGGATCCAGCGGGCTTGCGACCTCGTCCGCCCCGCTCAGGCCGTCCACCGGCATCGCCTGCCCCGGGGCATGCCCGGCGTGTCCACTGTCGTCAGTCCTAGTGTCTTCCCTGCCTGCGTTAATGAAAAACAACAAAAGACCTACGCGGGTATACTATACACTGTACGCGGGTACACTGTGCCGACTGGATGGGTCTGCATGCGAGCTTGTTGAACGATCAGGGGAAGGCTTGGCTTCACTCCGTTCAGCCGGCCTTGAGGGGAGCGTGGGGGCCGCATTCCTGCGCGCCCCCCCCATGAGCCCTTAATTGTTCACGCTGGTTCCGGCCCTTTACGCCATCCCTCTCCGCCACCAGCTGTTTGCCCCGCAACCTCTCATCACGGCGGGTGTGTCCTGCGGCAGCTGCGGGCTTGCTCTGCGGATGAATTAATTAATTAATTAAACACATGCTCCCGTTGGGGAGTCACGGATCGAGCACCGAAGGGCTTTTAACTCTTAAACCGTTCTCGCGCCGTTTTCGTGGTACCAGTTAAAGTCCTACCACTCTAACGGACTGAGTTTGTGCGCCTACCAGGCGCCGCGCCAATAATAATTTAACGGTCAAACCTGGGGGGATCGAAAGATCTAGACGTCAGCTTTCCGTAGAGCACTTCAGACCGTACTTTGGACACCTGGCCAGGGAGATATGCTTGAGCAAAGTTAGGGGGGTACCATGGTCCAACGGGACCGACGTGCAGGAAAAATATTGACGCGCACGGCTATGGCGGTGCAAAGAACTGACTGGTACGAGAGAATGGCTTGACGTATTGGACTCAAATTTTGTAGGCATGATTCTTAGATCCTAAAAATTGAATATCCCTAGCCATGGAAGGTTCGGAGGTACGTAGATGGGTCTCGGGGTGCTGGTCGGCGCAGCAAATGACGTTAGCGGCCAGGCAGTGATGGTGCGAGTGCTGCATGTTGCTAGGCCGAATTTTCCCAGACATCTGCGTATCGATCAATTTAGTACGTTGTTCCCAACAAGATTTATTAGCATTGGCAGCCAGTAAAGGCTCGAGGCTACGTCCATTACTCTGGCGTGCTGGCTCGCGCAAGAAAGGTAATCTGCTGTACCGACCTGGTACGTTCTAGCCTCCAAGCGTGTTCTATTAGCCGTATATAGTTGTATTATCGTTTAAAGCTAATATCAGAGTTATTACCGAGGGGTTGTGATTGTCTTTTTGTTGTTTTGCTGCCTCTACGCATCGGCTTGTCATGGTTGGGGAATACCATCAGGTCAAGCAGATTTTGGACCATGTTTGGTCACCGTTAGCTGATGCTGCAACGGAAATAGCGAGGTAACGATTGTTATCGGTCACTAATATGGTAACGTTGATTACCCAATGCTTTTCCTTGGTCAAGCACCCCGAGACAAGTTCTTTTCTGACCAGTGTTAGGCGTGGCTTCTTGTTTTGCTGGCCAACGCCCACCTTCTTGTTTTGCATCCATTGCATGTGAAAATCGTGGAGATACCCATAACCTGTTTGCATGGGAGCATTATACCAACTTATTCCTATTGTTTTATTCATTGTTTCCAAGAACATAGAGGTGTTTTGTCGTTCATTGGGTGTGTTAGTGATGTAGCTCCTTGCCACCCTTTGTACGCGCGCTTTAGGCCTTGATATGAGCCTTACACCTATTGTATAGCATGAGCTTGTGTCTTATATGCTGGACATGGTGTTGGCATTGCTTTTGTGGCCATCTAGTTGTTGTTTTGTGCCACTTTGGGATAGGAAACCTATACGGCAGTTCTAGCAACCGTCCCAAAATAGCTTGCACCGTTATAACGGTCTGAGCTATTTTGGGCTGTTTGCTAGCTAGCATGTGCAGTTCTGTGACATTTCATGCTGTGAATGCATTGATGGCATGCCTGTGATTCTAATAAACTGCCTTTAAAAGGCCAGGGCCACCTGATTTGTGTAAATGGTCTATAATGCATTATATATGTCTCCAACCCCATGTGCACCGTACCCCCCTGGGGGGGGTGCTATTTATAGCATGCATGGGGCATAGATATGTGACCAACCAAATTTCCCAAACATTATTTGATATAAAAGCATGCTTGGTTCCAAGGGTGGGCCAGAAAATGTTATTTGGCTAGTTACTCTCAGGCGCACAAAGATACCCAAACTCAGTCCGTTTCGGTGGTTCCAGTCCAGACGGTTGAAGAGTTAATCCCTGTGTGTGCACTTAACAGGAGAAAGGGCAGAGACCCCCACTCTCCTTGATCATGCCAAAGGCATGCCACAGCTGCACTCGGACCCGCTAAACGATCTGGCAGTCTGTGGGTGCAATAAGACCCATGTGAGCATGGCATAACAAGGAGCGTGGGCAAGTAATCTGATCATAGCCAGGACGTAGCATATGGCTGTACAAGGACTACACCTTGAAAGAGAAAACGGTCATGGACGTAAAGTTTTTGGTCGACACCGGCGCCTCCACGTCCTTCATTAACGAGGCCCTGGTGCGCCGGCTGGGCCTGATTCCTCGCCCTCACACCATGCACAGCAGTGCATGTGACCTATTCGGACGGTCGCCAACACCGGTCGCCCGGCCTGGCAGATATCAAGGGTGTGCTGCAAAGCACTCCGGTCGACTTGGCTGCGACCATCGCGCCGTTGGGAGCTGCAGACATCATCATCGGGCTCGACTGGTTGGACGCGCAGGATGTAGACATCAGTGTGCGCCGGCGAGTAGTTTGGTTTCCGGATGTCCAGATCCTTTTGGTGTCCCGACAGCGAGTATAGGGCACAGGCCGCAGAGGTACATAACATTACACACGAGCGCTCCGAGCGGACGGGCCTCGACCATGCAGCGTCCCAGATCCTGATGAGCAGCAAGACGCTGGCACGCCAACTTCGGAAGGGCAAGGAATACACGATGTATCGCATCGACCTGGATAGCACTCAGGCCATGCTCAACGAGATCGGCGTCAGCTTCACCCCGGACGAGTTGGCGCGTGCACCGTTCGGTGCTACCGACCGCATCCAGCTACAGAAGCTAGGGATCCGGGCCTACAGCGTCCCCTATGTACCGCATGGGTCCAATCGAGCTGGTGGAGCTCAAGAAGATTCTCATTTCGCTGCTAGACGCCGGGCTCATCGAACCCAGCAACAGTCCCTTCTCCGCAGGTGTGCTGCTCCGGCGTCCCCAAGCCAGGGGGCAAGTGGCGACTGGTGACCGACTACCGGAAGCTGAACGCCATCACGGTCAAGTCCAGGTATCCCCTGCCGAGGGTCGACGACATCGTCAACCGCGTCCAAGGGGCTACGTGCTTCACGGTCATCGACTGCGCGGACGGGTTCTGGCAGCTGCGCATCGCGCCTGAGGATTGTCACAAGACTGCGTTCGCCACGCCCTTCGGTCACTACCAGTTTCGGGTGGCGGCAATGGGCCTGTGTAATTCGCCCGCGTCCTTCCAGATGCTGATGAATGACATCCTCCGTCCGGTGATGGGCACGGCCCACCTGCCGCAGGTCTCCCAGGATCTGACGGACCCGCACAAGGGGGCACGTCCACCATGGACCTAGAAGCGCACGTGTGCGTTGGCGTACCTGGACGACATTCTGGTGTATTCCAGGACGTTTGAGGAGCACCTGGAGGATGTTGACGCGGTGCTACAGATCATGGAAGACGAGCACCTGTCGGCGCGGAAAGCCATGCAAGTGTTACGTCCCGGCCCTTTTGGACGGACGTAACAATGGAATAAATTATGTAGTTTGACTTGTTGTCATGGTCCGTAGGACTTTGGGACTCATTTCGGGACTTAATTTGGGAATTGTCCCTTGGTCAGGACTTTTGTATGGAACTATGACAGTTTGGGTGATTCGGACCAGTTATTTTGGGCCTAGGTTGTTGTATGCGTGTATCTTCTAGGGGCCGGTGCAGTCGCGCCGCGCTGCGTACTTTATAGCTAGTTGAGATATTGTACTCATGCGTGGATTCTGTAGGCGAGGGTCGATGTCGACCCGAGGATCTTGTGTGGACTGCATGCTTTGGAAGGTCGGCGCCATGTCGGCGCCCCTTGCCAGCGTAGTGGCAGACCTAGGTGAAATTGGTCCGAGGACGAGAGTCTCGTCCTCTTGGTTTGATGAATGATAAGTGCGAATACGCCTACACATTAAACCTGGGCCGGCAACTATCCATTTGTAATTGGTATTGCTAGCCATTATAAGTGTGTATTAATTAGCTTGGCATCAAGTCGCGGTGCCAGATATCTCACGACCCCAGTCGTGAAGCGCAATCTGCATTAGGCCACCTTGAATCTTCCTAATTCCGGCATGGTAGATCTTTCGCTACGTAGCTCAGGCTAGGAGTGTCTGGGCTGGGACGTAACACTGGTTATCGGAGGAAATGTGCTGGAGAGGTCAGCTAACTCTCGCGGAGAGGGTTAGGGAAGCCAATTAGGAAACCAGGGCGGTGCTTGGCGTAGATAGAGGTTCCGGAATTCAACGATTGCTGACAGGTCGGCGGCCAGCCCGTAAAGGGATTCAACGACGACCTAGACAGCAAGCGGCCAGTCCGGGATACTCGGCGGGGCTAGCAATAGTCCTGTGGTGAGGTGCTGTCAACGAAAGCGTTCAGCTCTCCTGTTTTCAACGACACCAAGTGGCGGCCATGGCTTGCCTTCAACGACACCGGGTGGCGGCCAGCTCAGGAGGGATTAACGTCATCGAAGATGGTACGTCCCCTAGTTTAGATTTATCCTTCTAGACGCTTGCCTTCTCTCCGGGACTGCACGCGTAGGGGGTTCTTGTTATACGTTGTGCTTCTATAGGTTCGTTGTGAATGTCGTTGGTGCGAATGGAAGTTGCGGATGACGACCATTCATTGTTTTACCTGTCGTGGGGGTGGATACCGTCTGGCTGTTGCCGACTGTGTTGACGGTGTTTACCTCCGTGTACTTTTGTATAGCCCTTTGCCGCGGAAGGCGGGGGCGTGTGCTGTGCTATAGACTCCGTGCTCTCTCCTCGTTTGTTTAAGGTCACTGCATTTAGAGGTAGCGTGGGATTCCCCTTTTCCTTCTTGCAAGCTTCTGCTAGCCTATAATGCATTACGTCCCTACAGGGCATGTGAGGAATACATTAAGGATAAGGGCTCTACTGCTAGGTGGAAGGGTTTTGATCTTCTAGGAGATGCAGATAGGTTTGTTAGGGAACACATGCCATTGCCTGAGGGGATGCACACCACTCGTGAATGCTCCAAGCCACCCACGATCAGCAGTCAGGGGGAGGGGACAGCAGTTACAGTGACTTTCTCTCAGCTGACCATTGGCCCTAGCAAGCAGTAGAGGAGATTATTACTAGGGAGAAGTACTAGGTTCTATATTTATATATCTATAGCACGTGGTTGCTCTCTCTCTTTCTCTCTCTTTCGTCCTGGGGAGGTGTTGCCTGCAGTGTAAGGTATCGGTACGAGCACCATGCCACGAAAACGGAGAGAACCTGTCAACAGCGAGATAGAACAGGTAGACAACCACGAGCAAGGTATAGAGGTGGTAGAGGTACCACCGCACGTCCAAGTAGGGACAGGTACAGGTGAGGTCATGGAGAGACCTGCGGAAGGCTCCCCACGATCCAGAGACCAGGGCCGCAGAGATTCATCAGATGAAGACAGTCCAGACTCCAGGTTGGAACAAGGGGGGGACGGGCGCAGCCAGGAGATGCTCCAGGGGGGTTTCCAGCAGCAGCAACGGCAGCAGCAGCAGCAGCAGCAGGGTTCCCAGCAGCAGCAGGGTTTCCAGCAGCAGCAGCAGCAGCAACAGCGGCGGCAGCAGCAGCAGCAGCAACCGCAGCAGCAGCAGCAGCAACGACCACAGCGGCCGCCGCGGTATCCTGAGCAGACAGGGCACGAGAATGAAAACACGCAGTACTACCGTTATCAGGCTCAGCTAGCCACGGAGCGACCATCGCAGCCCTGGGCTGGGCGCGGCCGCGCCATGGGACCTCCGCCGGCCACAACACACCGGGGCAGGCGTCGAGTGTCCTTTGGCCGTACTTCCCTACTACCCATGGTGTTGTGGAACTCTGAGGATGACGGGGAGGACACCGGGGCAGATGGCGAATTCGGCGATTTGGAGGGGGCCGTGGAGGATGGCGAGGAACCAGGGGCACAGGACCCTCCCTTTGGAGCTCATAGGCCACGGGCCCGGCTAGGGGGTGGCAGAAGCAGCGCCACCGCACACGACGAGGGGACTCAGACACCCGTCCAGCGACACGTCCCCCAACCGCAGCGACCTCGGGCGCAGGACAGCAGCATGGTCCACTCGCCTGCGGTCGTCAGCAACCTGAATTTCAGCAGGGTGGCATTGGATGACCCGGGGTATGAACACCCCTCATCGGTACAGGTGCGGCGGACTCATGGTACGCCGTCCAGATCCGGATTTCTCCCCCGGTCGCAGCCCCCCGCATTCGGCTCCATCTCCTACATAGAGGTCGGTGGGCCTATTACCAACACGGTAAAGGCCCCACCGATGCCCTCTTTCAAGAATGTGCCCAAGCTGCACGCGGATATGACACCGCGAGAGGTCGACGAATGGGGACGCATGTGGCAACAGCAGTATACCGTCTGGCGCAACCACCACAGTTGGGAACTTGCCACCTGCGATCTGATCCCGCATGTTGTCAACACCTGCATGGACCCCTCGGTGGTGAGCATCCTGAATTGTGAGAGCATCGCATCCCAGTCGTACCCGCAAACCGTAGAGGAGCTGACTGATGGATCGGGTGCGCCGCAAGCTGGTGCCCCCAGATGCTGTTATCCACGAGCGACTCGCTTTCGGCAAGCTGCGCCAGGGAACCACCCCGTACCGCGCGTTTCTCTCCAAGTTTGAGTCCAGCGCCGCCTACCTGACGGACATGACCTGGTATGAGTACAAGATCCGGTTGATTGAGGCACTCAGTCCCGAGCTGCAGGATGAGGTACTGAAGCACTATGCTGAGGTCCCTTGGGAGGAGTGGGACATCTTGAATATCCAGAGGTATCTTTTGCAGGTGGCCGACGTCGTGGCTCGCGGGCGCGCACCATCGGTGCGTAGTTTCTTCCGATCAGGTCCCCCGCACGACGGCGAGGGGAACGAGGACTCCCCCGATGACCTGGAGGACGGGAACGCTGACCATGGCCTCAACGCCATCGACGCGAGTAAAGCCCGTTGCTTCATGTGCTTTGAGGTGGGTCACCTCAGGCGCGACTGCCCCAAACTCCGTAGCAGGCACGCTGGACGTGGCACGGGGGAGACCGAGCCCAGGTTTTCAGGCCTGCCCGGCGTTCGGCAGTCGCCCGGACTCCTCCGGCCCAAGGGACAAGCCCCGCAACGCGGACGAGCGGGCGCCAGCAGGCCCGGCAGTTCACGACTCAGCACCAGCAGCCGCGGCCGCCAGCGAGGAGTTCTACCAAGGGCGTGCTGCGCGCGGTCAATGAGATCGAGGCTCATCGACTAGCCTCCGGACAGCGTGCGACCTTTGAGTCACCAGCAGTGGCCGGTTACGAGTTTGCCGCTGGGAAGTATACTATAATATATAGTACTATATTATTATATTTAACTAATAATTATATTTTCATAATATGTTCATTCCGGTGCGCTTTTCCAGTCCTAGTGGCTGGCCACCTTAGCCATTCTGAGAATGCCCACCTGTGTAGGGCAAGGGGGGGGGGTGTCTGTTTTGCCCCACATCTGTACCAAATACCAAGGGTGCATTGGTCCTGCACAGTAGCAGGTCACCCTGTTATCATGATGTCAGTAGTACGAAGGGTGCATTGGTCCTGCACAGTAGCAGGTCACCCTGTTATCATGCTATCAGCAGTAAGGGGGGTGTTTGGAATCATACACTGACCCCATGCATGGACGCCGTTGGCGGTAATGGGAAATTACTATTAGGCGTCTAGCACTAGTGGTTTTATATAGGGTACCGTTGGCGGTAATGGGATATTTTATATATGAGAATGTAATAATATATTCAGACACGGCCAACCGACCGTCATGGATGCCAAGTTTTTGGTCGACACAGGCGCTTCCACGTCCTTCCTCAACGCGGCACTGGTGCGCCGGCTGGGCCCGACGCCCAGCCCCCACACCGGACGGCCGTGCATCTGACCCACTCGGATGGTCGCCAACACCAATCGCCCGGTCTGGCAGAGATCAAAGGTGTGCTGCAAGGCACCCCGTTCGACCTGGCTGCGACCATCGCACCGCTGGGCGCAGCGGACATCATCATTGGGCTCGACTTTGGACGCGCTGGATGTGGACATTCGCGTGCGCCGGCCGGCGAGTAGTTTGGTTTCCCGATGGTTCCTTTTGGTGCCCTGACGGCGAGTATAGGGCATATCGCATTACACACGAGCACCCGGCGGTCCAGCATCCTTGACTCCTTGGCAGTAATTGGACGATCGCGTGGACGCGTTGTCCCCGGGGGAAGGGGAGGGGTCGCACAGCGTATGAAACCAGATGGCTACTAATAATACCATATACTTCTTTACTATACCTACCTTTTATATACTAAGTACTTGTACTGGTCCACTACACTTCTTTATGATACCATACTCTTCTTAATTATATCTAGCTCCTGTATGATCGGCACGGTTCGGCTTTGGATCGAGCCGGTCATCTATGTAGGAATCCACCGCAGCCGCGCGTGGATCCGACGACCCTTCTACTGCCATGCCAGGGATCGATGCGCAGCCGCGCGTGGATCCGACGACCCTTCTACTGCCATGCCAGGGATCGATGCGCAGCCGCGCGTGGATCCGACGACCCTTCTACTGCCAGGCCAGGGATCGATGCGCCAGCGTGCGGATATTATATATTTTCGATATTCTCTATTTTCTATATAATATATTTTCTCCATGATATATTCTCTATGGGATAATCTGCAGTTGGCGGTGGGCTTGAACGGGTCGTCCCGAAGAGGACCACGTCAGGCACTCAGCACCGCATGTGCACATGGTCCTAGCCTTTTTGGACATGGGCTCACCGGATGCTTGATGATTCTACTACTAAGGCGTCCGTACCGAGGCATCTCCGCGTGGGATGCCGGATTCGGCAGCGAGTGCCTGCGACCCCAGACTACGGCCTGACTGCACGTCGCGTCCCGCGTGACCAACGGACGCGGAGTCCCATGGCACGCGGCCAAGTATTATTATAGGGAGTCTTCCGGCTGGCGGCTATGAGTCACGGCTCCCTGACTTCCTGGCGCTTGAGGGACGCGCCTCGCTTCTCGTGCACCCGTACGTGATATTTATAATTTCACCATTGCGACACGGTGCATGGAGACGACACGGTGCGTGGAGGCTGTTGCAACCCCGATGCGACTGGGCGATCAGGCAGGGCGGAGCCTGTACTGAATCGTTGTCGGCCGACAAACAGATGTACAGCACCTTGTTGAATTGTCGGTAGCCAACCAATTGGCTACCCCGGCATTGAGTCGACGCCTAGCTGGGTCAGGGCACTCCTGGGCTCGAGTAACCGTGCATGCGGGGCGCGCCCGCGTCCGCCGCGACCGTCGGGAGTAAGGGCCCCCGGGGCTGCAAGCATATGCGGGCACGGTGCAGTTGCATGGCGACAGCACGTACTGCCGGCAGTAGTGGTGGAGTGACCCAGTCGGTCGTGGTTGCACTGGTGGCGCTGGTGCCGGTCGTGGTTGCATCAGAAGCAGGTGGCGGTGTCCGGTCATTGTCTCACCGCCTCAACAGTGCGCGTGCATGGTGCCGATGCCACATGATGTGGCGCTGTCGCCCCGCAGACTGCCGGTGTCCGAGTAACAACCGGTATCACTGCATAGGGCCGGTACATCGGCTCTGAGCGGACCCGGCGCTGACGCGCGCTGAGCCATGGCAGAGCACTGAGGTACATGGGACGTGCGGGATCTGGCCGTCGAGGGCGAGTCACGGGGACTGTAGTAACGGCGACCCGAGACTGAGAGGCAGACAGGATCGAGCTGCCGGAGTCTGCGCACCTAGTCACTGCCCGCGACCCTGTGCATGGCTACCATCGCGCAGTGTTCGCGTCCCTCCTGTGGGCTGAGCCCGGTAGGGAGTTGTTCCTTGCACCACTGGTGGGGGCCGATCGAGCGTGACTTGCAAGTGGCTCGTGTCCGCGCGCCTATGAGGTTGCATGGATGAGGGACTCAGAGCATGGCGTTCCTTGTTGTCTAATCACCAAGAAAATGTCCTCAAATGAGGACATTTTTAAGCATGGATACCATTTGTAATAACTAACACATGTCAACACATCCATGGGTACGGTATGGAACCATGTTCATTTATGATATGTTCAAGAGTTGCGATGCTTAACATCCATGAAATATGCTCATTGTATAATTGTTTACGATTTATGAATGCAGGGGGGTCGCTACGCGAGTGACCAAATAGCACTCAAGTCAACAATATGCCAAGAAAGAAGGCATGGCCAGGTCATGGCTGGCCCTGAAAATGCACCCAGGGTGCCCACAACATGTCAATGTTACACCCTCGCAGTCCTAGACCCTGCAGCCTGCCAGGGGGGGGGACCAAATGTAACTGGCAACCAGGGACCATGGTGCAGGCCAAACAGCAGGTGTAAAGCTAGCTCAGTCCAACGAGTGAAATATGAAGCAAATACTCGCCAAGGTTAGGTCCATGATCGTTAGTAGAGGCTCGGCTGCCACCACGGTGCTAAACCATGATGCTGAACCCTTACGTTATATATGAAACATATACTGCAAAGAGGCACAAGTTGTAACACAAGCACAATGTAAACATGACAAGCTCAAGTTTCCAAGCCAGTCTTGATCACTTGGACATGAGTTGAAGCATTAGAAACATATGGGCAACATACCAGCAAGCCTTGAAAAACTTCTCAGCAACAAGGCAGTATATGTGTTGAATCAAACTACCACATCGCAATTAAGCACAGCGACTTCTAGTTGCTGCTGTTTTGATAACGCAAGGCCGTTTACCTTTTCAGTGACGCAGCGGGAAAAGAAAGTACTGCCCAGCAAACTTCCGTTATTCCCCGGACATAAACGTAATCAAAACCACGAAGTTGGGCATTGAAAGCAACCGGAATTATCACGTCTGCGAGAGTTATAGGTTACAATCCGCTTAACACGCTTACTCAGAACGATGCGGTTGAGAATGACAGTCGGAACCTTGCTCTTGACGTGCGCCCAGGCCGCCAGCTGCGCGGGCCAGCTCAAGAAATATATATTAAAGGACGGTGACGCGTGGGAAGCACCCAGCCTTGCGGCAAAAGAAAAATATGGCTCGCGCTCGCCCTGGTTTTCGCCAGGCGCGACTGCGACATCACGACGAAAAAATAGAGACTCTTTGACGCATGCAACTGCCCAGGTCCCTCTTCTCCCCATGTCGCCCATAAGCCCAGAAGCGTACCATAACCCATACTCGCGATATCCGCAGCGCCTGGGCGGAAAAAGAAATTGTAAAACCGAACTGCGAACTGACCTATCATGCGATCTACGTAGCTCTCAGATTTTCTTCAACAATGCCAAAATCCGTTCATGAACAAAATTTTCGACATATACAAAGCACCTGCACGTGAAGAATAGCATCTTCGAAATCACTAGATGACGATCTAAAATGCTGTCTTCGTCCGGGGCAAAATAATGCCCTATAACATTCAGGCAAGCCTCGGAACTGGCACGACCCCATAGCCGCCACTCGACAAAACACTCGATTGCATTGCGATGTTCTTGCTATTGTAGGTACTTTTCGTCGCCTCATATTTTCCAGGTACGGTCGACCCCTGTCGACCCCAGGGGCTTGGCGCGCTCAGTACCTATCCCAGTTTCGCGCCAAAACCCACCAAGTGGCCCTAGGACCAAATTTGGCGCCAAAACCGCGCCCCTGACCCCCCCCGTCTCAAACGAGGACTATGTCCTCAAATGAGGACATTTGGTTTTTGGACATTGTGCATGGCGGGCGGGCTGTGTGGGCGGCAAAATGTACTATACCCCATGGCCATGCGCTGGTACAGGGGTGGTGAGAGGCCCTCAAGCTTCGAGTGGGGGATGTGGCAATGCGCGGTGGGGACTCCATACATAGGGGCGTGTTTCTGTTGCGGGAATCGGGATCCTGGGCAAGACAGCCAAGCGGATCGGTCGTGCGCGGGTTTGACCCCGGCCCACGATCGCTGTATGTGCTTGAGCACCTGTGCGCTGGGCGCGATCGAGCCCGAGGAGCTCTTGTTTGGGACTTCGGGGTTGCTTCGGCCCTACTCCATGAGCAGCACGGTGTCTCGCAGGGGCAACGTTACTGATACGGCAGTTCCTGCAAGGCGTGTCACTCCCCGACCTGCCCATTGCATTATATAAGTGCGGGCATTGCGGGCGCTATGCAGTCCACGTCGGCGGCCTTGAGCATCACATGCATATGGGCCTGCGCAAACATCAACCGTGCGCTTGCGGTGGAGTTCAGGCGCATTGGCAGTAAGGAATGCGGGGACCGGCGACTGCTCCGGTCTATGCACGTCGGCCGGAGTGGTGTTGTGCCTAACTTACTGCAGCTTCGTGGAGGAGTTGGCAGGGCGCACTCCAGTGGACACGCTGGGGCCCTGCTAGTTTTGGGCACTTAACGTGCCATATTATCCAAGTCTCCGGTGTTGATCGACTTTGCCTGTTTCCTGCGCTGGATAGAGACGGCGGGGCGCGCTCTAGTGGACACACTAGGGCCTTGAGGGCACCTGCATGCGTTCGCAGGTGCAGGGGAGGCGCACTCTAGCGGCCACGCTAGGGCTTCCCCCCTCTATACAGCCACTCCCGCGGCGGCCAGGGACGGCCACGTTGCATGGTCGGTTGGCTCACGGCGCGCCTGTATTTGAGAGGACGCGTACAACTGTCGGTAGTGAGGCGATGGATCAGATTCTTCTGGTGCACGCCCTCGCTTCTGAGCATGGGGCCTGCACTGCATGCTGTGCCTCACCGTCGTCGACGCTAGTAGTACTTCTTAATAATCGTCATGTGATTACGCGCATCAGTCGCGCTGTAAGGCTGGGTTTCGGCTGGACGGGATACATGACTGGCCACTTCGTCGGCCGGATCATCAAGTTGTATGCATGAAAAATATTCCCTCCTGCTGACAGTCCCGATTGGCTATATAAAGAGTTGCCCTTGCGTGGCAAGTCTGGGGGGACCTGGTTTCACTGGCCCGTTGGTGCACAAGGGCTGGGACATAGTACCCCTATGGTCAACATTTCATCAAGTTTGAGGCTGCTCAGGACCTCAGGACTGGTTGCGCGGGATTACATGGACTGTGCATTATTATGTGGATGGGATAGGGCACGCGGTGGAGTTAACGTAAAGGATTTACGTTAGATGGATAGAGATTGTTACGCTCTTTCCAACGGCACCTTGAACGCCTCATTTGGTTAAGGGACGTAAAAGTTATGACGTTTCCTAGGCTGTGCCGACAGTACCCGGCGCGCCACTGTGGGCGCGTACGGACACAGGATGTACAAGTGTCACTTTGATAGTCCGCAGGACGTTGACAGGACTTGTACAGGACTTGATGGTCAATTGATAGGTAGGCGTGCTGTAGCGCGCCAGGACCTATGAGACAATTGATGCTGAGTAGTGTACGGATAGGTCCACAGGACTAGCCGTATGGACAATTGATAGATCTGCGCGCCAAAGGCGTGCCAGAGTCTGTGTAATCAATTGATTGACAGTTCGGCTGTGACAGTGCAGCTGATTACTTGGACGCGTCCCTAACAACCTATATGTGTGACTTGGTCGCACCGGGACGCTAGTTCTTGCGTGCACGTTCTCTGGGCACTGCGACCCTGTCGCCTGTGCTGCGTGCAGTCTTGGAAGTGACGTGACTTACGTCTGTGTTTCCTTGTTATTAATAAAGGCAACTTCCTGCAAGAACCATGGCGGAATTCGTGGCATTCTCACTCTTACAACTCGTATTACACGCCTCGTTAAAAAGATGCCAAATTCTGAAGAATTCCGGATTCCCGCCGATGAGGAAATAGCCGCTCCGCCGGCTGGTCCTCCACAAGACCGACTGCGCCGTCGTGGCAGCAATTGCTCGACGAAGTCACGATCTCGCTCGACGAACTTCATCGTCGGCAGCGCGCAGTTCTTCCATTGCTCGGGGATTTCCCCGAGGACCCCATTTGCCGCAGCTGGTGCCGGCTATCCGCGCCATTGGACACGATTCGCAACATTGTATCGCAATTTACGGTCCAGGTGCGGGGAGGTTTGCGGTCGGTGAACGAGGTCACCACTGCCATCGAGGAGCTGGATAACGCCATCTCTTCGCTCACCGGTTACCAGAGAAACTTACAAAACTGGGCATCGCTACGCACGGGGGGCGCGCCGGCGGTGTCGACAAATTTATTTCAAGATCTCGCGTTGCTGTCGCTGCTCACACGCGGCGTACGCAGTCGCGAACGCCAGGTTCTTATTAACCTGGTGGCTTTTCTCGCATCTCTGCGAGAGTGGATTCCCGCAGGGTGGGAATTGTTATCCATTTTTACTCATCCTCTGCGCCTCGTCGCGCGTCGACCGCGCGCAACTTTCGCGACGGGAAGCACACCGGTTTTAATACATACCGGTGCAGGTCCGGCACACACGCCGGATATGGAGGATCCTGAGTTTACCTACGAGTACTGTGATTTCCGGGGCCTCGACTACTGAGTCGGCCAATTTTTTATCCAGTGCTCGTCGACATTTTTTTGTCGAATTTTCGGCGGCAATTCGCGGGGGCGGCGGCGACACCGGCGCAAGCGGCAGTTGCGACAATCTTTTGTACATACTTTGTTCTGCTGCTGTGCTGAGGTGTTTTGAATAGCTTGTAGTGCAGAATGGCAGACGGGCGCCGTAGCAAAGGTGCCCCAGCCAGTGGGAATAATGGTGGTGCTGGTAGTGGGACCGCTCACGTAGATGACGTGGGGGTTACCGGAGAGATTACCAACATTCATCACAATAATAATAATGCACAAGCTGTTCATGGTTTTGATCTCACCACACAGGGTCTTTTAATTGTTAATCAGCTGCAGCCTGTAACCTCAGACTCCAAGCCTAAGCAGGCTGAAGAGTTTGTGGAAGGATTGGAAGGGTTCCCTAGCTTGTACGGTGGTACAAATTACTATCAGATCTGGATAGGAAGTAGCACTTTTGGCAAGTGTACTGACCAGATTAAGGACCTGACCAGGGAGTGCAAAAAGGCCAATAAGGCCTGGGCACTGTACGTAGCTGAGCTGAAGGAGCTGCTGGAAGACCAACGCAAGAAGGTCGGCATCCATTGGCAGGACAAGTATCAAGGGTGGGAGGTCAAGGGAGACCTGATCCAGAACTTCCTTAACTATTGTAAAATGGTTGAGGAGGGCAGGGCTCACGGCTTTAATGTTGCTGATAACATAGCCCTGACAAACTGGCTCAAGGTTTCTGGGCTGGACAAGGCTACACGTGGCTCCTTAAAGGTCATGTGTGCCCCACACTCAACCCTCAAGGCCTACAAGGTCATAATCAAACAAGCACTCGAGGCAGAGGAGCTGTTTGAGGGTGGAGTGCCAGCAGTGAAGGCTACCCAGGCAGGTGGGCGTACCCAGGGTGGCTCCAAGACGTCTGAGGCTGACAGAAGCCAAGGAGGGCGTAGGGGCAACCACAACAAGCGCAAGGGAGATCATTCACCCGACCTGACAGGAGGTCACACTCCAAGTCGGTGTTCAGGCGGGTGGGTGGTCAGCCCAAGCAGGGCAACGCGTCTGACAACGGGGGCAGTGGCCAGGGCAAGTCAAAGATACAATGCTACCTGTGCAAGGGGTGGGGGCACATCAAGAAGGAGTGTCCCAGCTTCAAGAAGTCCCAGGGCCAGGGCAGCAACAAGAAAACAACAACAACAAGAAGAACAACAACAAGTCCCAGGCAGGCCAGCCTTCAAAGGGCAGTCAGCAAGAAGACAACAAGGAGCAGTGACTGTCTGAGGCAACCCCTACACACCTTAATTCACCCAAGGGGGAGGCCAGGTGCTCCAATGCAGATTTTATATCTGGGCAACAAGAGGGTGATCTCCAGGTTCAGGTGGCCCCAGGTCACCTGGAGAGGTACAGGTTCCTATGAAGACGTCCTTGACAGCTGGTGCAGCTGTAAGAATGTCTGACCCCATGCATCCTCGTGCTGGGCACGAGGGTGGACCTCTCATTTTGAGAGAAACCAATGTACAACCACAGAGGGGTGTGAAGGCCTCTGGTGGTATGCATGTGGTCCCTGCTGGCGGTCCAGGTGTTGGGCATGAGCAGGGTGACTCAGGCTCTGAGTCAGAACAGGATGGAAGTCAGCATGGTGATGCTGGACAACCTGACAGCACAGTCCTGACTGTGCCAGGGACTGCTTCCTCTGTGTACCAGGAGTTGGGTGCCCGAATCCACAACATGTTTGGGCATGCCACTTCTCTGTCAAACAACTTTGCCTTCCGTATGGGCAGGGCACCCCTTCTTAAGGCGTGTCAGCAAGCTGCCTCACGGTGTAAGTGCCAGTTGTCCTCCAACAAGCCCAGGAAATCACATGCCAAAGCTCTACCTCAGAGCATTGGTGATCTGCAGTGTGATATCCAACACATCAGGGGCATGCAACTGTTGGTGTGCGTGGACAGGTACACGAAATACAAGGTGCTGGAGCATTTACCTTCTATGAAGAACAGGTACTTGCTGGCTGCCCTGCAGAATGTAAGAGCCAAGTTTCCTACCACAAGGATCCAGGTGGACATGCAGTTTCAGCATCTCAAGGGTGATCCTACCCTTCCTGAGTTGCTGGTTACACCTAGGGAGGCTCATGGGCAGCAGGGTGCTATCGAGAGGGCAATCCAGGAGGTCAAGAAATTGATCATCTCTGAAGACTGGGTACCCTTGTCTGCACCTGCACTTGTCAGGAGTGCATGGCTGAGGAACGTGGAGCAGCAGCTGAACAGCAGGGTTAACTTCTACTATGATGGAGTTGCTGTCAGCCCAATGGGTCTATATCATGGCCTGTGCCCACCACATGTGCTGGAGGGCTGGAAACATGCTGCACATGTCACCTTTGCCAAGCTGAGGGAGAAGGACCGGGGTTGGAAGATGCTGGAGCCACAAGTGGGTCAGAAGGTCCTAGCTTGGAAGGAACCTAGCCTTTATGGCAAACGTGGTAGCTGGAGTCCTGGGGTGGTTACCCAGGTTGATGAAGCTAGCCACGCATGCTTGGTCAGCATGGAGGACGAACCAAAGCATGTACACCGGCTGAGTTGGTCATATGTCAAGCCTAACCTGATGAATGAGGGCAGTCAGGCACAAGGCTCACAGGATCTGCAGGATTTTCAGGTCCCAGTGACATCACTGACGCAACGACCACATCTGTTGCAGGGGAATCTGTCAGCCCTGGCCAGGTTGCAGAGGTACTTGTTGAACAGGCTGCAAGGTCAACAGCTGGGGAGTCAACTGTCAAGCCCAAGGCACTAACCAAGCCCAGGGGGACAAGTTTGGCTGGATTGATTGGGGCTCTACAAAGGCCAAGAAGCAGCCCAAGGTAGCCAAGCTCAGGTGGCATGGCAATCTGGGGCTGGACACTGCCTTAGAGGTAGACACTAATTCTCAGGTTTCCATCATTGGGACCAGGGCTGCAGCAGGGTACAGCATGTCTGAACCCAGCTATCAGTTTGTGTCTGACTTCAGTGGCGGGGTACACGTGAAGGTACTGGGTGAGGTATTCATTCCTATCCTTGGACAGGACACTGCTTTTTGTGTCTTGGAGGGCTATCAAGGACCTGCTCTTCTGGGGCAGAATTTCCTATGCCAGGATGGGGTAGTGATCACGTCCTCTCTCCTGACTAAGGAAGGGGCTGGTCAGGTCCCACTGATTAATTTCAGGACCACTCACCTATCACGTGCAGTAACCAGGACGGTTAAGCGTGTGCAAGTGTGCCAGGGGCAGGAGCCCTTGGTTGATGACCTCATATTGCCAGCTGCTAGTCATCCAAGCAGTTTGGGCATTGGTCCTCACTCACTTGCTGGACACAGCCCTATCAACTACCAAGGCCTGGTGAAGCTCATGTCCTCTC
Source organism: Mesostigma viride (assembly GCA_009746045.1). NCBI lineage: Eukaryota > Viridiplantae > Streptophyta > Mesostigmatophyceae > Mesostigmatales > Mesostigmataceae > Mesostigma > Mesostigma viride. The sequence goes on along the minus strand of RPFO01000175.1, from coordinate 3,776,757 downwards.
CCATTATGTGTCCCCAGGTCACACTGGGTCTGATTAAATCTGGGGAGGACTGGATCTCCAAGAAATGCGTGGAACCTGTCAATGACCTGCCTCCTGCACGACGTCTACTCAAGCTCAAGTTTGTCATCAAGATGAAGGAGGTGGACGGGGTCAAGGTACCACATGTCAGGCCAGTGCTGAATGAGTTCAAGGGTACTGGTGAGTGCACTGCTGAGGAGTTGTATACCCCTGGCATGCTGCATGATACTTGGAGGCTGCTGCTGTGTGTATTTCTAGGCCTTCTCAACAAGGGCTTGGACTATGGCTCAGTGGTGGTAGACTTCAAGAGGGCATTTCTGGAGGGGATGCAGATGTGGCACAGGAAAAGTGGGAGGGCAAGACGCCTTTCTATGTTAGGGTGCCTGCTGTATGGAAAAGGGACATCCACACGGAGTTCCTTAAAATCCTCAAGGGCCTGGAGGGCCTGAGGTCAAGTCCAATAATCTGGAGGGAGACTCTCAACCGTTTCCTGAAGGAGCATTGCAACTTGAAGGTCTCTCCTGTAGACCCCTGTCTGTTTCTGGGGCAATGGGAAGGCCTGCCAGTGTATGCTTCGCTGCACGGGGATGACCTACATCTGATAGCTCCCACGTCGTGGCTTAAGGAGCTGATCTCCATCATTAAGTCCAAGTTTCCTCTGGGTAGGGAGCAATGGCAGGTGGAGAATGAGCCTCTGCTGTTTGTGGGCATGGAGGCCACACTGGTGAAGAAGGGGGGGAGTGGCGTATGCTGCTGGTGGGGGGCAATGATTATCAAGAGACCCTCATTAGCAAGCTTCCTCCAACCATCACACAGGCACTGTGTCCCATGGTGAGGGGCATGGTTGCTTGGGTGGCAGGCATTTCCAGGCCAGACCTTATGGTCATAGCCAGGTTGCCTGATGACATGCTGGTGGAGCTAGGGTCTGCCAAGGTGGCTGATCAGGTCAGGGCTTCATCTGGCATTCTGTTGTCTGCAGTGGATTTATCACAACCCATTTGCATGGAGCTGTATGTGGATAGCTCAATGGACAGCAGGCAGGTCTCCAAGGTCAGGGGCAGGGCTGCAGGGCTCTTTGTGCTCAGACAGGAAGGCCTGGGGAGTTTGGTGAGCTGGTTTAGTCGCCTGCACAAACGGGTGGCTGTCAGCAGTGATGTGGCAGAATGCAGGGCTATTTGTGAAGGCATTCACACAAGCCTTTATCTGAAGGAGTTGCTTCATCAGATGACTTCTAACACTCCTTGGCCACTTCAGGTTACCACTCTTCTAAAAACAGACTCCATGGGGATGGTGCAGTTTGTGCACAGGCAGATGGCCAGAAGTAGGGACTTGGATTATCTCCTTCTTAAGGAGTTGTCCTCCTTGGCCAATATTGAGCATATCCCTGGGGTTGACAATCCTGCTGATGCTTTGACCAAGCTAGTGCAGAAGGCAGCAGTGCAATACAAGGTTCTTCAGTCTCTGATGGACCCATCTCAGCAAGCTGTCTAAGCTGGTGCATGGTTATAGGGCATTGGAGAGCAGATTGTGTGGTAGTGTCAGCATTGTGACTGGCATAATACCTGTATTTTAGTCTGTACTAAGGCTCATGGACCATGGTACACTCACTCTGATTTTAATCAGGATACAGCCAGGTTTTGGCTGGGGTTCATGCTGTTGACTACACAAGGTTGACAGGTCCATTACAGACCATGTATTCTATTTTAAAAGAAATGTATATTTGTACATACTTCTCACAATGGTCTGGGAACCTTTATTCTGGGGTTTATAGGGCGGGGTTCGATTCCCTGGTATTATGTTTCTACAAGCTGGCCTGTTCAGGTGTTTGCCTGTTCAGACTTCCCTAGTTCCCCAGGGCAGGATTTAATTGTTGCCTATGTGTTTCATTTTGTCATTTGTTTGCTGTGGCAGTTTACCATCTGGCAAGTAGACGGGCGCCGTAAGACGGGCGCCAATAGACCCCTGTTGAGAGAATGACAGGCAAACTATTGTAATACGCCTTACTTTGTCAAGTGGTATTTTAATTGTCATGGATTTATTGTACTTATATTGAATATGTACTGGGTTTTATGGGATTAGTATCTGGGATTAATGTAACTCACCGCCAGAAGGTCATTGTACTGGAGGCTCTACCGAGGTGATGGGATTAATTCCTGGAGAAGACCTCATAGAATTAACCTGTATGTATTTAATTTTGTGTGCTTCTAATATCTGGTGGTACTCTGTAATGCCACTTCCATAGGTTTTTATCCATTTCTCATGGAATGGTTTTCCCTGTGGCAGATCTGTTTCTTTTCCAGTTCCTTAAAAGAAAGGGCTGGGGGAATGGCATTGGCCATTAAAGACATCTGTTCAAGCTTCAAGCTGGAGTGAAGGACATTTCAAGCTACTTCAAGGGTCCCTGGCAGGGGATGTGATCCCTAAAGAAAAGAAGGGATTGGAGTTAACGTAAAGGATTTACGTTAGATGGATAGAGATTGTTACGCTCTTTCCAACGGCACCTTGAACGCCTCATTTGGTTAAGGAACGTAAAAGTTATGACGTTTCCTAGGCTGTGCCGACAGTACCCGGCGCGCCACTGTGGGCGCGTACGGACACAGGATGTACAAGTGTCACTTTGATAGTCCGCAGGACGTTGACAGGACTTGTACAGGACTTGATGGTCAATTGATAGGTAGGCGTGCTGTAGCGCGCCAGGACCTATGAGACAATTGATGCTGAGTAGTGTACGGATAGGTCCACAGGACTAGCCGTATGGACAATTGATAGATCTGCGCGCCAAAGGCGTGCCAGAGTCTGTGTAATCAATTGATTGACAGTTCGGCTGTGACAGTGCAGCTGATTACTTGGACGCGTCCCTAACAACCTATATGTGTGACTTGGTCGCACCGGGACGCTAGTTCTTGCGTGCACGTTCTCTGGGCACTGCGACCCTGTCGCCTGTGCTGCGTGCAGTCTTGGAAGTGACGTGACTTACGTCTGTGTTTCCTTGTTATTAATAAAGGCAACTTCCTGCAAGAACCATGGCGGAATTCGTGGCATTCTCACTCTTACAACTGGTGGCGCCCCCTAAGATGGTTCCAGTGGATCGGCGCGCCAACAACGGCGGTCGCTGAGATGGTTGTGAGAGTTTTATGACGGATAGTGGCATTATCCTGTCATCCTGTTTCATGCTACTACGTCAGGGTTGGTCCTGTGTATCAACCTCTAGAGGAATTGGTATTACTAACCCGCGGGTGAACCGGGGTTGGGACATAGTACTCTCATAGTAGCTTACTTGTTTCCTAATTCTATCTCTTGTACGGTAGGGACTACCGACCCCCGTGGGGGGGGAGGAGTGTTACGTCCCGGCCCTTTTGGACGGACGTAACAATGGAATAAATTATGTAGTTTGACTTGTTGTCATGGTCCGTAGGACTTTGGGACTCATTTCGGGACTTAATTTGGGAATTGTCCCTTGGTCAGGACTTTTGTATGGAACTATGACAGTTTGGGTGATTCGGACCAGTTATTTTGGGCCTAGGTTGTTGTATGCGTGTATCTTCTAGGGGCCGGTGCAGTCGCGCCGCGCTGCGTACTTTATAGCTAGTTGAGATATTGTACTCATGCGTGGATTCTGTAGGCGAGGGTCGATGTCGACCCAAGGATCTTGTGTGGACTGCATGCTTTGGAAGGTCGGCGCCATGTCGGCGCCCCTTGCCAGCGTAGTGGCAGACCTAGGTGAAATTGGTCCGAGGACGAGAGTCTCGTCCTCTTGGTTTGATGAATGATAAGTGCGAATACGCCTACACATTAAACCTGGGGCAACTATCCATTTGTAATTGGTATTGCTAGCCATTATAAGTGTGTATTAATTAGCTTGGCATCAAGTCGCGGTGCCAGATATCTCACGACCCCAGTCGTGAAGCGCAATCTGCATTAGGCCACCTTGAATCTTCCTAATTCCGGCATGGTAGATCTTTCGCTACGTAGCTCAGGCTAGGAGTGTCTGGGCTGGGACGTAACAGCAAGGTGCGCGCCGGTCGCTGTGTGCCCTTCCTGGGCCACACCCTGTCTGCTGACGGCATTGCGACCGACCCGGAGAAGATTGAGTCCGTCCAGCAGTGGCCGGTTCCCACGGACGTGAAGGGGGTGCGCAGTTTTCTAGGGTTGGCTTCCTACTACCGACGGTTTATCCCGAGGTTCGCCACCATCGCCGCCCCGATCAATGCTCTTCTCAAGAAGGGTACTCCGTTCCTGTGGGCTGAGCAGTGCCAGCAGGCCTTTGAGGCCCTCAAGCGCTACCTCACCACAGCCCCTGTCCTCGTCCTGCCGGACCCGTCCCTTCCCTTCGTCGTGGCTACTGACGCCAGCAAAGTGGCCATCGGGGGCGTTCTCCTGCAGGATCAAGGCAAGGGTCTACAGCCCATTGAGTACATCTCTCGTACGATGATTCCGGCGGAACGGAACTATCCAGTACACCAACAGGAACTCCTGGCAGTAGTTTACTGCTGCCACACGTGGCGTCACCATCTTTTGGGCGCACAGTTTTCGGTGGCCATTAGTGAGCAGGGGGATCTTGACCCCCACCGCGTACGTCTGTCGATCCACACCGACCACCGGCCTCTCACCCACCTCCTGGTGCAGCCCAACCTGACGCCCCATCAATTGCGCGGTGGATGGAGTACTTAATTGTCGCAATTTGCACCGTTTAAGATCCAATACGTCAAGGGCGCGGACAACGTTGTTCCCGACGCCCTCTCGCGACGGGCTGACTATTGGTTCTACGAGGATATGGACGTGCTTCATACCACCTGTGTTCCAGTGGCCGCCCCAGGGACCGCGTACGGCGCGGAGCCACGGTCCCCTCGGGCCCGCCATCTTTTTCATCTCGGGCACACCACCATGGATGACTTGTCTCGATCCTATCCTGGATGAGTCCTTCCGTCAGGGCCCCCACGAGGACGTGGAGACCCCCGGCCGGGGGGAGGGGACTGAGGGGTCGCACACGCACACGCGCGTGCCACTCAGTCATGTGGTGCCGCCCCAGGGAATTTTTCAGCTTCATCCGCTCGGCCCTCCCATGCACAGTCTTCTCAGAGTACGTCAACCATGGGTGATGGCGGACGCTGAGGACTCGGCAGAGGATGTGTTCACGGTCACATCTGACCTATAATAGAGACGATGATAAGTCGTTTCACGGTCACGGAAGAAGCGGCCCTCGAGGCCATCAGGGCACATCCGCAGCAGATGGGCCACCTTCCCTTGCAAGTTCCAGGAAGGGCGTCTGGTCGTGAGTCACTGTCCAGCCGGGGGATTGGCGGCTGTACGTTCCCGAGCTGTGTAGGGCCAGTGTTCAATTATAATTATACGGCGTATTATACGGTATAATACGGTATAATACGCGTTATACAAGGTCGAGCGTATAATTTTTATCCGTTTTATACGATTGGCGTATTTTTACGTATAATACGGCGAATAACGCGTATCAGCGGGCGTATTATGGGGTTTTGCGGTCCAGCCGAGGTCCGGCAGCCAAATTTTTCGTGCGGGAACCAAGGCGGGAAAGCAAGGGAACTTAGAAACACTACGGAAACCATCCACTGGTTGACATTTGGCGACCGTGAGACACAAGGATCTTACAAGCAAGCTACACTGGAGCATGGCAAGTTGGCAACCCTCCATGCTGTTTAGGTCTCTGCCCTGGCCTCTCGGGCAGCCATGCACCGAATATTAACAAAGTCATACAGAAACCTGACTGGTACGAGAGCATGGCCGCTTTACATTTTCAACTGAAATTTTGTAGGCATGATCCTTAGGTCTTGAAAAGCTTATATCCTTGGCCAGGCAACGTTTGGATGTGCACAGATATGTCTCGACCTTCTGCTCGATGCGGCAACCTCGTTTCAGCAACCAGGTGGCGACCGTGCATGTGCTAACTGTTGATTGGCGGGAAATGCCCCTACATTTGAACGCGGATAGATGTTTCACGTTATTCCTTACATGATTTATAAGCGACGACGGCCAGGAAAGGCTCGCAGCTACGTCCATCAGGTGGGCATGCTGGCTCCGTCAAGAAAGGTAATATGCGGTTTTGATCTGGTACGTGCTATCCTGTTCACGTGTTCATTGTACTGTATCAAGTTGTTGGGTGGATTGTAAAATAATCGTAGACCTGTAATGGAGGTTTTCTGCTTGTCTTTTGGTTGCTTTGCTGCCTCTACGCATTATTGGCTTGTGATGGTTGGGGAATACCACTACGACATGCAGATTTTGGACCAGATTTGTCTGCTATTAGCTTATGCTTCATCGAAAGCAGTGACGTAGTGCTTGGCATTGTTTATAAATATGATAAGCTTGATAACGCGATGTTTTTTCTTGCTAAAAACATCTCGAATTAAACTCGGATTTCTCTGAAAATAGTTTATTAAACAGCATGCGGGAAAGAAAGGGCCGCCACAACCTTGTGGCTGTACATGCAGAAAGGCTTGTTAGACGAATGGGGACGGCTTGTTGTTTACCGGGGAATCCTACTGGCAACTAGCTTTGCCTTTTGTAAGTCAGGCGCCGTTTGTTTGAACGGCCGGCCATGTGTTGAATGCTGACGGAAGTTGCGTCAAAAAGCTGTAATAAAATCTGATGTAACCAGCACTCACCAATTGATTGGTGTGCTGCTTGGTTGGGTAGTGTGTTCAGGGTTGCATTCGAAGAGTACACATGGCCTGACAGCTCAGACGTGTGACAGATGAGCTGGCTGGCTGAATTATTAAATTGTCAGCGTTAGGATATTTCTGGTTTTGCCGTTTTCCATTTTGACGGTAGGCTTGATAAGCATGGTCGGCGGGTTGTGACCCGTAATTGTTTCTTTTTCTGGCCAGATCTAGCCACTATTTCTTGTTTTGCTCGCCAAAGTCAGCCTTCTTCTTGTGTGCTCCTCATGCATACAAGAAACATGGAGATGCCCAGGACCTGCTTGCATGGAAGCATAGCCATCTTACTTCTTTTGCTTTTTTCATCTTTCCATTTCATTTGGCGTTGTTTTTTAGGGTATAATGCATAGGTATAATCTAGCTCCTCGTGAACCCCGGTTTACACGTCCAGTGTTCCCAAGCACTGCTGAGCAGTGGCAACCCATGTATCATGTGTAATTTAGTGTCAGAAACATGTGGACTGCTTGAAATGATATCAAAATGCATGAAACAACCCCAAAAACGATGAAATCCAGTGGTTGCGTTGTCAGAGGTGAATTTCACCCTGTGTGCCCAACTCCCTGTTTACATTTGTAGTGTCTGGCCATCATGTTGTAAACGGAGGTATTAGGGTTGCGTCCCTAACAATCGCACCCGCCTGCCGTCTTTCTGGCCGATAATTAAATAGGCTTGGTAGGGCCCGCCGTGAGCTTTCCGGCACAACTTACAGCACTGAATATAGTGCAGTATAGCAAAAGTTATGTAGTGCCGAAGTTGTAATTCCGGCACAATACTTTGCGTACCTTAGGTGCCGACGGTACTATCCTCGGCCGAATATTCCGTGTTGGATATTTCGTATGACTGAATCCAGTTCTAGATGCATTGTATGCCGTGTTAGTTGCTTGACATCTGGCGTTCTCCTAATCGTCAATTGTATAATCGACAGCTGGCAACTTGTGCAGAATATTCTAGAACGTGCACCGCTGCCCCAATATGCCTTGATAAGGAAGTGACACACTTACGTTGCACTTACCTTGCAGTCCGAGCCCAGTGTGGCTATGGATGCTATGGTCCCCACCCGGGAACCGCACCATGGCTTTGGCGGTGAAACGGTGGCAGTCTGTAACCTAAATATGCAATGAATAAACTGTCTATCAATTGTCTCAATCAGTCTTGACGACCAAGGAATTAAATGAAAATTTCTGACATGCGTATAATCGCGTATTATACCGTATTATACCGTATTATCCATTATACGGAGCCCGCGCGTATAACCGCGTATTGCGTATAATTGAACTCTGTGTAGGGCAGCCTTGCTCCACGAGCTCCATGACTCCCTCCTAGGCGGTCACCAAGGAATACATCGCCTCCTCCCACTGGCCCGTAAGCATTTCTTCTGGCCAGGGATGAATGAGTATATCAAGACGTATGTACGTACGCCAGTGCCCCTCGTGCCAGATTATGAAGTCCAGGAACACGGGCTCTCAGGCCGTCCCAAAGACGTTACCTGATCCAATGGGTCCGTGGGATTCCATCATGATGGATTTCATCGGCCCATTCAAGAAGACGAAGGGCGGCAACAGCATGGTCTTGGTGTTCGTGGACCGACTGACGCGTATGTGTCATCTGGCTCCAGTGTTCAATTATACGGCGTATTATACGGTATAATACGGTATAATACGCGTTATACAAGGTCGAGCGTATAATTTTTATCCGTTTTATACGATTTGCGTATTTTTACGTATGATACGGCGAATAACACGTATATATAAGCGCGTTTCTTCAGGGTTATTCTCCCAGTCATCGGTTTTTTCCTTATGTTGCATGCCTATCTCACCTCCGTAATCTATCATTCTCAATGACTATATAAGCGCGCGTATAATGGGGTTTTCGCGCTCATCCGAGGTCCGGCAGCCAAATTTTTCGTGCGGGAACCAAGGCGGGAAAGCAAGGGAACTTAGAAACACTACGGAAACCATCCACTGGTTGACATTTGGCGACCGTGAGACACAAGGATCTTACAAGCAAGCTACACTGGAGCATGGCAAGTTGGCAACCCTCCATGCTGTTTAGGTCTCTGCCCTGGCCTCTCGGGCAGCCATGCACCGAATATTAACAAAGTCATACAGAAACCTGACTGGTACGAGAGCATGGCCGCTTTACATTTTCAACTGAAATTTTGTAGGCATGATCCTTAGGTCTTGAAAAGCTTATATCCTTGGCCAGGCAACGTTTGGATGTGCGCAGATGTGTCTCGACCTTCTGCTCGATGCGGCAACCTCGTTTCAGCAACCAGGTGGCGACCGTGCATGTGCTAACTGTTGATTGGCGGGAAATGCCCCTACATTTGAACGCGGATAGATGTTTCACGTTATTCCTTACATGATTTATAAGCGACGACGGCCAGGAAAGGCTCGCAGCTACGTCCATCAGGTGGGCATGCTGGCTCCGTCAAGAAAGGTAATATGCGGTTTTGATCTGGTACGTGCTATCCTGTTCACGTGTTCATTGTACTGTATCAAGTTGTTGGGTGGATTGTAAAATAATCGTAGACCTGTAATGGAGGTTTTCTGCTTGTCTTTTGGTTGCTTTGCTGCCTCTACGCATTATTGGCTTGTGATGGTTGGGGAATACCACTACGACATGCAGATTTTGGACCAGATTTGTCTGCTATTAGCTTATGCTTCATCGAAAGCAGTGACGTAGTGCTTGGCATTGTTTATAAATATGATAAGCTTGATAACGCGATGTTTTTTCTTGCTAAAAACATCTCGAATTAAACAAGTGGTTTTCTGGCCAGATCTATCCACTATTTCTTGTTTTGCTCGCCAAAGTCAGCCTTCTTCTTGTGTGCTCCTCATGCATACAAGAAACATGGAGATGCCCAGGACCTGCTTGCATGGAAGCATAGCCATCTTACTTCTTTTTCTTTTTTCATCTTTCCATTTCATTTGGCGTTGTTTTTTAGGGTATAATGCATAGGTATAATCTAGCTCCTCGTGAACCCCGGTTTACACGTCCAGTGTTCCCAAGCACTGCTGAGCAGTGGCAACCCATGTATCATGTGTAATTTAGTGTCAGAAACATGTGGACTGCTTGAAATGATGTCAAAATGCATGAAACAACCCAAAAAACGATTAAATCCAATATTCGCGTATAATTTCCGGATAATACCGTATTATACCGTATTATCCATTATACGGAGCCCGCGCGTATAATATAACCGCCTATTGCGTATAATTGAACTCTGTCTGGCTCCATGCCCTGCCGACCTCGATCACGGCGGTTCAAGGGTGTGCCAAGCTATCTATACCTTACTCACGTGTTCCGGTTCCACGGGCTCAGCCGACAGTTCATCTCTGACCGCGACAAGCTCTTCACGGCCAACTTCTGGCATGCAGGAGTTCTTCGAGCGGTTGGGCACCAAGGTGTCACTGGGCACGGCCTACCACAGCTCGTCGTCGCACATGGTGGAGCGGCTGAACCGTACGGTGCAAGAGACCATGCGCCATTACACCGACGCGGTGGGTAGCAATTGGGAGGAACTCCTGGGCTTGGTGGAATTTTCCCTGATTAATGCCCCCCAGGCCCGGCCGCTCACGGATTCACTCCCTTTTTCCTCAACTCCGGCCGACATCCCCTCACGCCGCCCGACTTGCTCCTGAGTCCAGAACGTGGTGAGGATCAGGTCAGCTAGACGGGATACCCTGCAAGGGGTCAAGCGGCTGCTGCAGCAGATGCACCAGGCGCATAATAACAGCGCCGTCCAGGGTTATCGAGCAGCGGCAGAGCTAGCGGTACATGGCCAGAACAGCAGGGAAGCGGGATGCTCGGACGCCGCCCATCGAGGTGGGCGACTGGGTCCTGGTGGAGGGCCCGCAGATCGGACGGTTTGCTCATAAGGTGGAGAAGGCCGGAGCTGAAGACTAAGCTCCGTCCCATGTTCTTGGGCCCCTACAAGGTCCTCGACAAGTTCGACGAGGTCATGTTCCAGGTGGACATCCCTGTGTCGTGGAACCTCACATCCAACCGGTTCCATCGCGACCAGCTCAAGCTGTATCACCAGAACTGTCACCATCCAGGGCCGGGTAAATCCCCCAGCCCCGCTGGAGTTCAATCCGGACACGAGGGAACAGGAGGACGAGGTGCATGCGGAGATTGTGGGACACCGGGACGTCAAGCGAGGACGTGGGGTCCAACGACAATATCGCGTGCGATGGAGATTTGCACAGCATGAGTCAGAGGACTCCTGGCGCACCGCGACTGAGTTAGCCGGGTGCGCTCGTTTACTAGAGGCGTACAAGAAGACGCACCACTTGCGATAGAAGAAGACTCCACACGATGCAGGAAGTGAGGGTGGTGTGTGAGCAAGGTATCAAGGTGCACGTCGACTGATGCCTCTGTTGTTGTGTGTTGCATATGCAGGTGTCTAATCACCAAGAAAATGTCCTCAAATGAGATGGATACCATTTGTAATAACTAACACATGTCAACACATCCATGGGTACGGTATGGAACCATGTTCATTTATGATATGTTCAAGAGTTGCAATGCTCATGTCCACTTGAAATATGCTCATTGTATAATTGTTTACGATGTATGAATGCAGGGGGGTCGCTACGCGAGTGACCAAATAGCACTCAAGTCAACAATATGCCAAGAAAGAAGGCATGGCCAGGTCATGGCTGGTCCTGAAAATGCACCCAGGGTGCCCACAACATGTCTATGTTACACCCTCGCAGTCCTAGACCCTGCAGCCTGCCAGGGGGGGGGCACAAAATGTAACTGGCAGCCAGGGACCATGGTGCAGGCCAAACAGGCTGCAGGTGTAAAGCTAGCTCAGTCCAAAGAGTGAAATATGATGCAAATACTTGCCAAGGTTAGGTCCATGATCGTTAGTAGAGGCTCGGCTGCCACCACGGTGCTAAACCATGATGTTGAACCCTTACGTTATATATGAAACATATACTGCAAAGAGGCACAAGTTGTAACACAAGCACAATGCAAACATGACAAGCTCAAGTTTCTAAGCCAGTCTTGATCACTTGGACATGAGTTGAAGCATTAGAAACATATGGGCAACATACCAGCAAGCCTTGAAAAACTTCTCAGCAACAAGGCAGTATATGTGTTGAATCAAACTACCACATCGCAATTAAGCACAGCGACTTCTACTTGCTGCTGTTTTGATAACGCAAGGCCGTTTACCTTTTCAGTGACGCAACGGGAAAAGAAAGTACCGCCCAGCAAACTTCCGTTATTCCCCGGACATAAACGTAGTCAAAACCACGAAGTTGGGCATTGAAAGCAACCGAAATTATCACGTCTGCGGGAGTTATAGGTTACAATACGCTCAACACGCTTACTTAGAACGATGCGGTTGAGAATGACAGTCGGATCCTTGTTCTTGACGTGCGCCCAGGCCGCCAGCTGCGCGGGCCAGCTCAAGAAATATATATTAAAGGACGGTGACGCGTGGGAAGCACCCAGCCTTGCGGCATAAGAAAAATATGGCTCGCGCTCGCCCTTGTTTTCGCCAGGCGCGACTGCGACATCACGACGAAAAAATAGAGACTCTTTGACGCATGCAACTGCCCAGGTCCCTCTTCTCCCCATGTCGCCCATAAGCCCAGAAGCGTACCATAACCCATACTCGCGATATCCGCAGCGCCTGGGCGGAAAAAGAAATTGTAAAACCGAACTGCGAACTGACCTATCATGCGATCTACGTAGCTCTCAGATTTTCTTCAACAATGCCAAAATCCGTTCATGAACAAAATTTTCGACATATACAAAGTACCTGCAACTGAAGAATAGCATCTTCGAAATCACTAGATGACGATCTAAAATGCTGTCTTCGTCCGGGGCAAAATAATGCCCTATAACATTCAGGCAAGCCTCGGAACTGGCACGACCCCATAGCCGCCACTCGACAAAACACTCGATTGCATTGCGATGTTCTTGCTATTGTAGGTACTTTTCGTCGCCTCATATTTTCCAGGTACGGTCGACCCCTGTCGACCCCAGGGGCTTGGCGCGCTCAGTACCTATCCCAGTTTCGCGCCAAAACCCACCAAGTGACCCTAGGACCAAATTTGGCGCCAAAACAGCGCCCCTGACCCCCCCCGTCTCAAACGAGGACTATGTCCTCAAATGAGGACATTTGGTTTTTGGACACAGGGGGACGCCGCGGAGGCGCTTCCCAGATACCCGACCTCCAGTGCCGCGGAGGCAGCAGATACCGAGCTACCTGATGCAGAGGGGGCGCAGAGCGAGGAGGAATTAGTTGACCTGGAGATGCCAGATCCAGAGTCCCCTGAGCAGAACCGTCAGCAGTTTGGGCCGGTCCCTGCTCGCGGTGAGCCTTCGGCGGCGGAGGCAAGGACGCAGATAGCTCGCGGAGAGCCTGCGGTCCGAGGTGCCATTTCAGGAGCTGGGGGGTCAGGTGGCGGGGCCCGCTGGCCGGTCGCGCCATCAGCTGGGTGCGGCAACATTCGGGAGACGCCGACCGGGCCGGTGGCACCATGCAAGACCGTCGCGCGCACCTTGCAGTTGGTGAAAGAGATAAACGAGGAGACTTTCAACCCTCGCTTGTTTCTGCGTGACTACGTCAAGGATCGAGGGTGAGACCTTATTCAAGCGACGGCGTCGGCGCCATAATCAGATGCCTTCTGACCACCGGGCTGATTCGATTCTGTCGCGCGTCGCCCAAGTTCCGTTGGAGCAATTCCGGTTGCACCTTCGGAGGAATGTGGGGTTCAAGGTGGAGACCCAGTTAGGTTAATATTGTGCGGAAACCTTTTGCCACTTGGCTTCTAAGGTTCCGCACAATATTACCAGCGATAACCACTCGCTGGTACACTCAAGTTCATGCCGGCGTGAACTTGAGTGTACCAGCGAGTGGTTATCGCTGGTAATATTGTGCGGAACCTTAGAAGCCAAGTGGCAAAAGGTTTCCGCACAGTATTAACCTAACTAAAACCTAGCCTCTTGGGGCGAGGACGAATCACTAGGCTCGGAACACCCGTAGGTATGAATATGATCGAATATGAGCACTCCTTGGCGCAAATATCGACATGAATATGAGCGCTCCTTGGCGCAAATATGATTCGAATATGAGCGCTCCTTGGCGCACATATGTATGAATAGAGCCGGGTGCCAAATCGGAACGAATTATTCCCGATATAATCCGCTTCCGAGTGGATTCGAACCTGCGCCCCGCAAGGGTCAAGGTCTTAGTTAGGTTAATATTGTGCGGAAACCTTTTGCCACTTGGCTTCTAAGGTTCCGCACAATATTACCAGCGATAACCACTCGCTGGTACACTCACTCAAGTTCACGCCGGCGTGAACTTGAGTGTACCAGCGAGTGGTTATCGCTGGTAAGTGTTACGTCCCGAGCCGGACGGTGCGAAAGATCTAATCTAGTATAAGGTGCAGTTTAATAAGCCGGCATAGCCGCGCATCCGCGTACCGCGATAGCAAGCAAAGATCGCAGTAAATTGACTAACTGAGCAGCGGTTTATCCTCAGCTAGGCCTTGTAGCATGATTAATTAATCTAGCTATATAACACGGCATGTCATGAGGCAAATGACATCCGGATTAGTGCCCCCTGGTCTGAGAGAGTCGTCAACACTCGTTTCATTAATCATCAAACCAAAGAGAGAGAGTCCATCGTCCACAGACCAATTTCACCTAGCTGCGCTACCAAGCTGGCAAGTTGGTGTGCAGGCGCGCCGACATGCGCGCCGATCTTCCAGATACTGCCGTCAAGCCCCAGTAGGTTCTGTATGACGTCTAGGGCCGGCCCGGCCCCTAGAAGATCTCGTAATTCTGGCTAGGCCCAAAATAACTGGTCCGGAACACACAAAGTACCAAATAAACACACAAAGTCCCGAACTTAGGACAAATTCCCAAATAAGTCCCGAATTGAGTCCTATAGTCCGGCGGACTATGAAAGCGAGCTATCGAAAGTCCCAAACGAATAACAAATGACTTTCGACTTATTTATTGAAGGCATTGTTACGCCCATACAAAGGTCTGGGCCGTAACACTCCTCCCTTCCCCAGGGGACGATAGCTATATCGTCCAGGCTTGGGGCGCACGCAACAAGACAATTAACACAAACAAACAAACAAGAAAAAAAGAAGCTCTTGCAAGCAAAACAAGCAACACACAAAAGCGACAATTGCCCAGGCTGGGCAGTCAGCTATAGAGAACAATAGTACAAAATCGGCCATGGGGATACTATGTCCCAACCCCTGTTCGCCAGCGGGTTGGTAAAGCCAATTCTCCCCGGCGTTGCCACACAAGGACAATTCCTTGATATCCGATGGGATGCTGTCGCCATCCCGTTGCAATCCATCCGTGAGGAGGTCGCGACCCTCACATTCCTCCAATGCTGGGGCCCACCCCTCCCGACCGCGCCTTCCGTTGACGATACTCGTGGAGTACCTGGCGACCCTGCTCACCAATTTCCTCGAGGATCTTCCCGGGGTTAGCAAGTGATCCGCATTGTATGCGAGCTGGTATTCGTTCACGTTGGTGCGCGTTTGAGCGAGGTCTACCCACGTCCCGGTGGGCCAGTACGACATGAATGCCGCCAGGTATTGCGGGTGCGTGAACATGATTGTGCCCGCGTTCCAATCAATAACCCCACATCCATGCTCCGCAAAGAAACCTCCCGCCATGGTCAACACTACGACGCGCACCTGGAGAGCGTTGAAGCGAAAGCCCGGAGCCCTCACAAAGTTGGGCACAACCCAGTCGAGGAATGCCTCTCCCTCGCACGGAGCATACTTCAAGGGACAGTCAACCTTTCGAGGTTTACCATCTACCATGTATTTTGGCAGCTCCCGCTTGGGGCCGTAACGCGTACCAGAACCCTCTGGCGTCGATTCTAGGTAGTCCTGGGGTCGCGGGGCCGCCCTCCCTGGGTGCAAGTCGAAGCAGACTAGCTCGCGCATGGAGCCTCGCTCCACATACGCATGAGTTCCTGCCTCAAAGTGCAGCGGTTGCGGTCGATGATAGTCCGCGCTGTCGACGGCCACGAACGGCGGTGGTGGGAGTTCAATGTGGACGGGAACACTCCGAAACTCGCGTAAGGGGCGTACTCGCTGTGGGCCGAGAAACGCGCTGACGTAAGCGCCCACCGTCCATGGCGCCGGTCGAGCCACCGCCCGTACGATCAAAGACCCCTGCGCGGGAGATATAAAGCCCACCGCTGGTATCGGGCCACGCCTCTCTGGTATATGGGCGCGGGACGTCTCCACGCGGGCCACCCGCTCGGAGTAAGTTCGCTTCTCGGCGCGGACTCTGGGAATCTGCGGAGACGCTGCCCGCCGACACCTCGTTCGTACATGCGCGACGTCTAACTTCTCGCTGGGCATCCGGTTCCACTTGGGCCGTTTCTGGTTGCGCTCGATATCCTCGGAATCCAGCTTAGTCGAGTCGGTCGAGCCGCCCGTTCGCCGGGTCGGTCCCGTCCCGACAAGAACCGTCATTCCGCCCGTGCTCTGGGTCTGAATAGTTCGCACGGCATCACCGTCCTGTTGCTGGATCGGTGTCACCGCAGGTGTGACAGAACCGCCCATTCGCCGAGTCGGCCCTGCTTGCACATGGTGTTGGGGATGCTCTTCGGCCCAATTACCACGATGGTGCGTACACATCGACGTGAATAACGCAAGTGCCTTCGCGGCATCCTAGCGTACACGTGATCAAGCCCGTTGTCATAGCGCCCCCACCACTACTACCTTCGCGGTAGCCTAGTGGAGGGCATGCTTGGCCTTATACTCGCGAAGCAGACGTTCACACCCTTCTAGCTCATTCTCGGTTCGCCACGAATCCTCGTGATCATGCTGAGCAAAACGCCACCGTACGCGATACTGTCGCTGTCTACTTCTCCCACGCTTGATGTCCCGGTGGTCCACGATCTCGGCCACCTCGTCTTCCTGTTCTCCAGTCTCGGGGTTGTACTCGACGGGGGCCGGCGGGTTGAGCCGACCTTGGATGGAGTTCTGGTGGTATAACTTGAGCTGGTCTTGATGGAAGTTGGAGGAAGTGTTTCAGGAGCTCGGGATGTCCACCTTGAACATCACATCTCCAAACTCTCCAGAACCTTGTGTGGCCCCAGGAACATAGGACGGAGCTTTGTCTTGAGCTCACCCTCTACCTTCTCAGAGAAACGTCCTAGGCGGGGGCCTTCCACCAGTACCCAGTCGCCCACCTCGATGGCCGGCGTGCGCGCATCTAGGCGGCCAGCAGTCCTCGCCATATAGCGCTCGGCGGCGGCCCGGTAGCCCTTGACCGCACTGTCATGGGCCTGGCGCATCTGGACCAGCAGCCTCTCCACCCCTTCGAGGGTGTCTCGCCGGACCGACTTTTCAGCTAAGGCTGGGCTTGTGAGAAGGTCAGTCGGCGTGAGCGGATGCCTGCCCGTGTTGAGGAAGAATGGTGTGAAGCCATGAGCTGCCTGGGGGGCGTTATTCAGGGAGAACTCCACCAAACCCAAGAACTCTTCCCAGTTGCTTCCCACCGCGTCGGTGTAGTGGCGCATGGTCTCTTGCACTGTGCGGTTCAGCCTCTCCACCACGTGGGAGGACGAGCTGTGATATATATGCTGTCCCCAGCGACACCTTGGTGCCCAGGCATTCAAAGAACTCCTGCCAGAAGCGGGCCGTGAACAGCTTGTCTCGGTCCGATATGAATTGCCGGCTGAGTCCGTGGTACCTGAACACGTGGTGAAGGTATAGCTTAGCGCAAGCCTCGGCCGTGAGCTCGGCCGGACATGGTGCCAGGTGACACATGCGCGTCAAACGGTCCAGGAAAACCAGAATCATGCTGTTGCCATTCTTGGTCTTCCGGAAGGGGCCAACAAAATCCATCATCAAGGAATCCCAAGGGCCCACTGGGTCTGGTAGGGTCTGGGGGACCGCCTGTGAGCCCGTATTGCGGGACTTCATGATCTGACATGATGGACACTCGCGCACGTACGTCTCAATGTACTCTCGCATGCCTGGCCAGTAGTAGAAGTTCTTTCTGGCCCGTGGCAGCAATTAAGCGGTGGATCCCTTGGTGACCACCGGCGAGAGAGTCATGGAGCTCATGGAGCAGAGCCGCTCGACATATCTTCGGGACGTACAGGCGCCAGCAGTCTGGCCTCACCATGACATAGAGTCGCCCGTCCTGGAACTTGCACGGGAGCTTGCCCATCTGCTTGGGGTGCGACCCGATTGCCTCTAAGGCCGCGGGCTCTGTGACAGTGAACCGACTAATCAACGTCTCCAGGACAGAAGTGATCGTGTACGTGTCCGCCTCCTCCTCAAGGGTTTGGTGCACGTACTCCGAAAAAATGGTAGGGGGCCCGATGCGCTGCAGGTGAAAAATTCCCTGAGCCGGTACCACGTGGCTGAGTGGCACTCGTGACCGGGACCCCTCCCTTTCCCCGGGGGCGCGCACGTCCTCGCGCGCGGCCTCCCAGTCGGGAGACAGGTCGTCCTGGGTCGTGCGACCGGTGTGGAACAGATAGCGACTGTGCGGCGACCCTGGGTCGCCACAAGGCGAGCCAGGCTCCTGCGCGGAGCCACATGTGGTGTGAAGTACGTCCATAGTCATAGCTTGCTTTCGTCAACTGAAGAGCTTCTCCCGTCGCGCTAGAACCGCGTTATAACGCTCCGTCTCCTCGGGTGTAAACCCCACGCCGATCTCGAACCTCTATGTTGGAGAGGTCAAGACAGTACATGTAGTACTCCTTGCCTCGACGCAGCTTACTCTCCAGTGACTTGAGGCTCATGAGGATCTGCGAGGCGTTGCGGGGCTGGGTGACTTCCCGCTCGTGCGTGATGTTATGCACGTCGGGGCCCTGCACTTGGTATTCGCTGACAGGACTCCAAAAGGAACCGTCAGGGAACCACACCACGCGACGCCGAATGCTAATGTCCACATCCTGCGCGTCCAGCCAGTCGATGCCGATGATGATGTCGGCAGCTTCCAGCGGTGCGACCGTGGCTGTGAGCTCCACAGGGATGCCTTGAATCACAGCCGTGATATCAACCCGACCAGGCGAGGGGCTCTTGCGACCATCTGAATATGTCACATTCACCACTGTCGCATGTGGCCGGATGTCGTATCCTGCGCGACGCGCCAATGCCTCGTTGATGAACGACGTAGACGCACCCGTGTCCACCATGAAATGCACGTCCATGACGGTCTTGTCCTTGAGGTAGGGGTCTAATGCTGATCCCGGTACAGCCAGACCTCCCCTAAAAAGGAGCAAGTTGCGGGTACCACACTATACTTTTCGTCCGAGGGTAGTAAAAATGATCCGAGGCGTAAATTACGAGGTGGTAATTTACGGCACAGACTACTCTTACCGTTTGTATAAGAGTTCGGATCTTTTTCGTAAGCTACGAGTTAGATCCGAGGTAAGATCCGACGTCGTAATTTACGAGGTAGTAATTTACGAGGTAGTAATTTACGAGGTAGTAATTTACGAGGTAGTAATTTACGAGGTAGTAATTTACGAGGTAGTAATTTACGAGGTAGTAATTTACGAGGTAGTAATTTACGAGGTAGTAATTTACGAGGTAGTAATTTACGAGGTAGTAATTTACGAGGTAGTAATTTACGAGGTAGTAATCTACGAGGTAGTAACATACGAGGTGTTAACGTACGAGGTAGTAATGTACGAGTTGGTAATTTACGAGTTGTAACTTAAGATGTCTTCTATTTATTTGGTTTTAATTTGTGCAATGTTCAGTTTCATGAAATGAGCCTAAAAGAGTTTATTATTTCATATTTCAGCATAAAACAAAGTTTAGTTAACCAATATGTCTTCATTCTCACATTTCAGCCGATGTCCTTGTCGCATTTATAATACATTGAAACTCTAACACAAGACATCAAGGAGACAACCATCGCAGGCCAGAAATCGGGATAATCCGGACCATGGTAGCACAATATATGATCAGATAACCAAGTCGGCTGATGACATCCTTAAATATTTATTGGCTTTGTTATCATCCATTGGATTGCGTGACAAACTCGCTCGAGGCACCGATGGGTGGGGTCTTCTACAAAGGTGCTGACTGGGGCTGGCCCGGTGCCGAGTGCGTGACATCCCCGCTCGCGGCGCCGATGGATGGGGTCTCCTCGGCAGGTTCTGATGTGCGCTCGCTTGGTGCGCTCGAGGCGCCGATGCTTGTGCGGTTGTGCGAGTTTGTGCTTGCGTCAGAGTAGGGCCACGGGTTGTTTATGTTGTCGAACAAGACACGCGCTGGCACCTGCCGGAAGGAAGCACGCGTCCTCGCCACCTCCTTGAAACGTTCCTCCACGTCGTCCCACTCGCGCCTTGGCCCAGACCGCATCACGGTCGTGGCCTGAAGGGCCTCGCGCACCTTCTTCTTGTCCCAGCACTTGGAGGCGATGTCTTCCCAATCTTCCCACAGCTCAGGCCGCTTGTCCCGCACTCCTGCTTGTGGTGTCATGATCACACGGCAAGTACATTCATTTTAACCGTGCATGCATTGAACAAACAATATAAGTCATTGTTGGCATACAAAAACTAAATGGAGTGACATGCAGTATAGGCCTATGTACCAATGTGTTAAAGAAAGTAAGCGCATGCCACGAAACAATGATAAGAAGGCTGCTTACCTGCACCGTGAAGTGCAACATCTTCAGATAGTACAAAAGTACCACGCGGCAGAAGTCCTCCTTCAGCCATGCTGGAAGGTCTGCGTACTTCTTGATGCGATTGGTGGTGGCCGTCCCCACCAACCACGGCGTGTAATCGTCGGACACACGCACCAGGCCAAACTTGTACAAGTTGGACCGGTGGTTGGCCAGGCGCTTGATCAGCGCAGCCCGGACTTGAACGTAATCCTCCGCAGGAACCGAGTCGGCGGGGCTTCTCACGATGCCCGACTCCTGGAAGAACATGGCGATCGCGCCACGCAGACCCATCTCCCTGACGGACCGCTCCTGGTCCAGCTGAACGGCTTGCCCGACGTCAGGGCGAACGCTCAGGCAATGCCTGGAGAGGTGTTCGACAGCTGCCGAAAAAGCTGGGGTCGTCTTCTGCAAACGTGCAATGTGCAAGATAGAGAAAGTGCGAAGTTAGAAATCTGGAATAATGAATCGTGTAAAGCAAAAAAGTTCAGCAAATAAGCTATAAAATGCGTAATGTGCTACCCACGAAATTCCTGGGCAGTTTGGTGCCCAGTCGCGTCATGAGACTGGCGACGTCTTGTCTCAATGCCGCCACCTCCTGCCTGAGGCCCTCCTCCGCCCTGTTGGCCGCGATTTGCAAGTTCCTGCCGGCGGAGGTGGTGGCCGGTGCATCCGGGGGGGCGCCATATCGTCGTCCTCGCCGGAGGACGACGAGGAAGAGGAATCGGATTCGGATTCGGATTCGGAGGAAGGCAACTGGCGGCTTTTCTTGCGCCGCCGGCCGATGTCCTCCTCCTCCCGCGACATCATGGCCTTCTTCTTGAGCTTGGGCGCCATAGAAACTGATGAGCTGCGCGTAAACGTCAACTGGAGTCACCTACGGTGGTGAAGACGTGAAGGCGCACTTTCAAATTTCGCGTGCACTCCTGGTGCACTGTCAAATTTCGCGTACACACGTGGTTGCAGCCATCCGACGGCTACAACCCCAGTGGTCAGGGGCAAACCAAACATCGCACGGTACACGTTCTTGCGGCATCGCTGTCAGGTCACCCTAAAACGCGGCAACCCGCTGTTATACTGGCGGCAGTTGTGTACCACCCCCCTCCTTCCCACGGCAGGTACGCAGCCACTCGCTGTTGTGCTGGCTGCAATTGTGTATCACTTGTACGGTATTTGTGTATCACTTGTCCGGTATTTGTGTATCACTTGTCCTCCTTCCCACGGCAGGTACGCAGCGACCCGCTGTTGTCCTGGCTGCAATTGTGTATCACTTGTACGGTATTTGTGTATCACTTGTACGGTATTTGTGTATCACTTGTCCTCCTTCCCACGGCAGGTACGCAGCGACCCGCTGTCGACCTGGCTGCAATTGTGTATCACTTGTAAGCTGCAATTGTGTATCACTTACGGTATTTGTGTATCACCCCCCTCCTTCCCGCGGCAGTTGTGTACCACCTTCGGTTTAGTTAGGTATTGGTGTAAGCCTCGTGTTGTAATTGCTGTACGTCCATGGCGTTTGTTGCAACTGGAGGTGTATACAATATTAATGGGACGACACTGCATGGCAACGATGCGCACGGAATTGTCAGCCTGACAAGCAAATGAGCTGGCTGAAGACTCGTCGATCTCAGGCATATTACAAGTCCCCCCAAAAGTCGTTCGTAGGTGAGGCCCTTGAACGTTCTCGTCGTCAGGCACCCTTCTCGTTCCCCGATATCGGTCCACAACCGCTCGTCGCGCGCCCCAATGTCGGTGCCTCCTGGTCCGTTCCCAGCGGCGGGAACGACGGAGCCAAACGGCGAAGGCTGTTTGGTGAGCCACGCCAGGAATGCCCGCAAGGTGAACAGCTGTTGAAGACCGCCGAAGCTGTTGAAGTGGCTGAAGTGGATACACGGTCGCCGGAGCCCGATGCGGCGGGCATGGAAGGCGTAGAGCCTGCTGAGCCGCGCCCTGATGACTCAATGGAGGAGGAATGGGGGGCGATGGCGGAGGAGGAGTTTACGGCAGACGGTGGGGCAGGGGGGGCGATGGCGGAGGAGGGGCTTACGACAGACGGTGGGGGAGGAACGGCTGGTGATGTTGAGGCCGGCGCCGGCCGTGCATCAAGAAACCCATGGGCATGGTCTAAGCCGTTGTCTGGGAACGCGGATTTTACACAGGCTTCGCTTTTCTGCATAGCCACGGAGTTTGGTCTTCCTGATAAGTGCATCGAAGCGTTTCAGGAACTGGCGAAGCACCCACAATACAGTGTGACCAGCCACGGGGAGTTCGGCGTGGCTAGGAGACGGTCATTGGAGAAGGGCCTGCCCCTTGCGGACGCACTGACTGTGAATTGGGTCCCAGCGGAGGCAGAGGGCGATCCTTTGCGTGAGGCAGTCAAGTTCACTTACATCAGCATACAGTCAACGCTATCCGCTCTGCTGCAGAATGAGTCGTTCACGGGGAAACTGTTGCTAGAACACGAGATGAATGAGGATCGGCGTGTGTGGACTTTCAATCAGACCCAGTTTTACAACACCCATCCAACAGTTCAACAACAGGAGGTGCAGCTTCCCGCCTTGGCAGCAAGTTCCAGTGAGAAGCGGCAGAGTGTCGTCCGCATTGGGGACACCATCATGGTGTTAATGGACAACAACAAGGGGCAGCGAAAGCGAGAAGAACTTTGCCTTGTCCGCGCTGTCTTCATGCAAGTAAACGCTGACGGTACTCGTGAGCCATGGGCGAAAGTCCGGTAAGTGGCACGGATGGTGCTTTTGTGTCGATGTACACTCATCATGATATGCCCTTGGGATTGCACATGCTGAGTTAATTGCATTCTGCTGAAAACAGATTGGTGTCTGTCCGGGCTCCCTTGTTGGTTGGTACCAGTTGACCACTATAAACTGCCGTAATGGGCATGCATCCGGGCCAGTGCAAGCATGGTTATTAAACTGGGTTGTGGGAAGTGCAATGTTTGCACCATATATCAAGTATGATGACAGTGTTTATGCAGCAATGTGGTGTGTTTAGAGACCAAATAATGTCGTAGCCTTTTTGGTCCTGCATGAGCGCAAAGTTCCGAACACTATTTTCCCGAGGTTAGCCACTCCTCGGCATCCTCGGCATCCTAAATTGAGACCACGCATGCGCAGGATGACACAGAGTGCACTACATTTGGTGGGAGGATATTGACGTGTGCACGTCCAGCACGCTTGGATGGATCTAGTATTGTATATTGATGACAATCCTATAGTATTTGCCCGCCGTCATGATGCCTGCAGGTTCTTCTACCGCGCAAGGGATTGTCCGGGGGGACCGTACCGCGGGATGCCGATCGTGTCAGTGAGGTCTTCTGGACGAAGCATGAGCAGGAGATCTCTTTACTGAACTACGGGGGTCACATTGACGTGGTTGGCGTCCGTAAGTGGAGGAAATTTGCCGAGGCTGACCGAGAGGGCGGGCGAGTGTTCTTCATGCGCAGGTCGTACAACCTGTCCCCGGACAAGCCTCGGTACAAGAGGCTGAGATTCTCTAGATGGGAAGCCGAATTCCGCTGTTACCGCCCTTCTAAGGATGGTCTACGCATCCTATATTTGGTAGTGGCGTTGTGGGATGACTCATTTGAGGAGTATCTCCATCGGCATGGGACGCTGGAAGCGCATTTGTTCACTGTTCTGAACATCGAGCGCGCCGACAACAAGTCAAGAGACATGATCTTCCCCATCACCGTGAGAGATACACATGTGCCACGAGAGGCAGTCCTTGAGTGTCTTGTGGAGGACATGGATGCGATGGCAGAGGGCGTGCCCATGCTTGTGAAGTTTCCCAATACGCCAATGGAGCGGTGGGAAATCCGTGTCGCGAACCTGAACGTGATGGATTCGGCCGCCCGCAACGGCGCGATGGGGCACAAGGGTTGCACCGGCGACAAAGTGAGTGATGTTGTCACGTAGCTTGGTTCGGGGTGCTGCCCATGTGACCTTGATGTATTGGGAAGCTGTGTTGGTTTGTTATCACCGTAACCATCAGGCCTTCTTTTATTTCTGCGTACCTTGGTGTGCGGCGCATTGTGGGTGTGTGCGCCACTGCAGGGATGCCCCTTTTGCAACGTTCACCACGACGACTGGGCGGATGCGACGGTGGACGTGGCGGAGTACATGCGCAGTGAGAAGCAAACGGCGGAAATATTGGAGGAGATGGAGGGCATGGCGACGGCCACGGCACGGAAAGAGAAGGCGAAGGAGACCGGGGTGATGTATCAGCCGCTGTGGCCTTGGCGGGAGCTTCGATTCTTTGACCGCTACCGGCAGTATCCGATGGATATCTTTCACAATCTGACGTTGGGTCTATGTAAGCAGGTGGCTCGCTACCTCGAGGAGGATGGAATTCCCACTCGCCAGCACCCGGAGTTGGATGCTTGGGTAAGCGCACACCCCACGCGCGTCGGGAGCCGGCTGCCGCAGGGGAAAGCTTTTACCTTGTATCCACATTACAAGGGAATGGAGCTGCTGACCCTACTGTTCCAAATGCCTTTTGCACTTCCCATGCTGCTGCTGAGGAGGCGGAATGAGGGAGATGATAAGGAGAAAAGGAAGGCCCGGCGGATCAGCAAGATGGTGATGCACCTCGCCAAGTGGGCGCAGATGATGCTTGGTCCCGTTACGTCTCCAATCTACAACTTGGCTGCTGACAACGTCTACGCCACTTTTCAAGAGTGTTTCGGCACCTTGTGGCCGCGTGGCAGCCTTGCAGGAAAGGGTCCTGGGGCAATGGCTGAGGCAGCGGATGGCGACGAAAAGAAGAAAAACGCGGAGAAGAAGAAGAAGAACGCGGAGAAGAAGAAGAAGAGGATGGCACGCCAAGACAATGCCGCCAGCCATAACGTCCACATACCGCGCCATGCTTTGGCACAGACTGACGATGTGGGTCGTATCTGGTCCTTGGGCCCGCATGAATTTGAGGGGTACCACTTATTCCTGAAATCTCTCATGGAGTCCATGGCCAAATGCCACAGCAAGGAGCCGGGGCGTTACTTGCTGCAGAAACTACAGGGCTACTTGGCGTGGCAGTCAATGCTGGTTAAGGAGACATCCCAGCTCGATGAACGCGTGCTGCAAACCTTGCAGGAAAGCAGGATGTTCAACAAGCTGTATCCCAAAGCGGCCGCGACTGGTAGTGGCGCGAGTGGCGGTCCTTCTGGGCGGGAGGTGTGGGTGCGGCAAGGGGCGACTTTTCCAACGGTCATACACGAGCGCTGCGCGTTGGGGCGCATCGAGCAGGTGAGGAAACGCATGGGCGCTGTTGCTATGGCTGCGCTGGCGCTAGGGCTAGGGCATTCCTTGGTGTGCTGGGCCGACCCAGCATTTCCGTTCATATGCCCAGGCTAACAACGGCACTTGTGTGTTTTGCATGTGGTGCTGTGTGTGTGCAGGTCATGGGGGGCATGCCTTGCGGCCGTAACCCTAAGTCAACACCTACGTTGGCGGAAATTGGCGCTGACAAGCAGACGGTGGACGAGCTTCTCGCCCCGCTGGGCTGTCCACCCTGGGATGAAGCAACTGGCAGCGTGAAGGTTTATGCTAGTGCAGTAGTCGGTGCCAGGACCATTACGACTGGGGAGGTCAGGTGCTTCCACACTGATGCATACCCGGAAGGTCAAGTGGCGACGGCAGACTCATTGGCATACCAGGCGGCGGACAATGTGGACGCTGAATTTTGGTTTGCTGAGGTTGGCACCATCTTCATGCTGACGCCTGCTGAGGGGGCCATGGGGAGCATGTGGTTTGTCCCGATTTGGTTTGAGTCAGGGAATGCAGAGGACGTTCAGGGCAAGCCCATGTTCAACATGGACGAAACTTGGACGGACTGTCCTGTGTTCACCAAAGACATGACACTGTCCTCGCAGTGGAAAGCCAACGGGAAGTATCCACAGCCTCTGTCCTACCTGGGGTCACAGGTCCGACTGTTGCATCAGTGCTGGCGGCGTGGTTGCGAAACCAAATGCAAAGTAAAGCATGTGGCGGCACGTGTAGGTGACACCACATCAGAACCAGTCCTACAGGTGAAGCACGACCACCTTGGGAACAACCACTATGTGCTGGATGCGTTTGATTGGGCGTGCCCAGCGTACTATCGTGACCTGCACATGGGGGGCGTGACGGACCAGCATGGGAAACGATGACCTGCATAGGATGGCCGTGTCAGATAATCACGGCATTTTGTAACGTAGGGAGCCAGTGTATTTATATTGTTGGCCATGGGGCTGAGGTTGTGAGCATCCCATTCGTCATGCTCGTGCCCAGTTTGCGTGTGCCCAGTTTTGGGGACATTGTATTTATATTGTTGGCCATGGGGCTGAGCTAGGTTGTGAGCATCCCATTCGTCATGCGAGGGCCCAGTTTGCGGTGCCCAGTTTTGGGGACATTGTATTTATATTGTTGGCCATGGGGCTGAGGTTGTGAGCATCCCATTCGTCATGCTCGTGCCCAGTTTGCGGTGCCCAGTTTTGGGGACATTGTATTTATATTGTTGGCCATGGGGCTGAGGTTGTGAGCATCCCATTCGTCATGCTCGTGCCCAGTTTGCGTGTGCCCAGTTTTGGGGACATTGTATTTATATTGTTGGCCATGGGGCTGAGGTTGTGAGCATCCCATTCGTCATGCTCGTGCCCAGTTTGCGTGTGCCCAGTTTTGGGGACATCCTATTGTGATGTTTTTCTGTATTCATATACGTGGTAAGGGAACGACCCATTAGGAAATTATCTGAGACTTTGCAATTGAAGTCGGACAAGTTCTATGCTCCATGTACACTGCATGATACACCTGGATATCAAATATTACATAACTTGGTTAAGGTTTCGTTCCATCACTCCGAGGGCTCCTGATCTGTGGCTCGCCAATGGGAGCACGAGTTTAAGTAATTGATGTGACCTTTTGTGGATGCCCTACCTAACGCGAAGGCATGATCATCTTCCCATGCAGTGAGCAGTTTAATTGAACCTGGGGCCAGTCTTTTTAAGGCAACGAGACAAGTGGGGCGTCATATTAATAGGTACATGAATTAATTAGTTAATGAGGAACATCACTCCGTTGGGAGTCAATGGAGCACATATCCCTGAGAAGGGGCATATGGCTTTAAAGACATCCTGGGCTACTTCATGCAAGGGTGGTTACTTCATGCAAGGTTAACGTCGTGCTCCCTTTCTGCTTGATGGATGGATGGATGGATGGATGGATGGATGGATGGATGGGTGGGTGGGTGGGTGGGTGGATGGATGGATGGATGGATGGATGGATGGATGGATGGGTGGGTGGGTGGGTGGGTGGGTGGGTGGGTGGGTGGGTGGGTGGGTGGGTGGGTGGGTGGGTGGGTGGGTGGGTGGGTGGGTGGGTGGGTGGGTGGGTGGGTGGGTGGGTGGGTGGGTGGGTGGGTGGGTGGGTGGGTGGGTGGGTGGGTGGGTGGGTGGGTGGGTGGGAGGGTGGGTGGGTGGGTGGGTGGGTGGGTGGGTGGGTGGGTGGGTGGGTGGGTGGGTGGATGGATGGATGGATGGATGGATGGATGGATGGATGGGTGGGTGGGTGGGTGGGTGGGTGGGTGGGTGGGTGGGTGGGTGGGTGGGTGGGTGGGTGGGTGGGTGGGTGGGTGGGTGGGTGGGTGGGTGGGTGGGTGGGTGGGTGGGTGGGTGGGTGGGTGGGTGGGTGGGTGGGTGGGTGGGTGGGTGGGTGGGTGGGTGGGTGGGTGGGTGGGTGGGTGGGTGGGTGGGTGGGTGGGTGGGTGGGTGGGAGGGTGGGTGGGTGGGTGGTGGACTACTTACACAATACAATAATCTAGTGCTTAACGGTTGGGGGATGATGCAGACGATATTTGTTTAAACTTTTGTGTAATTATTTTCTAATGAGATTAGCATAGTACTCCGTGGCATGCCTTGGCGCATGACACGCAAGTACTTACTTACTTACTTACTTACACAATCACTGGGCAAACGCTATCTGCGAGACCCTGGTTGCCCAATCGCCTTGCCGTGCTGATGCCCTTGAAAAAAATGCGGCGATTTTCCACCTGGTACGCGGCACCAGCATGCACATGTGCTCCATGCCACAAGACAACATCACCAGGATTGAGCATCACCTCAGTTTTTCCCTCCCCCCTCTTGGAGATGTCCCTCTTCCTATAATGTCGGATACTATTGTCGTACGAAACCCAACGTGTGTCGGGTTGTACAGCGATGATGCAACTTACTGGGAAGTATACCTCCCATGCCAAAACTTCACGTGTAAGATCGGAATGGGGCCCTTGTTCTTTGCAGTTAGCCAGGCTTCGGAGCACCAGCAACTCACGTGGCTTAGGCACGTAGGACATGTCCAGCGCAGCATGCAGGATCTTGACCGCCAATCCCACGACGAGCTTCCCAAACGGGCTGTCTTCGTCGATAAGGGCTTGGCTACGTTGCTTTGGAGGGAATGAAAACGTCTTGGTGTTCTCGTTGTACTTCCGAAAAATTCTGTCAAATTTAGTATCCGGCATGTCTTGCGCAGCATTCAGCATCTGCACGCGTACTTCCTCGCTTACGATGCCTCGTATGACAGTGTATCCCCTCTCCCTGATATCCGCCGCACACTTCTTTTGTAAAGGGGTTTCGGCAATGTTCCTCTCACGCAATGCCACGTTTTCAATCGCCTTTTCCCCGGCATTCTTCCGGTTGCCCACACGGTGGTTCTCTTCGGCTTTCAATGAGGCGGGCGTTTTTTTCTTGGCAGGAACCTTCTTGGCCGCCGCCCGCCTTGCTTTTTGCCTTTCCGCCTGCTGCTTCCTATATTCCTTCAATCCACCAGCCCTCTTGATAGCAGCTTTCTGGTCGATGTCGCGCCACCTGTTTGCCTTCATAATTTTGGCTTGCATCTTCTTCATGGCTTTGCACGCCTTGGCGACTTCCTGCTGACTAGCCAAGTCGGATTCCATCATATACCGGCAAAGAAAACAGGGTTTAAAAGCAACCGAGTATGTAAAGGCTATCGATCGTGCTGTTAAGGGTTATACCAACCTTCAGTACAAAATTAATTGGCGGGCTGCCATGCACAACATCGGGTCGCTGCGTACCTGCCGTGGGAAGGAGGACAAGTGATACACAAATACCGTACAAGTGATACACAATTGCAGCCAGGTCGACAGCGGGTCGCTGCGTGCCTGCCGTGGGAAGGAGGACAAGTGATACACAAATACCGTACAAGTGATACACAAATACCGTACAAGTGATACACAATTGCAGCCAGGACAACAGCGGGTCGCTGCGTACCTGCCGTGGGAAGGAGGACAAGTGATACACAAATACCGTACAAGTGATACACAAATACCGTACAAGTGATACACAATTGCAGCCAGGACAACAGCGGGTCGCTGCGTACCTGCCGTGGGAAGGAGGGCAAGTGATACACAAATACCGTACAAGTGATACACAATTAAATGCCGCCAATATAACAGCGGGTCGCTGCGTACCTGCCGTGGGAAGGAGGACAAGTGATACACAAATACGTGTCTGTATTGAGGTAGTGCCACGCGAATGGTTTGACAGTGCAGTGCAGGCAGCGCTATAATGTGTACCCCCGATCACGTGAGCCTGAGGTAATTATTGGATCACGTTAACGGTAATTACTTTGCAGGCAGTACGCAACCGTAGCAATGGACGCTAAAGATCGTCGACCCGTTTGGGAGTCACAAGAGTTTAAAGCCGCGATGGAATATGCGCGCAGGAATTTCCAAGTGGAGGTAAGTTCCTTCATGAGTACTCACATTGTAGTATTGCTTGTGATTCATCGGCGGGTATATGTTTCTCATGGGTAAGAATGTCCCGTTGGAAGCACCGTTTCGGGTCGCGGGGTATCTGCTGCCGACCAATAAATCCATGGTTACTGACTGTCTTTGATGGCAGTGCTAATGATGGCGCGTGACCATCATTACATAACGGTCCTGGGTTTGTCGAGCGGGTGCCTGCGTGTGTCTCGCTGTGCGTCTCTGCCCTTGCACCGCAGGCGCAAAAGTATAAGCGGCCCGAGCAATTCGCGCAAGCGTCCAAAGGGTTTGAGAGCACATCCAACTGGGAGAGACTGGGGGTATCAAAGTTCATGCTAGAGGCATTGAAGGCCCGTCGGCCGAGGCGCGTTCGCCGTGCTAATTTTCAGCCTGTCGCAGCTGGTAATGAGGCCATGGAGAAGCCCGGAGAGGTGGCGGGGACCGAGGAGAGTGATGAGGGCGAGGGAGAGGTTGCGCAGGCGGTCAGCGGTGAGAAGAAGAAGAAGAAGAATGTGAAGGAGACACCGTATTTGGTTGCGGTAAGTTCCCCTTTGCTTCTTTATGTGCTGCACGTGTACATGGATGTTTGTATACTACAACGAAGTTAGAGGAAGCATGAACAGCAATGCTGGACATGTGTGGACTGTTCTTCTCATGTGTTGTTGCTGTAAACCGTGGCTGTGCTGATTTGTGCATATCCTTGACATGTGTGCAGAGGAAGCAACTAACGCGGGCGGTTGATTATTGGAGCGGCCAGTGTCTGAAGGAGAAGATGGGATGGAAGGATGCCAGGTGCAAAAAGGCCACAGGCACGCCGGTGGTAGAGGGCCCATCGCAGGGAGCCGTCACGGGGCACGCCACCGGTGAGCCTATGGAGATGCAGGACCCAGTGGGTGCGTGCTCGCAGGCGGCAGCTGTACCTGGAGAAGGGTTGTCGGGACCGCCGGGGTATTCACTTGTCAGGGAGGCCGCGGTGTTGTGTCAGATGATGTGCGACCGCGCAGTGGCGTCGTTGCCCCAACTGGCGGCTCCGTTGCTTAATGCGGGGGAGGGCTCCTTCGAGCCGCGCACGCTGGCACACATGGCACTGTCTGCTCAGGTAGGCGACTGTGTGATTGCTTGTTGCATGCAACATGTTGACGACAATCTTTATTTGCATATGGGAACAGCGCGTTGATGACTTATTCATATGTGACAGCATTATGTGGCCTGATGTTTCTCTCCGGATGACGTGCAAAAATGTGAGGCACAGCACACGCATCTGCCGCTCCCTGCGTTAGCGGGCGATGACGGCAGTCACGGAGGCGTGTGCGCCTCTGGACATGTGAATATCGGCTGTACTCTTTGCTGATACTGCATGAATGACTCAATGCGTAACCCGCTTTCTCTCAGCATTGAATCTGTGGCACGAGAGGGGTGAGGGGGGGCGGCATTGGACCAGATGCTGAAGAGATGTAGAAGCATACAGATGGGAGGGGAAGCCAAAGTTACAGTTGCAAGGAGACGTGTCCAAGGGGGGAGGGGGGCAGAGAATTGGAATTGAGTAGGATGACAGCCAGATGGTATTGGCAACAGGACGCCAAGAATGTGGGTGTAATGGGGTGCTGGCATGCATGGACGAGTGTCATGGGGTGCTGGCATGCATGGATGGGTGTAATGGGGTGCTGGCATGCGTGGATGGGTGTAATGGGGTGCTGGCATGCATGGATGGGCGTAATGGGGTGCTGGCCTGCGCTGGTTGTCTCTTTGGTAATGGGGTGCTGGCATGCGTGGATGGGTGTAATGGGGTGCTGGCATGCATGGATGGGTGTAATGGGGTGCTGGCATGCATGGATGGGTGTAATGGGGTGCTGGCATGCATGGATGGGTGTAATGGGGTGCTGGCATGCATGGATGGGTGTAATGGGGTGCTGGCATGCATGGATGGGTGTAATGGGGTGCTGGCATGCGTGGATGGGTGTAATGGGGTGCTGGCATGCATGGATGGGTGTAATGGGGTGCTGGCATGCATGGATGGGTGTAATGGAAGAGAATACGCATCCTTTTTGCCGGGGGCCTTACACCTTTCCCCTAGACTCCTTGTTTTACTTTATTCTGTGGGAACATGCAGCTGGGAGGCATCCACATGCATGGAGTAACGGCTCCACTTGGGCAGCCAGGACATGCGCCCACTGGGCCGCTCCGCGAGGGCCTGGCAACGGAAGGGAGACTGCCGAAGAAGCAGGCCACAGGGCCGCTCCGCGAGGGCCTGGCAACGGCAGGGAGACTGCCGAAGAAGCGGGCCACAGGGCAGCCCCGTGAGGGCCTGGCAACGGAAGGGAGACTGCCGAAGAAGCAGGCCACAGGGCAGCCGGGGAGGGCGGCACAGAGGCCGGGGGCGGAGGCGGAGGTGGCGGGGAGGGGGTGGAGGAGGGAGATCCAGAGACGATGGCGGCGGAGGGGGACACGGGGGGGAAGGCGGAGGCGGCGGGGAGGGGGGTGGAGGAGGGAGTTCGCGAGACGATGGCGGCGGAGGGGGACACGGGGGGGAAGGCGGAGGCGGCGGGGAGGGGGGTGGGGGAGGGAGTTCGCGAGACGATGGCGGCGGAGGGGGACACGGGGGGAAGGCGGAGGCGGCGGGGAGGGGGGTGGAGGAGGCAGATCCAGAGACGATGGCGGCGGAGGGGGACACGGGGGGGAAGGCGGAGGCGGCGGGGAGGGGGGTGGGGGAGGGAGTTCGCGAGACGATGGCGGCGGAGGGGGACACGGGGGGGAAGGCGGAGGCGGCGGGGAGGGGGTGGAGGAGGCAGATCCAGAGACGATGGCGGCGGAGGGGGACACGGGGGGAAGGCGGAGGCGGCGGGGAGGGGGGTGGAGGAGGCAGATCCAGAGACGATGGCGGCGGAGGGGGACACGGGGGGGAAGGCGGAGGCGGCGGGGAGGGGGTGGGGGAGGGAGTTCGCGAGACGATGGCGGCGGAGGGGGACACGGGGGGAAGGCGGAGGCGGCGGGGAGGGGGGTGGAGGAGGCAGATCCAGAGACGATGGCGGCGGAGGGGGACACGGGGGGAAGGCGGAGGCGGCGGGGAGGGGGGTGGGGGAGGGAGTTCGCGAGACGATGGCGGCGGAGGGGGACACGGGGGGGAAGGCGGAGGCGGCGGGGAGGGGGGTGGGGGAGGGAGATCCAGAGACGATGGCGGCGGAGGGGGACACGGGGGGGAAGGCGGAGGCGGCGGGGAGGGGGGTGGAGGAGGCAGATCCAGAGACGATGGCGGCGGAGGGTGACACGGGGGGGAAGGCGGAGGCGGCGGGGAGGGGGGTGGAGGAGGGAGATCCAGACTCGAGGCATGCGGAGGTGGGGCCGGGGGCGGAGGCGGAGGCTGAGGAAGCGGGGACGGGGGGGCGGCGGTGGTGGTTGAGTTGTCCTCCACCGATGAGGAGCCTAGCGTCAGCGTCATTGGGAAGCCAAAAAAGAAGAAGAGGAAGGTGGTAGTGGCGTCGCCAGGGCCGCAGACGAGGAGGAGGCGGGCTGCACAGCAGGCTGCGGAGACGTCGAACACGGGGGGGAAGGACGGAGATCCAGACTCGAGGGGTGTGGAGGTGGGGACGGGGGGCAAGGCGGAGGCGGCGGGTACGGGGGGGGACGAGAGAGTTCCAGAGAGGATGGCGGCGGAGGGGGAGACGGGGGGGAAGGCGGAGGCGCTGCAGAAGGGGAAGCGTGGTGCGAGGCAGAGAGCGGAGGCGGCGATGAAGGTAGTGGTGGTGGTCCATCCTCAGGCGAGTGCGGCGGCAGAGGGGACGGTGGGGAAGCCGCCAGGGCCACAGTCGAGTGAGAAGGCAGCGGGGGTGAAGGCGGGAGACTGCGCCGATCTTCCCCTCGACCTTGCTAAGGATGATGATGATGCAGGGACTGCCAGCCCTGTGGAGATCGATCGCACCACTGACCCGGCATTTCCGGCAGAGTGTCCTGGTCCCGACGAGGACTGCAGGCACTGCACGGAGAGTGCGGAACTGTTGAGAAAGCACGGTGAGCACAGGGTGAAGGCTGGCCGGGAGCACACGGGGAAATGGGGGGATAACAGCTGTGCCCCAGACGCTGCCATCGAGTTTGCCAACGCGGGAGCTGCGGTGGTGTCTGGTGGCGGGGTCGGGCTAGCACAGCTTCTCACGGGTCGAGCGAGGGGTCGCGCCCATGACCCCCAGCGATGCGAGCTGGGCACGTGCATCATCCGGTGGTTTATCGCTATCGATACAGAGCCGCGCAAGAATTACGAGCGGTGGCAGAAGAGGGTGCACAAAGGATGCGCTGATGCAGCGCAGGTGCCGGTGGGCAAATTCCTGGGTGCTTCCCGCTGCTTGACGACTGTGATGTGGCATCTGCAGGGGTGCGACCTCCGCGAAGTAGGCCACACATGTCGGCCCACGGAGGAGCTGCTCGTGAAGCTTCCTATCGACTGCCACATGAAGTGCACGCCATCGCGACGCAATGCTGGACACTCCATCCTCGAGGCCATCCAGATGGCGCTGACCCAAGGGTGCGGCACCAACGGTAAGACGTTGTGCACCCCTGGGTGCGCGGGTTTCCATGAACGCTCTGTACGAGTCTTCAAGACTGTCCCGACCATGATCCCGGTCATGGACTTCTTCATGGAGAGACTGCCGGCACAGACTGCGCACCAACTGCCGGAAGAGATCGTGGTACGCATCACGGTGGGGGGCGAAGAGCGTAAAAGGTACGAGGTGACTGCGTGGCTCTGCGCCGTCCTCGTGTATAAACAGGAGAAGCACTGGCAGCTCCTACGGCGCGCTGGCAGGGCCGCGGCGTGGCGTGAAGTGGACAGTTTTGTTCACCCCAGGAACACCGTGCCCTTGGAAGGTGCAATTGGCGACAGGGCCAAGGACACGCTAGCCTGCATGTATATTGTGGCTGAGGCACACCCTCTTTAGGTGTTCACCATGCACGCATGTATCCTGGGGTTCCCGGCTTTGTCTCAATAGCTGCAGCTCCAGTTTCATCCTGTCATGGCCTGACAGGAGCATTGGTCCAAAACTTGAATCCTGGACACATGTATGGAGTGAGAGATGTATTCCTAGCTGGACGAATGCATGATGAACAAGGCCCACATGGATCGAGCACACTTGTTGCCCACATTGCATTAATGCCCATGCAGCTTTGTCAAGAAGGCTCCACGCCTATGATAATATGTTTTACTACCCAGGGTAAGGATGACCCTGCATGGTGTCAAGGAGACAGCCTGGTGTGATTGCATCCCCTATGCATCTGCTGACCTTGGGACTGTTTTAAATGCATTGCACCCACACTGTATAGATGCCAGGCGGTGCTACTGAGCATTTCAGATGGCACCTGTGACCTGACTAGATCCTTTATACTGAAAGAAGGACGGGTGTATCAGTTCCCCTGTTGTTGTGTATAGCCATCAAGGATATCATGGTAGCTAGCATTATATTAAGTGAGACAACTATAATTCTTAGGGTTATTTTGCTCCACGAGGGCCCCAGCAGGAGCGAGTTACTAATTAAGTCTGGGCCGCTGTTGTTAGGCTATATAGTAGTGGACCTACATGTACATAGCACCGTCTTGGGGAGACATCCACTATCTTTGTTGGGGAAAAGAAGTTGTCCGCGACCCCACAACGGCCACACGATACTATTCCATGAATTAATTTGTTATGTTCGAAAGGTACGTGTTACAAATATAGGAATTAATAACATGAAATCATGTAACACATGTGCAGCTGACTAGGGGCATATTAGTTGTCTCACTTCAAATATGGCGTTGGATCACCATGCGTCCATGTCCCAGTTAATAGGGTTTTTACTACATATTATGTGATACAACCTGTTGGTGATGGGTGTAAACTGCCACCTACTCGATCTGGGTGCACAAGTGCACACGCACCTCCATGTATTCCAGGAAGCACGCTAGACAGGACCCCTAGGGTAGAGAGCTTAGATACAACAGTGTTGGCTTCATGTTGTAGATAGCTTTGACCGGTAGGATTGCGTGTCCCCATCCATCCATCCATCCATCCATCCATCCATCCATCCATCCATCCATCCATCCATCCATCCATCCATCCATCCATCCATCCATCCATCCATCCATCCATCCATCCATCCATCCATCCATCCATCCATCCATCCATCCATCCATCCATCCATCCATCCATCCATCCATCCATCCATCCATCCATCCATCCATCCATCCATCCATCCATCCATCCATCCATCCATCCATCCATCCATCCATCCATCCATCCATCCATCCATCCATCCATCCATCCATCCATCCATCCATCCATCCATCCATCCATCCATCCATCCATCCATCCATCCATCCATCCATCCATCCATCCATCCATCCATCCATCCATCCATCCATCCATCCATCCATCCATCCATCCATCCATCCATCCATCCATCCATCCATCGGGGTTAATGCTCCGTGACTCCGCGACGCGAGCACGAGTTTAATTATATAATTCATTAATGTAGTCCAGCAGCAAATCAAAATTAATTAATTAAACTCGTGCTCGCGTCGCGGAGTCACGGAGCACGTGTCTATTAAATAATTAATTAATGTGCACAAAATTAATTAATTCCTTAACTAGCTTATTAATTAATTGGCGTGTCACGAGTTGAATACAAAATTTAAACTGATGAATTGGCGTCTCCGCATGTGCAGAGGACATGCATGGGGGTGCTAGTCCTCTTTAAGTGATTTGGAGAAAGATGATGGACATGGCCACGTGGGCCCATGGTCATGAATTTATTGATTAATTAATAGACACGTGACTGTGCAGGTCATAGAGGCCAACAAGCCCCATGCAGTGGGGAAGGAACGTGTTTTCACACGAGGGCGGCATGCCAACCAAGACCCCTAGGGTCGCGACCATCACAAAGAGAACATAGAACTGTTTTGTAGATCGCTTTGACCGGTAGGATTGCGTGCACCCCTCCCTCCCTCCCTCCCTCCCTCCCTCCCTCCCTCCCTCCCTCCCTCCCTCCCTCCCTCCCTCCCTCCCTCCCTCCCTCCCTCCCTCCCTCCCTCCCTCCCTCCCTCCCTCCCTCCCTCCCTCCCTCCCTCCCTCCTCCTCCACCCTCCCTCCCTCCCTCCACCCTAAACCCTCCCTCCCTCCCTCCCTCCATCCATCCATCCGGGTTAATGCTCCGTGACTCCCCAGTGGCAGCACGAGTTTAATTATATAATTAATTAATGTGGACATGTGTGTGCATGGGCAAAAGCTGGCTAACTCAATCAAAAGACGTGATAATAATTTAGTACTTAATAAGTTAATTAATAAGACATGTGCACCGTGTGTACAACAGGCATCAGTAATCACCGATAAGTAAACCAAGGCAACCACGATGTTAGATCATGGATCCAAGTCGACAAAGCTGCTGTCACGGTATCCTACATGTCCTAACCCCTGACACGCGGGAGGGGCACCGTGTTCCGTGGTGTCCCTGGAGCGTTCTCTGGGCAAGGCCTGGAAACAAAAGGCCGAGCATTGCGAAACAACTCCTCCACTTCAGACATCGTGGGTAGCTTGAAAGCAAGGGGGCCCAACCTTTTGGTGTGGTAATAGACATTGTGACACAAGTTAAATAGCCCTGAATCCACAGAATTCACGAAGAGAGCGCGGCCCTTATGCCGAAACAAGGATACCACCATTACAAGGAAGGAGTACACATCATGGTCTCGCTGCGCTGTCACCACCCCTCCTGTCATGCCGGGCTGGTCCACTGTTGCGGGATGCCACCGAGGCTGACGATCCTTACCAGCCTGATGCGTGAAAATCCGTTCCCCCCCTCTTGTCGCCAGGCCGAGATCTGCAATACGGATTATCGGATGTGCACTTCCTGGCGCCATGGTGTAGAGAAAATTATCGAGCTTGACGTCATTGTGTATAATGTTAACGGCGTGCAAGCCAGCCAATGCCTTTGCACAGTCTGCAAGGACGCTGGGTGAGCAAACTTCGAAAACACGCTGATTTTCCGGGGCATCACGGGCAGCATGCAAGTCACCACTCATTCTCTCCATGACAATACCACCTACTTCACCGCACGTGGACCAGAGCCCTTCTACTGCAGGGCAGACCTGCGGGCCAGCTATAGACATGAAACCGGCCTCCTTGGCCACTGCCACAACGGCGGTTATAACAGCCTCCTGGTAGTTCACCAGCAGCGTGTCTCGTCGAAGGCTTGCCAGCTTTACCACTAGCGTAGCCTCGCCACCTGGTGCACTCGAGCTAGCAGGGATAGCGTATAACGTGCCATGAGCACCTTTTCCTATCCGGTCACCTGACAATTTCACTGCGATGACATGCGTCAACTTGCTAGCGCTGTGAGAAACCTTTTGATCATAATTCGTCAGCCGCTGCAATGCAATGCTCCAATCCGACGGTGCATTGGTTTGCAGCTCAACGTCCCTGCGAGCGTGCGAGTCCGCGGCGTTCAACACACGCGACACCCTATGCAAAGCGGTGCATGTACGCAGTCTGTAAGTCCGTGAATTAAAAGCCTGTCTCGCCCTTAATGCCGACAGGGTTCCCGGCGACAGGTCCTGTCTGTTGGTCGACATTTTTCTTTTGCAGCTGGCCATTGTAGGTAGGTATGAATGATCTCGATGCTGTCAATTACGATGATACACGAGGTAGTCTATACCTAGGATCGAGAGCTTCTTCTTGTATGGCAATGCCGGCTGGGCGATGACGGTGACGGCCGTCACCGTCATCGCCCTCGACGGGCGTGATGAAAAGTACCTGGTTGATAGGCGGCAGCTATTCACAATATAGGCCGTTTTTTATTACTCCGAATAAAGAGTTAAGAGGTTGGCCCTCGGCAGGGCGATGACGGGGCGCTGACGGGGCGATGACGGGGCGATGACGGGGCGTTCACGCGCGTGATTAATAGAACCTGTTTGATAGGCAGCGGCTATTGGTAATATACTTTGTTGATTAAGAGAAGAGTTTAGATGTTGGCCCGTCGAGGGCGATGACGGTGACGAGCGTCACCGTCATCGCCCTCGACGGGCGTGATGAAAAGCCCATGTTTTATATGCGGTAGCTATTGGTAGTCCATAGTATATAGGTCGTTGACTATCACTCCGAATAAAGAGTTAACAGGTTAAGGCCCTCGGCCGGGCGATGACGGGGCGATGACGGGGCGTTGACGCTCGTGATGAATAGGACCTGTTTGATAGGCGGCGGCTATTGCTAATATATAGGTCGGATATTTGTGTACCACCCCCCTCCTTCCCGCGGCAGGTACGCAGCGACCCGCTGTTGTGCTGGCTGCAATTGTGTATCACTTGTACGGTATTTGTGTATCACTTGTCCGGTATTTGTGTATCACTTGTC
Organism: Mesostigma viride; assembly: GCA_009746045.1. Taxonomy (NCBI): domain Eukaryota; kingdom Viridiplantae; phylum Streptophyta; class Mesostigmatophyceae; order Mesostigmatales; family Mesostigmataceae; genus Mesostigma; species Mesostigma viride. The sequence goes on along the minus strand of RPFO01000175.1, from coordinate 3,737,277 downwards.
CTCCTTCCCACGGCAGGTACGCAGCGACCCGCTGTTGTCCTGGCTGCAATTGTGTATCACTTGTACGGTATTTGTGTATCACTTGTCCGGTATTTGTGTATCACTTGTCCTCCTTCCCACGGCAGGTACGCAGCGACCCGCTGTTGTCCTGGCTGCAATTGTGTATCACTTGTACGGTATTTGTGTATCACTTGTACGGTATTTGTGTATCACTTGTCCTCCTTCCCACGGCAGGTACGCAGCGACCCGCTGTTGTCCTGGCTGCAATTGTGTATCACTTGTACGGTATTTGTGTATCACTTGTCCTCCTTCCCACGGCAGGTACGCAGCGACCCCCTGTCGACCCGCTATTGCACTTCACCGCGTGCATCATTGCACATTAGGTGTGGCAGAAGATCACCATGCACCCTCCTTCCCACACAAATCTCTGCTGCCCATGTGCGGCGTGGACATACAACAACAACTACAACAACCTTCCCACAAATCTCACCACCCGGTTCTCAAGTCGAACGACGACATAACTTTTACGAGTCGACTTTTCCGCGCATACTGACTAACTAACTGTATCGCGGCGTGAACACTCGCGCAGACATCTCAGGTGCAGGCGGCAGCCTTTGCATTAGCGGACATGTCGAATGATCCAGGGGAGCGGTCCCCCATGAGCTCGGCGGATACGGGATCCTATCCCTCCGACTCGGAGGAGTCATTCCGGTCGGGAGGGACACTGTATTCGACGGAGTCGTTGCCGGCGGTAGTCGAAGAATTTTTGCGGACCCATTGCGATTTGGCAACGGTAACCGAGAATCTGTCCTTATCGCAGAAGAGCATTGCCGTACGATTACACCGCATGAGGGTTGCTGACCAGCACAGGCCTGATGAGCCGGCATGGTTCGGCCAAGATATGGAGCCCGGAATCCTCGGGTGCATTGTTGACCTACTCGGCCCCCTGGAACGCGCGAGGGTCAGCGTAATGAGCAAAGAAGTGCGTTTGATAGTGCAGCAGCACAAGTGGCAGATCAAGACCGGTATTCATTGGAGGGAGGCGGAGCATTTGGAGGAAGAGTACGGCCCTATTGACGACATCGCAGCACCAACGCGCATGCTCATCACTGGCACCTTATTCGATCCCACCCGGGCTAATCCCATCAGGAATAACAGCATCACGTTGGAGCTGTCTGCATCCACCCTGGAGGCATACGGCACCACATTTCGCAAGCTCATGTCGGATGTGAAGTCGCGTCTGCGCCGGCAGCCTCCCACCTGCCTGGGGAACTTGTTCTCGCTTCGCGACATTCCCGCAGACCTGGGCAGTCAGTGGAGCATGGAATACGTTGCCCAGTGGCGGCAACATGAAGACGAAAGGCGCGGCCACGACCTGCTGCCCCCAGAGGAAATGGAGAGGCAGCTCGTGGCAGAGTGGAACCACGTATGGCAGTCGCCGATCATGTGGGGTCTGTACAGCATTGTGGTCTTCACCAGCTGCCAGGCTTGGGGAGAGGGGTGGGAGTCCACGGGGCATACTAGGGACTATTGGGATCGTGCAGGGTGGGCAACTTTGCTGGAGTCCATGCCTACACTTGATCCCGTGGTTCTCGCCGGCGCCGTCTTGTTGACGCACCCAGCGGCTACCAACGTCCTTAAAGAGCGGTTGCAGGAGCCCTGCACGTTGCGGCTGCTGCGTGGAAGAGGGTCGCACCTGGTTGAGGAGGCACGGACAACGTGCATGCGCGACGGCAATCGATTTGGGCGGTCTACCCAGAACACGTATGGGCAGGCAGGACGCTTTCTGGGCGAGTGTGGCCGGTGGCTCTACACTATCAGTCGGAGTGCCGTCCCGACCCTCATGGGCGTGAAAGTGGTTACTCGTATCTAGAACACCAGTCTTTGTGGATGCGTTTCAGTCAGCTGTGATCGAGTTGCTGGTGGTTGTTACCTGTGGGACATTTCTTGTGGGGGGAGACTTGGTCCATATTTCAGGCTTGTCTTACATGATGCAGTGGCACTTTCGGGCTGGAGGGTTAATTGTGGCCCGGCCTGCCGGTTTAGCTTCAGTGCTCTCATGTCGGCCTTTCCCTTGGCCTGTCGTGGTTTTGTTGTTACCACCTATTGACAGTGCCAATATCTTTTGACAAGAGCTTTCAGTTATGTCTACTGTATTATTTTCAGGTCGTCTGTGACTGACGCCACATGGGATGAGATAGGAGGTACTCGGCTATCATTGCTAATTACTTTAATGCATGCCCATTGGGCCATGCATAGTGTATATTTTTCATGCATGCACGCCATTATGTATCGCTGGGTCCATCCCATCAAATGCTTGTTTATTGCCAGGTCTGGTGGAAGTCCGTAAGTACTTGCGTGTCATGCGCATGGGCATGTTTATAGTACTATGCTAATCTATTTAGAAACATAATTACACGGAAGTTACAAATCTCATCTGCATCATGCCCCAAGACACTACATTAAACAATCAAATAAAATTATAACATGCCTCCGTTGGGATATCATGTAGCACATATTCCTTGCTGAATGGGTGGAGGTGGGTCAAGCCGCGACATCGAAATAAGGTAACTCTAACCTATCTAGTCTACAAAATCCTAACTACACTTCTCCCCAAAGCGCCCCTTCCGCTTTGGGGGAGGGGGCTTGCCCACAGGGGCTGGCGTGTGAGCCGGGACATTGGTCATCCACCTCTTCTTGTTCTGCATAGGAACAGAGAGCGAAGAAGTTCGGTGTGGGGACCCCTTCTCGTGGTAATGCGTTACATGTACTCCCCACCGGGCTTTGCTCTTCATGGGTTCATAAAGACAACAATTATTCAGTAAGAATCTAATAAATTAGGAACATATATCCGTTGGGAGTCACTGTTACACATATATACCTGCAAAGGGGCATATGATTTTAAATACATTCTGAGCTACAACCTGCACGTGCATGGGTTTAGTTAACTGGCACCTATACTACAGGCCTGACATGGGGTGGAGCTTCAGTGCTTCCCCGCCTTCTCCTTCTCCCACACTGGGTGCTCCGCCTCCTTCTTCTCCGGCCCTGCCCGTGGGTGCACCGGCCCCGCCTCCTCCTTCTCCTCACGGGACGATTCGCGCTCCACGCATGGCTGCAGCATCAGTTATCACGGGCAAGACATAGCAGTAACCGCGCTATGGCTGTTCTAGCACCAGCCTAGCAGCCTGCCATGATCAGTCAGCAAACCCACGCCAGCTAAACCCTTGGCTGTCACAACCAGTCCATGCATCATTAAGTATGGGTACGGGGAAAGCTTCCCGCATATCCATGCCCATATGGATGGCAGCAACACAAGGACTGGCACCCTAGCCCCCCCGTGCACACACAAAAGCGTGGGTCGTGGCTTCCACGCCCCATCCGTCATGCATGACAGCGCGTAATTTACTCGCATTCACACCGGGCTGCATCCCAGCGCCGTTGCTGTCCCCATGTGACACGTCGGCTGATTAAGCAGATACACAGCTGAGTCTGATGTAAACCGCTAAACCCCAAACCCATGCACACCACAGTCAAGGACGCGTGCATGTCAAGCCATGCCAATTGTGAACCGTACAGCAATTTACTTTTCAAGCCTGAAGAGGTGTATAGGAGATAGTAGCCTGGAAGAGGTTACAGGGGCACATGTCCATTAGCGAGCGGAACAACACAGCATACACCCTACAAGCGTACCGCACAATGTCCTCCTGCAATTGTCTGCAGATCTCCCAATGCCGCAGACATCTCCACTGCTCTCATGGCGATTGCAAATGCTTGATGCCGCACCTCTGCTTACAGCAGAAAAGCTTCCTCCGGGCGAGGCACCTGACTGGAACCAACACCCATTCCTTGGCTTCACAACGTGGCCATGACAGCATCGTGAATCTGCTTCGCCAACGCCCACACTTCAGGACCCGCGCCCTGCACCGCCATGGCCACAGGCTGCACCGCTGCAATCGATGCAGCATTCACTGCCTGCGCCGCACCATGTACTGCATGCACGAAAGCCAATCCTGGCTCGGTTATCATGGTCTTGCCCGATTCCTGCTGCTTCTTCTTCTTCGATGCGGTCATGCGCACTTTATACCCCTTCCTCTCCAAGCACGCCTTCAGCACCTGGCTCGTGCGGTGCTGAATATGCTTCTGAAGGCGCGCCTTCTAAACACGAAATGTTGGCAATGTATGATTCCCAAACGGCATCATAGGCACATAATCAGTCCCATTAATTGCTTTGCGGCAGTCAATGCACCAGAACACCTGTTGAAAAAAGAAGGTTATGCGCGCTAGCGATTACCCGCGGCAAGAAGCAATCAACACGCCTCGCTAACAACTGCAACCACAATGTAATTCATGACGGGCCACTCACCGCTACCCTGCTCTCCTGATTCAATGTCTCCCCATTCTCAAGGCCTCCATTGTAAACCTCTCCGTCTTCACCATCGTCATCGTCTTCCTCTTCCTCCACTCCGACGTATCCGTGTTTCCTTTTCCTAAGATACCTAGGGTTGTTCAAGTCGTATGTGCGGCGTTGGCACACTTCCAACAAAATTTTGGCCGCCTCTACCCATTACCATTTATTCGTACTATCATAACATATCCAGGCGTTTGAAAAATCATTCCCTCGTTCGAACTTCTACCCCTGGGCGTCCATGACGAGGCAGTCACGACGGGACGCAGATGCACAAAAATAAAACAAGGCGACATCCCTTCAATCATTGACCAAAAAACAGAATACGCGCAGAACTTGGATTTCAACACCACGCACCCATTACCAGCGAGCACGGCTGGCCTGCAACCGCCATCATTTCATAACCAGAAGCCAGGGCCCACACTCCATCCCGTTACCTCATCTTCCACGCACGGCTTCCGCTGCTTCCCTCTGCTCTTTCGCATTCTCCGCCAGCAACCTCGCCTTCTCCTCGTCCAACAATCCACTAAGAATAAAATCCCCTCTATTGGACGCCATTCAGACGAACTTTGCTAGCGTCTTTTCACCGGCCCCAGCACACATAATCTATAGCCGCTTACTGACAACGGCCGACAACGACAACTGCTGAATAGGCGAAAAAGGCTGATAACTACATTTTTATATTTCGCTGCATTTGCTAATAGACACGCACGTTCTCCCACTTCTCCATTACAATATAATTATCCATCTGGCCGTGTACAGGCAAAGATCCCCGAAGTAACTTACTGAAACGTATCTTACAGCATCGGATCACTGGCACCTAATCTACAGGTGGTAGATTACCAACCAAGACCCGTCGCGGTAATTTACTCTGTCGGTAATGTACTACCAAAGATGTGCAGTCGTAACGTTACTCTTACTTACGGCTAGTAAAATTACTACGTAGGATGATAGGTAGTAATGGATCTCACGCCTCGTATCTAGGTAGTAAGATAAGACCTCGTAATTTACGCCTCGGATCATTTTTACTACCCTCGGACGAAAAGTATAGTGCAGCCGGAGTTGCGCGCGTAGGCTGGTCGGAGCTCGCTGCGCTACCCGTGGCCGGCTGCGTGCTTGGGGCAGAGTTCTCGCCCAAGGATGCATCCGCACTTGTATTGAATCGCTACAAGCGGGGTGCGACTATCTACTGGAACGACTGATTCTGCGCCCGCGCTGGTATTCGCTACCAACGGGGTGTCCTTATCTAAGCTGTCTATCTGCCCGACGTTATTGACTTGCGCTACCCTATCTACCTGTCCTACATCTACCTCTATCCGTGTAGGCAGGGACACTACGCACGAGGAACGGAGGGCCGGGAGACCGCCTCGTTCGACCGCCCGGTCCACTCTTCTCCCTCTACCTCATCCTCCTCGTCGCCATGCCCATAGCCGGCGACCGCCTTGCCATCCATAACCCCCGAGGCGCCATTACCCGAGTCCTGTTGCTGTGAGAACAACTCATTCAACTCGCGGTTCACCCGCTGGAACGAAGGACCCGTAGCGCGGGGCGTCTGGTGCTGCGTGGGACGCTGCCGGGCGTCCTGCAACTTGGCTGCGCGCTTGCCCGCGTTGCGAGGCCGGTCTGGGCGCCGTGCTTGTTCCGGGCGCTTACCGAAGGCAGGCCCGGAGAAACGGGGTGACGTCTGCTCGTCGCCACGATCGCGATCCCGTGGTGGTCGCGTGCAGTCCTTCTTGAGATGACCGACCTCGTCGCACCGGAAGCATCGCGCCTTGGACGCATCGATTGCATTGACCTGGGGCGCTTCATAGTTGCCGTCCTCCTGCTCGTGGTCGATAATGTCCTCAGAGGACCCATCTTGGTCCACCGTAGTGAAGTGGACGCGACGCGGTGCAGCACCAGCATGCCGATAGGTGACCGCTGCGCGGCGGCGTGCGAGCACATCTGACACCTTTATTAGAAGGACGTACTGCTGGATCTCGATCACATCCCACTGCTCCCACGGTATCTCAGCAAAGCGCTTTAGCACCTCATCTAGGAGTTCCGGACTCAGCGCCTCAATGAACCGCGCCCTGTATTCTGTCCAGGTCAAGTCCTCAAGGCGAGCCGAGAATGCTTCAAACTCTGTCAGAAACTCGCGGAACGGTGTGGTGCCTTGGCGTAGCTTGGAAAAAGCCAGACGCTCGTGGAGCTTCCAGTCAGGGGGCACCAGCTTGCGCTCAATGCGCTCTAGTAGCTCCTCTACTGTGCGAGGGTACAAGCGCGACGCGACACTCTCACAGTTGAGTATGCCGACCACTGAGGGATCCATGCAGTTGGTGACGACGTAGGAGATAAGAACCTCGGTAGCTAGCTCCCACCCATTGTGGTTGCACCACGCCCAGTAGATCTGTACCCACATACGCGTCCATTCGTCGATCTCGCGAGGGTTCATAGTCGCGCGCAGCTTGGGCACTGGTTTAAAGTCAGGCATGGGCGGCGCCTTAAACGCGTCGGCCCGAGGTCCGCCCACTGCGCGATACGGCGGAACATTAAAGATCGACAACGAGTCATCTGCCGGTGCAGGCGCTGACCTAGTCGCGCTGCGTTGTAGCCAGACAGACGAGGGATGCGCGTAGCCAGGATCACTGGGTGCCATGCGACTCAAGTTGAGGTTATTGCCATGCGACACGCTCGGCCGCGCAGGTCCGGCTGCTGGGACATTGCGCGCCGGATGGGACGACGCGGGCCCAGCCTCATCGTATACCGGCGGTGGAACGGGCTAGCCTCGTCCTGGGTCCACAGCGATGTCGCATTGGACTGCAGGTCACCGCTAAAAGAAACCCGTCGACCGCTCGCCCAGGGATGTTGTAATCGTTGGGCACGTTGCGCGTGATAATAGGCCGCGTTCTGACTAAGCGGACCAAACATCTGCGACCCGGTCGGCTGGCTTAGCGGCTGCTGCTGCTGCTGCAACGGCGGAAGCTGCTGCGGCTGCTGCCACTGTTGCTGCGGCGGCGGCGGTGGCTGCTGCTGCTGTACTGGCTGCTGCTGCCACTGCTGCGGCAACGGCTGTTGCTGTTCCGAATGCTGCTGTGGGGACTGCACTGGGTGCTGCTGCGGCTGCCCGGGCGGGCGTTGCTGCGGCTGCACTGACTGGTGCTGGGCTGCACTCGTGGGATTCGATCTGGGCCGGGTCTCATCACCTGCCCGTACGTTCCATCAGCTGGTTATACTCAGCCTGCATTCGCTGCGGCTGGTATTCCTCCCTATTATCCATCCTATCCGCTCCTCGTGGCCTTCGCGGCTCACGGGAGGTACTAGCCAGCTCACCTGGGTGACCTACAGGACTGCCTTGCTGGTAGGACGAGCCCTGTTGTGATACCTCCTGTACTTGGTACTCTGGGCTGCCCTGCCTATCCAAGTCTGCACCTCCCTCCTCGGAATGACTCCTACTAGTCGTGCCGCGTACCTTCTTTTTACCCCGTGGCATGTTTACCAGTACCACATCCACAAGAGAAGGAAGGAAGGAGAGAGGAAGAAGGAGGAAAATGCCATGCACATGCCCACAAGCAATCAACCAAGCGACTGCCCTACGTTATTCTGCTAATGTAGCTATTATATAGTAAGCTATAATTAGTACTCTACTCCTCTAGAAACTAGGTGGCTGCCTAGGTGGGGTGCTGACAGTGAGTTGGCTGAACGTGACTGTGACAGCCTGTGTGTCCCCCGTCCTGCTCTCCACTGTTGCACTATTGGGTGCACAGCTACGGCCCCTAGGCATTGGGCGAGTCCTAATCTCCTGAGGTGGTGCCTCTACGTGCAAGCCTACTGGACGTGTCATGTATTCCTGGATAAACCTATCTGCTTCCCATGCTGTCTTGAATCCCTTAAAGATAGCCCTATGCCTATCCACTATATAGTTCTTGCAGTCTACCCAGCTATAGAAAATACCTACTTTCCCTGTGCCTCCATCATGTGCCACAGCATAGTAAAGTTGCCTAGAAACATCACTATCCCAAACCCCAAGTGCCTCATTATATCTAATATTATTTCTATTATTGATATTAGCCATCACACACGTCGTCTATTGCCAACAGACAGAGATAGAAAAGAGAAAGGAACCTTTTTACCTCTAGTGTGTGACCTGTCACAGGGGGGGGGGATGCCAACTGGCTCTAATCTAATCACTATCACAGAAATCAGGAGCTTCGCGCCCCTAATTCCATACAAGAGGGTAGCCTCCGTGATAACTGCCCGCCTTTTCGCAAGGACGAAGCCACGGAAACCACCCTACCAGCGTCCTCGGCTTTCGCAGCCAGGACACTAGTCACTATACGTCACAGAAACGACAAACAAAACAACAAGGATGGGCGCACATCACCTCACCTCCTACGCGTGCAGGTAAGAGAGACGGAGCAAGGCGGTTGGCTGCAAGCGACTACCACATACTGCATGACAAAACGTACCTTGGCGTTGCGCAGCCGACTTTCCTCCCTAGCTTGTGGCGCCGATTCCTTGTGTGGTGCAGAGCCGAGCTCCCCGTCGGTGCCCAGTCGACAGGAGATGCTTCTAAGCCCTATCCTATGACCGCCCTTTCAGCTAGACGATGCCGTCGTCCACCACAGCCAGCTTCCCAGGCTGGCGGGTCGAACTCGGCTTTCTATCTCACTAAATATTGGGCCGGTCCTGCGCAGGCCCTGCGCTATTAAGAATGCACCTAGCGGCTTAAACACAAGGGCTCTTCGCGAGCACCTGTGGAAAACCTCTAGAACTACCTCCGATCCAGTGTTACGTCCCGAGCCGGACGGTGCGAAAGATCTAATCTAGTATAAGGTGCAGTTTAATAAGCTGGCATAGCCGCGCATCCGCGTACCGCGATAGCAAGCAAAGATCGCAGTAAATTGACTAACTGAGCAGCGGTTTATCCTCAGCTAGGCCTTATAGCATGATTAATTAATCTAGCTATATAACACGGCATGTCATGAGGCAAATGGCATCCGGATTAGTGCCCCTTGGTCTGAGAGAGTCGTCAACACTCGTTTCATTAATCATCAAACCAAAGAGAGAGAGTCCATCGTCCACAGACCAATTTCACCTAGCTGCGCTACCAAGCTGGCAAGTTGGTGTGCAGGCGCGCCGACATGCGCGCCGATCTTCCAGATACTGCCGTCAAGCCCCAATAGGTTCTGTATGACGTCTAGGGCCGGCCCGGCCCCTAGAAGATCTCGTACTTCTGGCTAGGCCCAAAATAACTGGTCCGGAACACACAAAGTACCAAATAAACACACAAAGTCCCGAACTTAGGACAAATTCCCAAATAAGTCCCGAATTGAGTCCTATAGTCCGGCGGACTATGAAAGCGAGCTATCGAAAGTCCCAAACGAATAACAAATGACTTTCGACTTATTTATTGAAGGCATTGTTACGCCCATACAAAGGTCTGGGCCGTAACAGTAATATTGTGCGGAACCTTAGAAGCCAAGTGGCAAAAGGTTTCCGCACAATATTAACCTAACTAAGACCTTGACCCTTGCGGGGCGCAGGTTCGAATCCACTCGGAAGCGGATTATTTGGGGAATAATTCGTTCCGATTTGGCACCCGGCTCTAATCATATGCGCACCAAGGAGTGCTCATATTGGATCATATTCATATCTACGGGTGTTCCGAGCCTAGTGATTCGTCCTCGCCCCAAGAGGCTAGGTTTTAGTTAGGTTAATATTGTGCGGAAACCTTTTACCACTTGGCTTCTAAGGCCGGTTCCGCACAATATTATCAGCGATAACCACTCGCTGGTACACTCAAGTTCACGCCGGCATGAACTTGAGTGTACCAGCGAGTGGTTATCGCTGGTAATATTGTGCGGAACCTTAGAAGCCAAGTGGCAAAAGGTTTCCGCACAATATTAACCTAACTGACCCGTACCGCAGTGCGCGACGGCGTGGTGGCCGGCACGGCTTGGGATACCCACGTGAGGGAGTGTCCGTGTAACAAGTGTATCACCACTGTCGAGGCCAGCCTGGTCTACCCGCGACTCTTGCTACTCCTAGTCCCAGCATCAGTGCGGGACCTTCTAAGGAGCCTGTTTCCTCGGTACCTCCCTTTGGAGGGGGCATTGCGGGGCGAGAAGTGCCAACGGGAGGGGCAGTATTCTCTCCGGATGGCCTTGGATCGCATCGTGGAGATGGACATGCAATGAGGACCAAGACACTGAGCGGGAGTGACGGCTATGATTCCGGCGGCTCTCCCCCACGTCTTCCCCCACGTTCTCCCCCACGTGACGCTCGACCGGACCCCGGGACCCTCCTGTTACGTCCCAGCTCAGACACGCCTAGCCTGAGCTATACGTAGCGAAAGACCCTCCTTGCCGGAATTAGGAATAATTCAAGATGGCCTAATGTAGGTTGCGCTTCACGACGTGAGTGACTCGTGAGATATCTGGCATCACGGCTTGATGCCAAGCTGATTGTACACACTTATAATGGCTAGCAAGACCAATTACAAATGGATAATTGCCCCGGGCTCAATGTGTAGGCGTATTCGCACTTATCATTCATCAAACCAAGAGGACGAGACTCTCGTCCTGGGACTAATTTAACCTAGGTTGGTTGCGGCGCAGATACAACGCCAAATCCCATTGGGCAATCCAAGTCACTCATTCCGCGTAGGATCCGGGCCGACATCGACCCCCAACTACAGGATCCACGCCTAGAACTATAGACAGACCCAGAACTGGCGCGGCGCCACGGCACCGGCCCCTAAAAGGTCAACCTAGGACCGAAATATAACTAGTCCAATTCACACAATAGTCATTAGTCATAAAACCCAGTACGACGGCCACACGGCCTTAGTAATTTATTCCATTGTTACGTCCGACCAAAAGGGCCGGGACGTAACACTCCTCCCCCCCCACGGGGGTCGGTAGTCCCTACCGTACAAAGATAGGATAAGGAAGCAAAACAATACTACTATAAGAGTACTATGTCCCAACCTCGGTTCACCCGCAGGTCAGTAATACCAGTTCCTCTAGAGGTTGATACACGAGACCAACCCTGACGTAGTAGCCAGGACTCTGTGGACTGGATCATTCCGCTATCCGTCCCAAAAACTGAAATATCCACTCTAGCGTCCGCCGCTGGTGGCCCGCCGCTGCTGCTGGGCCTCCATGAGAGCCTGACGCCCCACGGGGGTCATTTGCCGGATCATCATCCCGGGGTTCGCACACAGATCCCACTCAAAGGCCATCTGATAGGGAGACATCTTCTGCCGGCCCATCCTGGATAGCTCCACCCACGTGCCCCGGGGCCACATGGACAGGAACCCAGCAAGGTACTGGGGGTGGGTAAATAGAAGAGTCAGCGCCGACCGATCCACCACCCCACAGCGGTGCTCACGAACAAAGTGCACCCCCATCATAAAAACCTCTGTGCGCACGTGATCATCGTTGATAGTCGCCCTCGGAGCCCCTGCAATATCGGGCACCACCCGGTCCAGAAAGGCACGCCCTTCCGTTGGGGCCACCTTGGGCGGCGTTACCACGTGCCCCACCCCATCCGCCTGATATCGCCAATCCCACCAATCTTCGGAACCGAACCGCACAGTATGCACCACCACCTGGGGAAAACGAGGATCGACGGGTTGCGGTAGGGGCAGTGGAGCCTGTGGGAAGAAAGTGATTTCCAGTTGTTCCCAGTAGTCACCGCGGTCTATCGCGCACCAGGGCCCCGCTTGAAACACCAAAGGAGCGGGCAGATGCATGCCAGGAGGGACATCAAGTTTCGTTTAAGTGGCCAGCCGGAGCGGCTGCTTAGGTTTTAGCGGGCAAGTGTTCGAAGCGCGTCATTGGTGAATTACTTGGGAACTTGGGTTTCCCCGCGAAACTCCAACCGCACGTTCAGATTTCCAAATCTCAAGTAAAGTTCGGCGCAACTTTCTGAACGGGGGCAGTTGACGAGCAGCATTCCTCCGGACGAATGAATTGCGTTCCATACTTGCGCAAAATTTTGAAAGGTAGCTTGCGTGCAGCCCTACTAAAATTTGCGCGGACGTTTAGATTTCCAAATCTCAAGTAAATTTCGGCGGAACTTTCTGAACGGGGGTAGTTGGCGGGCAGCGTTCCTCCAGACGAATGAAATGCGTTCCATACTAGCGCAAAATTTTGAAAGGTAGCTTGCGTGCAGCCCTACTAAAATTTGCGCGAAGTGTGGGACCGAAAATTCGTAACGGAAACTTTTTGGTAGTTGCCGTCACTTCCTCTTGTGCAAACGTGTGGGAGTGAAAATTCGTAACGGAAACTTTTTGGTAGTTGCCGTCACTTCATTTTGCGCGAGTGTTGGGCTGAAAATTCGTAACGGAAACGTTTTGGTAGTTGGCGTCACTTCCTTTGGTTCGACTGAAAATTCGCTGAAATTCGCTGAATTCGTACCGTAGCCTAATTTTTAGTACCTCGAAGTGACGGGGCACCTAAAAATTTGCCCACAAGTACACTTGGCAGCGCGCTCACTGGGAAAAATTGTACAGCCGCTCCGGCGGGCCACTTGAACGAATTGTAATGGACCTGGAGAGACAGAGGTCCCTCGAACACCACACACAGCTTCTCCGTACGAGGCCCCGGCCCACCGTGCCTTACTGCCCTACCCGGTACCGCCCGTATGAAATCCCCCATTGACCACTCCTCGTGTGAAGACCCCGGAGCCCTGGAAGCTGCATCATAGCCCACGGAGGTGGCGGTGGAATGATCGCCTTGGCGCCCGAGCTGGACCAACATACGCTGTATCAGATCCTGCCCTGATTGCACCGCTGCCACGAGCGCCTCAAGGGTTACCACGGGCTCCGCTGGCACCATGATGCCCGTCACGCTGGGACCTTCCGCGATCCGTATGGTATGTAGGCACGGTTCCTCCGCGGAACGGTGCGAGGGTCGATCCGACGTGGTGGGTCTGCTGGGTCCCTCCGCGGGACGTGACGTCGACGATCCGGCTTAATTGGGCAGGCCGGGGACGGGGGTCCAAGGAGACCAGGAAAGTAGGCTCCGGTGGAACCACTTCCGACCGGGAACGAGGCTCCAGGGAGACATGGAAGGTAGGCTCCCCTTGGCCCACATCTGGCGGAGTGCCCGCGGGGACCACATCAGAGGGCTCCCCCCCGGCCGGCTGTTCTGTCCTAGCCGCAGCGGTCTCCGTCGTATCCGGTCGCGGTCGCCGACTCTCTCGCTCCAACTCCAGCGCGGACCCCCACGTGCGCTCCCAGTGACGAGCATCCGGGCGACGAGATGGTGGTGACGCTCGGCGAGCGGTTCGTACCTCTATCCCTGAGTCCGAGCGGGAACGCGAGCGCAAGGGCGGTGATGGCGAGCGACGACGTGCAGGTCGCTCCGGAGCACGTCGAGAAGCGGGTTGACTGCCCCCACCCCATCCGGTGGCCCTCGGAAGACTCCGCGAGTCACGCCCGGGAGGTCGCCCCCAGCCCGTCGCCGGCGGTGGCGCCTCATAACGTGGCACAGGACGGGGTCCTGCGCCGCCCTCCAGGGAGCCCCGAGATGGCGGATCCCGCGGAGGGGAACGAGGGAGAGGGCGTGGAGGATGGTCGTCGGAATCGGAGTCGTACCCCTCACTCCCATCGTCCTGGTCTTCATCATCCATGGCCACGATGCGATCCAGAGCCTGCCGTAACGATTACTGCCCCTCACGCAGACATTTTTCGCCCCGTAGCGCCCCCTCCAACGGAAGGTACTGGGGAGAGTAGCGTTCCAGCAGTTTCCGCACTGCGGGTGGAAGTAGGAGGAGCAAAAGCCGTGGAAATGCCAGACCCGCTTCCAGCGTGTTCATGCACGCGTGACAAAGGCACTCCCGCTCATGGGTTTCCCAATCTGTGCCGACCACCACGCCGTCGCGCGCTGCGGTGCGGGTCTCGATCGATCTTGAACCCCACGTTGCGCCCGGCGCACGAACCCTCGAAAAGTATCCAAATGCGCAGGGCCGACCCGCGCCATAATGGAATCAGCGCGGAGTTCCGAAGCCATCTGGTTACGGCGCCGACGTCGTCGTTCCAACAAGGCTTCACCCTCGATCCCGACCATAGTCGCGCAAGAACACTCGGGGATTAAACGTCTCCATGTCCAGCTCCTTCACTAGCTGCAACGTACGCGTGTCCGGTGCTCCGGATCTGGACGACGTTTCTTGCCGGCGCTCGCGGCCAGATGAAGGCCCCGTCTGCCAGCCACCACCTCCCGAGCCTCCGGCACCTAGGGTACCCCCTCGAACTGCAGGCCCTCCGCGAGCTGTCTGCGTCCTCGCCCCCGCTTCTGGTTGTGGGACCTCAGGTTGGTCAGGTATGTCCATGGCAACCAGATCTTCATCGCTGGACTCACCGTCTGCTTCCCGGATTTCTGCGTCTGTAGCCTCCGCGGCGCCGACGGAAGTCTGGCCTCTGGGAAGCGCCTCCGCGGCGTCCCCCTGCACAGCCCACACACAAGATGCCAGGGCATTAGTCGGCGTGTACCTGGTACCCAGCTCACACACCACTCTCACCCTACACCCTACCGGATGTGGCCTGCTAACGCAATTACTGGTGCGTCTTCTTATATGCTTCTAGTAAGCGGGCGCACCCAGCTAACTCAGTGGCGGTGCGCCAGGAGTCCTCAGACTCATGCTGTGCGAATCGCCATCGCACCCGGTATTGTCGCTGGACCCCTCGTCCCCGTTTGACATCCCGGTGTCCCACGATCGCTGCCACCTCGTCCTCCTGTTCCCCCGTGTCCGGATTGAACTCCAGCGGGGCTGGGGGATTGACCCTGCCCTGGATGGTGTTCTGGTGATACAACTTAAGCTGGTCACGGTGGAACCGGTTGGACGTGAGGTTCCATGACACTGGGATGTCCACCTGGAACATGACATCGTCGAACTTGGTGAGGACCTTGTAGGGACCCAGGAACATGGGACGGAGCTTAGTCTTCAGCTCCTTCTCCACCTTGTGTGAAAATCGTCCGATCTGCGGACCCTCAACCAGGACCCAATCGCCCACCTCGATGGGCGGCGTCCGGTGATCCCGCTTGCCGGCTGTCCTCTCCAGATACCGCTCTGTCGCTGCGCGGTAGCCCTGGACTGCGCTGTTATGCGCCTGGTGCATCCGCTGCAGCAACCGCTCAACCCCCTGAAGGGTGTCCAGCTTGACCTGATCCTCTCCAAGTCCGGGGCTCATAAGCAAGTCGAGCGGTGTGAGAGGGTGTCGGCCGGAGTTGAGGAAAAAGGGAGTAAATCCATGGGCGGCCTGGGGGGCATTGTTCAGGGAAAACTCCACCAAGCCCAGAAGTTCTTCCCAATTGCTGCCCACCGTGTCGGTTTAGTGTCGCATGGTCTCTTGCACTGTGCGGTTCAACCGCTCCACCAGTGCGACGACGAGCTGTGGTAGGCCGTGCCCAGCGACACCTTGGTGCCCAGCCGCTCGAAAAACTCCCGCCAGAATTTGGCCGTGAAGAGCTTGTCGCAGTCAGAAATGAACTGTCGGCTGAGCCCATGAAACCGAAACACGTGCGTCAGGTATATCTTGGCGCACTCCTCCGCCGTGAGGTCGACCGGACACGGGGCCAAGTGACACATGCGCGTCAGGCGGTCCACGAACACCAAGACCATGCTGTTGCCGCTCTTCGTCTTCTTAAACGGGCCGATGAAGTCCATCATGATAGAATCCCAAGGACCCATGGGATCAGGCAGCGTCTTAGGGACGGCTTGAGAGCCCGTGTTCATGGACTTCATGATCTGGCACGAGGGGCACTGGCGCACATACGTCTCGATATACTCCTTCGATCATCCCTGGCCAGTAGAAATGCTTGCGGGCCCGGGGAAGGAGGCGGTGGCTTCCTTGATGTCCGCCTAGGAGGGAATCATGGAGCTCGTGAAGCAAGGCGGCCCTACAAAGCTCAGGGACATACAGCCGCCATTCCTCCGGCTGGACACTCACGAACAGGCGCCCATCCTGGAACTTGCAAGGGTAGGCACCCATCTGCTGGGGATGCGCCCGGATGGCTTCAAGCGCCGCTTCCTCCGTGACCGTGAAAGGACTGATCATCGTCTCCAGGTCCGACGTGACTGTGAACGCGTCCGCGGCCGGGTCCTCCGCATCCGTACTCGCCTGGTTGACGAATTCTGAGAAGACTGTGGGAGGGCCGATCGGCTGAAGCTGAAAAATTCCCTGGGGCGGCACCACGTGACTAAGGGGCACGCGCGTATGCGACCCCTCCCCCTCCCCGGGGGTGTCCACGTCCTCGTGGGCGCTTGGCCGAACCGTCTCCTCCAGGAGGGGTGACAAGTCATCCATGGTGGTGTGCCCAAGATGAAACAGGTGGCGGGCCCGGGGAGACCGTGGTTCCACACCGTAGGCGGTCCCCGGGGCGGCCACTGGTACGCAGGTGGTATGCAGCACGTCCATATCCTCGTAGAACCAATAGTCCGCCCGTCGCGAGAGGGCGTCGGGCACCACGTTATCCGCACCCTTGACATATTGGATCTTGAACGGCGCAAATTGCGACAAGTACTCCATCCACCGCGCTTGGCGGGGCGTCAGATTGGGTTGCACCAGGAGGTGGGTGAGCGGCCGGTGGTCCGTGTGGATTACCAGGCGGTGGGGGTCGAGATCCCCCTGCTCACTAATGGCCACCGAAAACTGGGCCCCCAGGAGATGATGACGCCACGTGTGGCAGCTGTAGACGACTGCCAGGAGTTCCTGTTGATGCACTGGATAGTTCCGCTCCGCCGGAATCATGGTGCGTGAGATGTACTCGATAGGCTGCAGGCCCTTGCCTTGATCCTGCAGGGGAACCCCCCGATGGCCACCTTGCTAGCGTCGGTAGCCACGACGAAAGGAAGGGCCGGGTCCGGCAGGACGAGGACAGGCGCTGTGGTGAGGTGGCGCTTAAGTGCCTCGAAAGCCTGTTGGCACTGCTCAGCCCAAAGGAACTGAGTACCCTTCTTGAGAAGAGCGTTGATTGGGGCGGCGATGGTGGCAAACCTCGGGATGAACCGCCGGTAGTAGGATGCCAACCCCAGGAAACTGCGCACCCCTTTCACGTCCGTGGGACCGGCCATTGCTGGACGGCCTCGATCTTCTCCGGGTCGGTCGCGATGCCGTCCGCGGACAGGGTATGGCCCAGAAACGGCACACAGCGACCGGCGCGCACCTTGGCCTTCCGCGCCGACAGGTGCTCGTCTTCCATGATCTGCAGCACTGCGTCAACATCCTCCAGGTGCTCCTCGAACGTCTTGGAGTACACCAGGATGTCGTCCAGATACGCCAGCGCACACGTGCGCTTGTAGGTCCAGGGCGGGCGCGCCCCCTTCTGCGGGTCCGTCAGATCCTTGGAGACCTGCGGCAGGTCACTAGGAACTCAGATCTGAGATTTTTCTCAGTTTTTCTCAGTTTTCTCAGTTTTCTCAGGAAGGCTGCCTGAGATTTCCTGAGATTTCCTGAGATTTCCTGAGATCAACTGAGATCAACTGAGATCAACTGAGAAAAATCTCAGTTTTCTCAGGAAAACTGAGAAAATCACCTGAGAAAACTGAGAAAACTGAGAAAAAAACTGAGATCAGCCTGAGAAAGTCGCCTGGCCTGAGATTTTTTTTTCTCAGGAACGAAATTTCTCAGGCGCTCGGTTTTTCCTCAGGTTGCTGCCTGAGAAAATCTGAGACTGAGAATGTCTGGGAAACTTAAGGCCTGAGAAAAACTGAGAAACCTCATGCACACAGAGAAATCGCATTCATACCACGCAACCAGAAATCACTTTGGTTACAAATTATAATAATTTCTTGTGCAGTTGGAGTACAGCTCTTCAAGTTTAATAAGAACATCAATTTCAGTCACTAGACGAGTTGCTACAATCTGCTTCAGCGTAGCTCACTTTTCCATACGCCCTTGCACTTCTCCTCGTTGGTGCAAGGTCGCCCCGGCTAGGTTCAGCCACATTCTTGTGCTGCCTACCCCCTCTCCCCCTCTGCCCACGATTCCCCCGCGTAGGTTCAGCCGCATACTCGCGGCCATCGCCACCACGGGCAGAATCAGCAGCATTTTCTGCTGCAGGCTGCCTCCTTCCTCTCCCCCTCCGTCCACACTTCCCCGTGCAGGTTCAGACGCATTGTAGCTGCATGGGTCATCACTGTCGCTGCTAGGTGGAGCCACATCCTCTTGGCTACCATTATCACTGCCGCTGCAGATGGAGGAATCAGTTTCTGCTGCAGGCTGCTTACCCCTCCTCTTCCTTGGTGCAGGCATGCCATCCTCGCTGCCACACTAGGAACGGAGTGTTGACAAACTTTGACAATTGTTTGTCAAGAATTGTCAAATAGTTCTAGTGTGACCCGCTGGCTTCACGCAGCCAAAAAAAAAAAAATTTAATCAATTTTTGGCGGTAGAGAGACCATGGAGGGACTGCCCGCTGCCCGCTGTAGACGCATACTGTAGTTCGTAGAAGCGTACTCCTTCGCTGCACTCCGGAGAGGAATCGTGACGGACTGACGGTCTCCTTCGCTGCCCTCCAGAGAGGAGGCCGCTAAAGCGGCCGCTCGCTTCGCTCGCTGGGAGCTTTGCGCGGATTGGTTGGCAGTTCTTCCCTGCGCTTGGCGCGGATTGGTGGTCAGTCAGTCCGCCCCTTCTGGATTGGCCGCGTACTCGGTGATGCCCTGAATAGTGTCGGATTACCGTACATTGCCAAATTAGTAATATAGATTCTTGACATATCAACTGACATGACCTTGACAAACCTTGACAGAACTTGACAAAAGCTTGACATGATAACATCAAAGGCTTGACAAACCTTGACAGAATGTTGAAAGGTTGACAAAACCTTGACAATCTTTGAAATATCAACATATCAACACGGGAAAAAATGTCAATACACTGACAAACCAAGGTGATGTGTCAAGAAATGTCAAGACGTTAACAAACGAAGGCCCAAAAAATTGTTAACATGACAAAATGTCCACAAATGTTAACATGACAAACGTCAACATGACAACCAAAGGCGTAGCAAACTGACAAATCAACACCACGCACAGGTAAACTTATTTCATTAATTAAAATCAACAAGTTCAAAAGACCACCTAAACCGAGCCATCATCATCATCATCATCATCATCATCATCATCATCATCATCATCATCATCATCATCATCATCATCATCATCATCATCATCATCATCATCATCATCATCATCATCATCATCATCATCATCATCATCATCATCATCATCATCATCATCATCATCATCATCATCATCATCATCATCATCATCATCATCATCATCATCATCATCACCATCATCATCATCATCATCATCATCATCATCATCATCATCAAAATCAACATGGCTGCTACCTTGCTGCCTGAATTGCGGTTTTCTGCATTACATTAGCATGACAAACTGTACTGACAAAACACATGAAGGAGAAGTGCACTCAATCACAGTCCGAGGGTGGCGGGCAAGATGCACAGCCACAAGCATCTTACAAATGCAGTATAACATCCGCGTAGGGCTGTCCCAGCGATCATTGCTGAAATTAATGGACGACTTTCTAGAAATTTACCGCAGGAGACTGTCCAGTGCTACAGCGATGTGATGAGGGCTCAGAGCCTACAAAATCTGTGTCCGCAGGTGCCCTCCCCGCCATGCTGGGCTGGCCGATGTGTGCGCCATGGTTGTGTTAGGTAGATTGCCTGCATGCAAGGGAAACATGCGTTATCCAGCAAAGCAGCAAAGGGAACACACAACGATCTTAAGTGAGATGAATACCCGACGCCTTGACGCGCCAACAACGTTGCATTACCTAAATCAGTTGTGTGTAATGAGACGGCGTGAGAGCACAGCAGTCGCGTGGCTGTTTGTGAGTGATGGCTTGATTTTTGGACCGAGAAAGTGAGATAGTGGAGAGAGAGAGAGAGAGAGAGAGAGAGAGAGAGAGAGAGAGAGAGAGAGAGAGAGAGAGAGAGAGAGAGAGAGAGAGAGAGAGAGGCCTGGTATTCTCACCTAAACTGTCCCTATGTACCTCACAAGATGTAGGGAACTGCGAAACCACAGGAATACCTAGAGAAGAGCGCTTCCTGGCTCACGAAAAACTCGCCGATTGAGTGCTTGACGTTCACGTTTGATAATGCTGAACTGCGTTATCAAATCATCTGCGTTATCAAATCATCATCTGGCAGAGTCACGTCACTTGGTTGGTGCCGGGCCCGCTACAAAAAACGTTGCGGGCCCGGTGATGTCGCTATTACACCACCCGACTTTACATCGAGTCACTGTGAATGATATATATATGGCTGCCTACAGCACCGCGCATGGTGTCCAAGTAAAATTATGGCGCTGCCAAGGCTGCGTACCTGCCGTTATCGCCTTGGTCTTTGTCACGGTGGCGTTCTCCAATTCACGTGCAACGTCCACTTCCTGTGCCAGCTCTGGCGCGGCGCGTGCCCTTCGGGCTGAATTTCAAATTTCCGCGTGCAGTCCGTTGGAGAGGGGCGCTGCGTCCGGAGTCCGGACTTACGGAATTCGGAGGCTGCTGGTCGCACAAAAGATCGTTGTTGGCTGTTGAGTGATGTCCGACTGGCACGATGGAGAGGGCTCCATCACATTGGCGACCTCACCAGTGGCCCACATGTACCGACGAGACCTGCATCTCGAGCTTGTCGGCCCTCACGCTGCAGCTGTCGCCATGCGAGACGCCCTGAGACTCTCGGCATGATTTTTCCCGTGCAATATCACGCCCTCGATTCGCAGCAAGGCCCGTCTGCTCCAATATGGCCGACTGCGGGCTGTGCCGTAACAGGAAATGTCCGGGTGATGGCAGGCAGTGCCTACCCATCCCACCGCACGCACCGCGTCAAGCAATATTTCCACTTCCGCTGCTGCTGGGCACCGGGCTACTGCCTACATTTCTTCAATCGCTCCATCGCCTCCTCCATGGTGCCTCGCTCCCTGCGGCCCCTCCGCCACGCCGGATATCCATGGCAATCAAGCCTACCGGCTACCACCATACCGGCCACGAGCCCTTGCTGCACCAAACGAAGTGTGCGGCCCCGAATTAAGTGAAGTACACGGCAGGACTGGGAACCACCTGAAATTACATCGGGGTCTCCAGTGGACTTGGCGTCACATCTTGCTAACGTTGTCACTGTCGGCAGTTGTCAGTTGCTGTTGGTTGTTGCATGCTGAGGGTTGCAGATGTTCTAGGAACAGCTGGTCCAATGTTGCTATGCATGCAGTTACTCTTGCCATTACGTGTGTCCGTGTGCCTCCAACCATCCCGCCACAATGCCAGCACCCTCCACCCCGCTAACTCCCACTCGCCCCACTCCCCTGCCTGTTCCATACCCGCCCCACCCACAAATATACGTCACAGACATCCACATGCCGTTATCCATCCCCACCTGACTACGGACTACTCTCGCCCCCACGCTGAGGTCCCCCACAACACCGTAACACCGCCCTCCTCCCCCAAACCATCCGATGACCCACCCGACCATCCACCTTGAGTCCCCCCAAACCAACCTATCTGACTACCACCCTTCCGTATTACATACACCACCTTCCACACCAACATAACAAACCACCTACTAAACAAACCTACCGCCCCACAACGAGGTTCCCCTACACCACTGCACCCCGCCCACCCCGCCCCCGCTGCCCCAACATACGATGACTCCACCCCACCATCCACGTGAAGCATAACCATCCACCCCGGCCTCCGGGGCAACCAATCAGCTGTCCACTCAACCATAACTGACACTGCTGCACCGACCACCGGCAAGCCCGCCTACGTACCATACCCAAGCCACCCACGCAACCCAAGCATCCCCAACCCTCACACGAACCTGTGACCTACGCACGAGCTACCTACAACTGCGACTCACAACTACTACATAATCAACCCATAACAATGTCCCCCATGACCCCCGCCAAAGGGGGGGGGTCCCCCCAATAGTCCAACACACACACACACACACACACACACACACTCTACAATACCCAGGACCACGAGTACCCACCCAATTCACCTCCCACAACGGTATCACCCACGAGTCCAGTGCCCCACCCATGTCCACAGCGACACCCCGGAGACTTCACCACGCCCACCGACTGCACGCACGCACACCTAGCTGCACACTCCCACGCACCTACCCTCGCACGCACGCATGCACGCAGCCATCAACCCACCCACCAAGGCACGCCTGCACAAACGCGCACATGCACAAGTGCACGCACACGCACACATAGCTGCACACTCTCACGCACCCACTCACGCACGCACGCCTGCACACAGCCATCAACCCACCCGCCAACTGAAGGCACGCCTGCACAAACGCACTCATGCACAACTGCACGCACTCGCCCACGCACGCACACCTAGCTGCACGCCTGCACGCAGTCACGCAATGCATGGCAGCATGCCCGCCTTCTATATCATTCTTGGAATATCATGTTGCAAATGGCATTATTATCATGTTTGTAAATTTAACTCCTTGCTTTCTGTATGCTTTCTTTCTTTGGGGGATGACTTGATGCAGATCGTGGAGCATACAAGCTCGACGAGAAGACGTACACATCAATATTGAGTGAAACCACCGTTGCTGGGCTCTGGCATGCCAGCTGTTATATGGCCATGAGCCATCAGCTAGCAATCCAGAAATAGGATGAGAGCAGTTTTGAGTCGATGTTTATATTTTGATGGTATTGAAATGATGAGTCACAGAATGCCACAATGAAACATAAGTTCATTACTATCAAACAGCGTGATGCCATGAATGCCACGCCTAATACCACAAGATGTGCTAATAACGTATTTAATTCATTAATGAATTGTTGGATTTATTGCATGATGGTGTTATGCTTGTTAGAATACACATTTCATGTCCCACGTAGCTCCCACAAAAACCAGCATCTTCATTAAAACAATAAGTGGAAGCATACATGTGACACTAATTGACATGCCCGGAGGCACGCCGTTCAAGGCCCTTCATGAAGTACGTTGCCCTAGAGGCAACCAAGACAAGGGTGGGTGGGTGGGGAGCAAAGAAAGAGGCCGACAAAACCAGCCAGAGCGGCTTTTAGTCGCAAAACCTCCCTTA
The DNA here is from genome assembly GCA_009746045.1 of Mesostigma viride. NCBI lineage: Eukaryota > Viridiplantae > Streptophyta > Mesostigmatophyceae > Mesostigmatales > Mesostigmataceae > Mesostigma > Mesostigma viride. The sequence continues at coordinate 3,713,781 of RPFO01000175.1, read as the reverse complement.
TCCCTAGCTAACTGACGTCATTAAACCCTTATGTTCAGTGGATGCTAGTAAGACGCTAACCGTACAGACCGGGGGTAGAATATCCCGAATCTGCACGGCTAGTATTAAATAATGCGTAGGTTGTTCTTTTCAGGGGCACTGCACCTCACGCCCCGTTCCGCCCGGGTATAATCAACCCAAGCGCGGAACGCACATTTTATTTAATTCATTTTTCAACCATGCACTATATTGCATCTACTAATCACAAAAGCTCTAGCCAAACAGCTACGAGTAAACACTACGACCTATAAGCCGCTCATCCAGCGGCCTCTTGTTCCCGCATTCACGTATAGAAGAAACTCCGTTCAAAGAACCCCGATTCATGTCCCACGTAGCTCCCACAAAAACCAGCATCTTCATTAAAACAATAAGTGGAAGCATACATGTGACACTAATTGACATGCCCGGAGGCACGCCGTTCAAGGCCCTTCATGAAGTACGTTGCCCAATCACCCCCGCCCTGGCTTTCAGCTTGAAGCCGCACTCCACCTTGCTCGTTGTCACAAGTGACCGCCCTGCCGCAAAACGGGAGCCCCCCCACATCGGGAGGCGTGTGCCCGGCGGCTGTGGATGCATGGCCAGGCCCAAAAAGGCCCAGCGCATTTGCACTGCGATTGCGCACGGCCAGCCTATCATGACCCCTCTCGGGGCCCCGAGTCGGTACCGCTATGGCCGTCTCCCCATAGACCCGGGGTGCTTCGAGAAAAAACGTGGACCTAGCCCAGGCCCCGCCAGCCCGGATGCCCGAGGCCACAGCCCCAGGCACCTGGCTGAACGAGAGTCCGTTCAGCCAAGACCGCATTCCCCCCCGAGGCTTCTATGCGTGGGGAAAAAATTTCTAGCTTAGGCGCTTTTCCCATCGCCGTCCCCAGCCCCAACCACCCCCCCCTCGGCGGAAGGCAATTGCAAAGTTTGCTGGCCAGCAGCAATTTCCGAAGAAAAAGCCGCAGGCCGCGGACCGAGACACGGGTCGCCAGTGCCAGCCATCCGGCTCCAACCCGGGGTGCAAGCATCCCCAGGTACGGAGCACCAGCTCGCGCACTGGGCCGACCAAGCGACAGTTGAGCACCTGTCACGGCATCCGGCCCACCAAAGACCCCAAGCTGGGGAAAAGGTGCGGACCGGAGGTACAGTAATCATTTTCTTTTCTTTTAGTTAACCGGGCGAGGAACTACGCCTGGCCGGTTAACAACTGGAAGTCTCACCACTGGCCAAGTGGCCAGTGCAACCAGTGCTTTTGGGATTTTGCTCCGCAGCACCCATAGCTGCGGCTGCCGCCGCAACGACAACGAGCAAAGAAAGAGGCCGACAAAACCAGCCAGAGCGGCTTTTAGTCGCAAAACCTCCCTTATCCCTAGCTAACTGACGTCATTAAACCCTTATGTTCAGTGGATGCTAGTAAGACGCTAACCGTACAGACCGGGGGTAGAATATCTCGAATCTGCACGGCTAGTATTAAATAATGCGTAGGTTGTTCTTTTCAGGGGCACTGCACCTCACGCCCCGTTCCGCCCGGGTATAATCAACCCAAGCGCGGAACGCACATTTTATTTAATTCATTTTTCAACCATGCACTATATTGCATCTACTAATCACAAAAGCTCTAGCCAAACAGCTACGAGTAAACACTACGACCTATAAGCCGCTCATCCAGCGGCCTCTTGTTCCCGCATTCACGTATAGAAGAAACTCCGTTCAAAGAACCCCGATTAATTCTGGCAATGGCATGCCTGAGAAAATGCCCTGAGATTTTAAGCGCCTGAGAAAATGCCCTGAGATTTTCAGCGCCTGAGAAAATGCCCTGAGATTTTCAGCCTGAGAAAAAAAAATCTCAGTGTCCACGTAAAATCTCAGTTTCCACTTAGCCCTGAGATTTCCTGAGATTTCCTGAGAAAAAGCCAATTTTCTCAGGCCAATCTCAGGAAATCTCAGGTCACTTTCTCAGGAAATCTCAGGAAATCTCAGGAAAATCTCAGGAAATCTCAGGAAATCTCAGGAAATCTCAGGAAATCTCAGGAAATCTCAGTTTTTTTCTCAGGAAATCTCAGGAAATCTCAGGAAATCTCAGGAAATCTCAGTTTTCTCAGTAGCGAGTTCCTAGTGGTGGGCTGTGCCCATCACCGGACGGAGGATGTCGTTCATCAGCATCTGGAAGGACGCAGGCGAATTACACAGCCCCATTGCCGCCACCCGAAACTGGTAGTGACCGAAGGGCGTGGCGAACGCGGTCTTGTGGCAGTCTTCTGGCGCGATGCGCAGCTGCCAAAACCTGTCCGCACAGTCAATGACGGTGAAACACGTAGCCCCTTGGACACGGTTGAAGATGTCGTCGATCCGCGGTAGAGGATACCGGGACTTGACAGTGATGGCGTTCAGCTTCCGGTAGTCAGTCACCAAACGCCACTTGCCCCCTGGCTTGGGAACGAGCAGCACGCCCGCTGAGAAGGGGCTGTTGCTGGGTTCAATGAGCCCGGCGTCGAGCAGCGAAATGAGGATCTTCTTGAGCTCCACCAGCTCGACTGGGCCCATGCGGTACATGGGAGACGCTGTCGGCCCGGAACCCTCCTGGACCTGGATACGGTGTAGCACCGATCGATTGGGAGGGAACTGCATGGGGGGTGCGATCCGCGAAGAGAGTAGCGCGCTTCTCCAGGACGGCGTTGAACCGCGCCAGCTCGTCCGGAGTGAAGCCGACACCGATCTCGTTAAGCATGGCCTGAGTGCTGTCCAGGTCTATACGGTACATCGCATACTCCTTGCCCTTCCGGAGCTGGCGCGCCAGCGTCTTGCTACTCATCAGGATCTGGGACGCTGGTCGAGGCCCGTCCGCCGAGCGCTCGTGTGTAATGTTATGTCCAGACCTCAGCGGCCTGTGCCCTGTACTCGCTGTCGGGGCACCAGAAGGAACCGTCCGGGAACCAAACTACCCGTCGGCGCACACTGATGTCCACATCCTGCTTGTCCAACCAGTCCACTCCAATGATGATGTCGGCAGCGCCCAGCGGCGCAATAGTCGCCACCAGGTCCACCGGCGTGCCCTGCAGCACACCCTTGATGTCTGCTAGGCCCGGCGATTGGTGTCGCCGGCCATCCGAATAGGTGACATACACTGCCGTGGTGTGTGGCCGTGGGACCAGGCCCAGCCGGCGCACCAGGGCCTCGTTGATGAAGGACGTGGAGGCACCGGTGTCGACCAGAAACTTCACGTCCATGACCGTTTTCTCCTTCAAATACGGATCAAGGACGGTGGGAGGAACCAGTAACCCTCCGCTGAGCAGAAACAAATGTCGCGAGCCCCCCTGAGATGCACGCGCCGCCGGTTGGGTGGACGCGTCTGAAGCCACGTTGTTGACGTCTACTTCTACCCTAATTGACTCCGCGTCAGGACTACCATCCGATTTTTCTACCCTATCCCCTACCCCGGGGCCCAAGCCCACGGGCAAGGCTACTACTCCCGAGGAGCGGTGGGACGGGAGGCCGCCTCGCCCGACCGCCCGCCCTCTTCCCCCCCCTCCTCCTCTTCGTCAGCCTCCTCCTCGTCGTCATACTCGTAGCCAGCCACTGCGTGCGTCTGGCCGGAAGAGGAGGACTGTCGCTGCGCCTCTATCTCGTTAACCGCACGCAACACGCCCTTGGTAGAGCTGGTCGCGGGCGGTCGCGGCTGCTGGTACTGAGTCGGGACCTGTCTGGCATGCTGCAGGCGAGCCGCACGCTCACCCGCGTTGCGGGTTCGGTCCCGGGGACCGGAGGAGTCGGGGCGGCTGCCGAAGGCTGGACCAGAGAAGCGAACGCTGGGTTCCATATCCCCTGCACCACGACTGGCGTGCTTGCTCCGGAGCTTGGGGCAGTCGCGCTTGAGGTGTCCCACCTCACTGCACATGAAGCACCGCGCCTTGCTAGCGTCGATCGCGTTGACACCCTGGTCAGTGTAGCCATCATCAGCTAGGGTCGTCGAGGTACTCGTCCTCCTCCTCGCCGGCGAACTCAGTGGAGTACATCTGATTCACCCGTCGCGGGGGAGCTGGCCTGAAGAAGCGGCGCACTGAGGGTGCGCGCCCGCGAGCCACCACGTCGGCCACCTGTAGAAGGTATCTCTGGATATTCAGGATGTCCCAATCCTTCCAAGGAACCTCAGCGTAGTGCTTGAATACCTCGTCCTGCAGCTCGGGGCTGAGCGCCTCAATGAATCTGATCTTGTACTCGTACCAAGTCATGTCGGTCAGGTAGGCGGCGCTGGACTCAAACTTGGACAGAAACTCGCGATATGGGGTGGTCCCCTGGCGCAGCTTGCCGAAGGCGATTCGCTCGTGGAGCTCCGCGTCTGGGGGTATCAACTTGCGGCGCACCCGGTCCATCAGCTCCTCCACGGTTTGCGGGTATGACTGGGATGCGATGCTCTCACAGTTCAAGATGCTCACCACCGAGGGGTCCATGCAGCAGGTGTTAACCACGTGCGGGATCAGATCACAGGTGGCCAACTGCCAGCTGTGGTGATTGCGCCAGATGGTATACTGCTGTTGCCACATATGCGTCCCCATTCGTCGACCTCTCGCGGTTTCATATCCGCGTGCAGCTTGGGTACATTCTTGAAATTGGGCATCGGTGGGGCCTTTACCGCGTTGGTGATCATTGGGCCCACCGACGCCTACATAGGAGATGGAGCCGAATGCGGGGGGCTGAGACCGGGGGAGAGATCCGGACCTGGACGGCGTACCGTGAGTCCGCCGCACCTGTACCGATGAGGGATGTTCGTACCCCGGGTCATCCAATGCCACCCTGCTGAAATTAAGGTTGCTAACAGGCGCGGGCGAAGGGGCCACGCTGCTGTCCAGCGCCCGTGGACGTTATGGTTGGGGTACAGGACGCTGGACGGGCGTATGAGTCTCTGCGCCTCGGGCGGTGACGCTGCTTCTGTCGTCCCCTAGCCGGGCCCGTGGTATGTGAGTACCAACGGGCGGGCTCTGTGTCTCTGGGCCCTCGTCCACCTCCCCAGTCCCTTCCAGATCGTCAAACTCGCCCTCTGCCCCTGGAAGCTCACCATCCTCATCCGAATGCCATAGCGCCGTGGGTAACAGGGAAGTACTGCCGAAGGACACTCTGCGTCTGCCTCGGTGGGTGGGGCCCGGCGGAGGTCCCTGGGGACGCCCCCGCCCCGCCCAGGGATGCGATGGCCGCCCTGTGACTGGCTGCTGATAACGGTAGTGCAGGACATCTTCATTCTCGTCTCCCTGCTGCTCAGGATTATGTGGTAGCCCTTGTGGTCTCGTCTGAGGTTGTTGTTGCCGCGGTCGATCGGGGTTGCTGTTGTTGCCGTTGCTGCTGCGGTGACTGTTGCTGCTGCTGCTGCTGCTGCTGCTGCTGTTGCTGCTGTCGCTGCTGTTGCTGCTGCTGCTGCTGCTGCTGCTGCTGCTGCTGCTGCTGCTGCTGCTGCTGCTGCTGCTGCTGCTGCTGCTGCTGCTGCTGCTGCTGCTGCTGCTGCTGCTGCTGCTGCTGCTGCTGCTGCTGCTGCTGCTGCTGCTGCTGCTGCTGCTGCTGCTGCTGCTGCTGCTGCTGCTGCTGCGAATCCCCTTGTAGTATCTCTCGGTCACTTCTGTCATCTTCCTGCCCTGTTAAGGCGTCTAGATTGTCCCCATCCGCTGGGAACCTAGGGTTCTGGTCTCTGGATCGTGGGGAGCCTTCCACAGGTCTCTCCATGACCTCACCTGTACCTGTCTCTGCTTGGTCGTGCAGTGGTACCTCTAGCACCTCTGTACCGTGCTCGTGGTTGTCTACCGGTTCTATCTCTCTATTCTCTGAGTCTCTTTCTCTAGTCTCGTCTTCTGTCTCTCTGGCGTTCCTTGTTTGGTACCGTGTTGGCATGGTGCTCGTACCGGTACCTTACACTGCAGGCAACACCTCCCCAGGAAGAAAGAGAGAGAAAGAGAGAGAGCAACCACGTGCTATAGATCTATAAATATAGAACCTAGTACTACTCCCTAGTAATAGTCTCCTCTACTGTTTGCTAGCTAGGGCCAATGGTCAGCTGAGAGAAGGTCACTGTAACGGCTGTCCCCTCCCCCTGACTGCTGAGCGTGGGTGGCTTAGAGCATTCACGAGTGGTGTGCATCCCCTCAGGCAATGGCATGTATTCCCTAACAAACCTATCTGCATCAGTGATGTTATCAAACCCCTTCCACTTAGCACTAGAGTCTCTGGACATTATCTTATCCTTGATGTGTTCTTCACATGCCTTCCAACTATATAAAATATGGCTGGTCTACCCTCGCCCCCATCATGGGCCACGGCATAGTAAGGAAAACCAGATTGACCACCCTTATTTATTCTGTTGCGTCTGGGCATGTTACATCATAGGCTGGCAGCGGCTTGCAAGCAGGAGAGAAAGGGGAATCCCAGGCTACCTCTAAATGCAGTGACCTTTACCAAAACAAACGAGGAAAGAGCACAGAGTCTAGCACAGCACACGCCCAAGCTTCCGCTGCAAGGGCTATACAATAAGCACACGTACGGAGGTAAACACCGTCAACACAGTCGGCAACAGCCAGACGGTATCCACCCCCACGACCCCTTGCAGGTCACACAACGATGTCCGTCTCCGCGACGTCCATAGGCACCAACGACATTTACAACCTATAGAGGGTACAACGTATAACAAGAACCCCCTACCCGTGCGGTCCCGGAGAGAAAGCGAGCACGCCAGCTAGCCTTCCACAGGCATAGCTTGCAAAGAAAGAATTCTAACTAGGGGACGTACCATCGTCGATGACGTTAATCCCTCCTGAGCTGGCCGCCACCCGGTGTCGTTGAAGGCAAGCCCTGGCCGCCACTAGGTGTCGTTGAAAACAGGAGAGCTGAACGCTATCGTTGACAGCACCTCACCACAGGACTATTGCTAGCCCCGCCGAGTATCCCAGACTGGCCGCTTGCTGTCTAGGTCGTCGTTGAATCCCTTTACGGGCTGGCCGCCGACCTGTCAGCAATCGTTGAATTCCGGAACCTCTACCTACGTCAAGCTCCGCCTTGGTATCCTAATTGGCCTCACTAACCCTCTCCGCGAGAGTTAGCTAACCTTTCCAGCACATTTCCTCCGATATAACCAGTGTTACGTCCCAGCCCAGACACGCCTACTAGCCTGAGCTACGTAGCGAAAGACCCTCCTTGCCGGAATTAGGAATAATTCAAGATGGCCTAATGTAGGTTGCGCTTCACGACGTGAGTGACTCGTGAGATATCTGGCATCACGGCTTGATGCCAAGCTAATTGTACACACTTATAATGGCTAGCAAGACCAATTACAAATGGATAATTGCCCCGGGCTCAATGTGTAGGCGTATTCGCACTTATCATTCATCAAACCAAGAGGACGAGACTCTCGTCTTCGGACTAATTTAACCTAGGTTGGTTGCGGCGCAGATACTACGCCAAATCCCATTGGGCAATCCAAGTCACTCATTCCGCGTAGGATCCAGGCCGACATCGACCCCCAACTACAGGATCCACGCCTAGAACTATAGACAGACCCAGAACTGGCGCGGCGCCACGGCACCGGCCCCTAAAAGGTCAACCTAGGACCGAAATAACTAGTCCAATTCACACAATAGTCATTAGTCATAAAACCCAGTACGACGGCCACACGGCCTTAGTAATTTATTCCATTGTTACGTCCGACCAAAAGGGCCGGGACGTAACACCTCCTCCGCGGATGGACGGTCCAGGACACCGTCCCGTGGTGCGTTACGACGCACCCCCGCCCGCGACAGGTTGGGGACGGCAGTCCAGCCGGGATCACCAGCCAACTCAGGCGGCGACAGGATGGAGTGAGTGGAGTCGGCCAGCTACACGGCGCGAGCCAGAACAACCTGTTCCCCGCCGTTCGCCCTCGCCGCGTTCGCGATCTCAACCAGTACCAAGGGTCGAGGAGCGACCCACTCGACGGTCGTCACCGCCCCGACCCAACCGCCGGGACGATCAGCAATGGAAGCGAACGTGGGATGCCGCACGCGACCTCGAGCGGGAAGCAGCGCAGCGACGGCGGCAGGAGACGGGGGAGACAACAACACAGGAGCGGGCAGCGCGGCAGCCTAGGGGCGAGCCCTCCGGCGAGGCCTCGGGTGGGCCCTCGGATGCGGACCAACTGGAACCAACCTTCACCGTTTCGTTGGAACCCCGCCCCCGGCCTGACAGGGCTGAACCGTCTTCGCTGCGTTCTGCGGAGGGACCCTGGCAGCGGACCTGCTACGGCTGATCGGCATTCATCTCGTTCCGCGGAGGAACACAGCGGCCCTACTAGGGCTGAGGCGCCGCGGAGGGGCTTAGCGGGGCGGGCGCAATGGAGCCCATGGGGTCCTTTGTACCCCTCGATGTACTCGTGGCAGCAGTATACAGAATCAGCAAGAACTCCTTCAACGGTTGATGGTTCAGCAGGGTTTGGACCAGCCGGCAGCCACGTCAGTGGGCTATGATGCTGCATCTGGAGCCCCCGGGCTTTCTTATGAGGAATGGACGCAGCCTGGGGGATTTCATGCGGACTCAGGCGGGCAGGGTGGTGAGGTATGGTGGACCGGGGCCGCGGACAGAGAAATTGTGTTTGCATTTCGAGGGACCGTCGCTCCAAGCTCCCACCGGAATGCATGTGCCCGATCCCTTGGTCTTTCAAGCCGGACCCTGGTGTGCTGTGGACCGCGGGGCATACTGGGAGCACTGAGCTGGAGATGACCTTCTCACCACAGATCCCGGTGCCGCTGCCGCAACCATCCAGCCCGCACCTCCCCTTCACCGTGGGGCATATAGTGCGGTATATGGCACGGACGACTGGTGGGACTGGAAGTATTATGTGGACGGGATAGGGCACACGGTGGTGCCCCCTAACTAAGGTGGCTCCAGTGGACGGGCGCACTTTCCTCGACAAGACGGCGCCAGATTTTGCGTGGACCTAGTTGAAGACTACCTATGATGAGGATCACGTGCGCACCGCTGTGTTCAAGATGGGGGTGGACTTCGTTGGTGCCCATCGTTGTGGGGTGGTGGATAAATCGGCTCTGACCTTCATGATGTTCACTCATCCCCAGTATACCTCGCCGGGTTCCTGGCCATGTGGCCCCCGGGCACGTGGGTGGAGCTCTCTCGGTTCGGCCGGCAGAAGGTGTCGCCATACCAGGTGGCTTTCGAGAAGGACCTGCGTTCGTATCCAGGTAGTCTGATTCGGACTATGACGCCAATGGGTCGTCAGGCCCTTATTGCGGCCCAGCATCAACGGCGTGCCACCGGTCGTTAAGGTGGTTGTGAGAGTTATATGACGGATAGCGGAATGATCCTGTCATCCTGTTTCATGCTACTACGTCTGCATGGGTTGGTCCTGTGTATCAACCTCTAGAGGAATTGGTATTACTAACCCGCGGGCGGACCGGGGTTGGGACATAGTACTCTTATAGTATAGCGCAGCATACTTGTTTCTTTTCCATCTCTTGTACGGTCGGGACTACCGACCCCCGTGGGGGGGGGAGGAGTGTTGCGTGCCGGCCCTTTAGAACGGACGCAACAATGGAATAAATTACTAAGGCAGTTTGGCCTGTTGTTCTAGTTTGTATGGCCGGACTTTGGTAGTCGTGTGATTTGGGCTAGTTATTTTGGTCCTAGGTCGTCCTGTATGACCTTCTAGGGGGAGGTGCAGTCGCGCCGCGCCAGTTCAGGTCTTGCCTGTACTTCTACTATGCGTGGATCCTGTAGTTGAGGGTCGATGTCGGCCCGGGGATCTTACGGGGAATGCATGATTTGGAATGTTCTAGAGGATCGGCGCTGTATCTGCGCCGCCACAGCCCTAGGTTAAATTAGTCCAAGGACGAGAGTCTCGTCCTCTCTTGGTTTGATGAATGTAAAGTGCGATGACGCCTTCACCTGGGGCAACTATCCATTTGTAATTGGTATGGCTAGCCATTATAAGTGTGTATTAATTAGCTTGGCATCAAGTCGCGGTGCCAGATATCTCACGACCCCAGTCGTGAAGCGCAATCTGCATTAGGTCACCTTGAATCTTCCTAATTCCGGCATGGTAGATCTTTCGCTACGTAACTCAGGCTAGGAGTCTGGGTTAATTGGCACGTAACACCGAACCCTCCCGGGCTCAATGCCTCGCCATCGGCATCGCCTGACCCTAAACGCACCCGCTCCGCCGACAAAACAGGAGGGTCTTCACGCCCCTCAGAACCGCGCTTTCGGCCGGAACCTAGTTCAAGGTCGATGATCACGACTGGACCAACATGTCCCCGGCAACTGCCCTGCGTACGTTGCATCTTCTTCGGGGACTACGCCTCGCTTTACGACCTGTGCCTCCATCTCCACAGCATCGACCGCCTCATCTGCTCGGACGGCAGCTGCCGGTGGTACAACACCAGCACTCAGACTGTTCGGGTGCAACCGCCCCCACCTCCAGCACGCCATCCTCAACTCCCTTCTCGATCATGCGCTCTGACGGCGAGATCTGGGCTCCATGATCCATCTCCGCCCCCACCCTTCGTTCCATCCTTACGGAAGCCTTTCAGCAGCACGTGACCCCCCTTAATTGCCGCCGATGTGGCTGCAATGGGTGGCACGCTGGCTACTGAGCTTCCTCACCTTTCCACCACCGCCGCCTCCACCTCCACTGCCATTTCCGCCTCCTCTGCCGACATCAAAGCCCAGCCAGCTCCTCGACCTCGACCAACGCCTTCAAGCCAGCCGCCACCGCCCTTGAGTGCTTGCATGACACCGCCGGCCTCACCGCCCAGGCGGTGAAGGACATCGCTGCCCAGCCGGCACCTGCTGGCCCGGCCGGTGATGCTCCCTCCACCTGGGCGGACTTGGCATCACCTTGGCATCACACCACCTCCACCACCTCCACCATCGCGGCACAACTCAAGCAACAAGCCCTCGACCTTCGCGAGGAGGCCAACATCACTCAGCGCAGCCACAATGTCATCGTCAAGCACTTCGACCAGCCGGCAGGTGAGACCTCGACGAGCCTTCTCACGGCATTTAAGCGCGACATTCTTAAATAATTAATTAATTAGGAACATAACTCCGTTGGGAGTACATGTAGCGCATATCCCTGAGAAGGGGCATATGGCTTTTAATACATTCTGGGCTACTTCCTGCAAGGGTGGGAATGTAAGCTACACTTGCTCTAGGTGCGCCAGGGCACCTGCCCCCCCATGATCTATCAAGCTATGCCCAGCTAAGGGGGAGCCTGTCATGGGGGGGAAGTCCGGGAAGATCATCATGGCTATACAAGAGCTAGGGCATGGCTTCTCACCAGAGAGCGTACGTCTCTCTGCATAGCATGGCTAAATTCTTAATGCAACATCCGTGGGAGGTCCCATTGTAGGCATGGCTTGGCGAATATTGAAGGCATCATCCATGGGGGCCATTATGGGCGCACATGCGCGTGGGCCACATGCTAGGCTAAGCCTGACTAATCTACACTACTGGTATATATTCCCTAGTCTGAGGTGGCAGGAGGTGCCTGCCAGGGCTTGTGGTCAACGTGGATGACCGCCCCCCTCCAGTATACCGGCTTCCCCCCTGCGCTCTGCCGGAGCTGAAGGTAGGTCGGCCATAGCTCGCGTCGCCGCTGTTGAGCACTGGGCCAGGGTCAAGTCGTCGTCCAGCGTGAAGCGAGTCTCCGAGAGCTTCTCAACATGCGGCATTGCCAAATTCTCGCTTCACGCTGGACGACGACTTGACCCTGGCCCAGCAACAGCGGCGACGCGAGCTACATAGATTGTTACGCGACGTAACATCCTTAGCTTGATAGATCATGGTGATGCCGGTGCCCTTGGTGCACCTAGAGTGCTCAAGTGTTGTTTACATTCCCACCCTTGCAGGAAGTTGCTTAGAGTGTATTAAAAGCCATATGCCCTTTCTTTGGGATATGTGCTACATACACTCCCAAGGGAGTTATGTTCCTAATTAATTTAAATTAATTAATACACTCCACAGCAACCTGGAGTTGGTACCACAATGCACGGCAAACACCCGGGTGGCGGCATCATGGGCCAACTACTGGATCAGCCTGGAGCCCAAACCAGCTTTCTCCCTAAAAACCTAAACTTGTGTCTCTATCTACACGGGCGCGCACACATGAATTCTGCCATTTGGAAACATGCCGAATGGGGCACTTGGCTACCTGAAACAAGAAAGGCTCATTGAGTACAAAGTCACAAGATTGAGAAGTGCGGGCTGCGCTTGGTATTTGCAAATACCAGGAATGCCTGTCGTTTAGTATCAAGTTGTAGCCGAATCAGGCTGCATGCAGAATGTTCACAGCAACATCAAGGAGACAACCAGCGCAGGCCAGAAATCACAGCAACATGCACGATGTTAAACAGGAATGCGCATGCAACAAGCAAATGTCGTCGGGCGCAGCCTCAAAAAGGGACCGCTGCCATTTACAATAGAATGAACAGTAAAGAAAAGAATGCAGTGACATCATCATGGCCAGGCGATCGTCGCTGGTACCGATAGTATTGCCGATGGTGCAGATTGTAGATGGCTGGGGGTTGGTCACACGGTCACATGACTTGGTTGGCACACACGTCAGGGACCCAAGCAAGCCCTCCTGAACTCATCTCATGGAACATGCAGTGCTGACGTTAAGTTCGGCATCGTCAGACCCTCGGCAATGGCCAAAAAAGAGGGGGTCAATGTGAGAATGACCATACCTAAATGTTGTACTAAGTGGGGTACACGGGCACATCAGAGTAGCGGGCTTGGCAGGTTTGTTCGCACCAAGAAATGATCGCGGCCAATGCAGGTCTGGGCACCTATGATATGGACTATTCGCTGAATGTCATGCCAACGACTTGAAAGGCGCAAGGGCCACAGTGGCATGAGATGCCGCCAGATAAGGGAACCTGGGGCCGAAATCGAAGTCAGCGCCATCAAACCATAGTAAAGCCAGCCGACATGTGCTGTTGGATGCACGATTAATAGGCGAGTTGGTCAGTAGCTGGGGCTATTGTCACAGCGAGGGCGAGGCAAGTACTGCTAGCTGGGCTTGATCAAGGTCACCGTGGCAGCGGAAGAGTCAGCGACGGCGGCACCGGCAGGAACAGCCACCCTTGTGTAGAGTGCAGGTTGGCGCATGGGAAGTGGTTGCTGGGATCAAAGTCGGCACAGCCGTCCCAATTACTGGGCGCCGGCCCTATAGGTGCACCAAGGCAACACTGTGGAAGCACGACTGGCGGCGGACGTTCTATCAACACAAGTTGTCATCAGGGTCGGGTCTGCAAGGTGGCACAGCATAATGTTGGCTGTCTGGGGAACTGCCATCTTGTCTGTTTGATTTGGGAGTAGCTCCCCAACGGTGAGTATCGCTTAGGAAGAAAACCCTTACCTTTTCTTTTGTACAAGGGCAAAAAGCGCCAATAAGGTGAAAAGGTCACAACAAGGGACCCTCAAATAGCCAACGCTAACACGCCTAGCATGCAGGGCTTACCATACGCAAGGAACCTTCACCGCAACGCAAGGCAGTTAGACATGCACATGCAAATATAGTCTCTCAACCCATGCAATCTACTTGCATTTGTAAAACGTCCTTCTCAGCATAAGCATGCAAACGTCAACAAGGAGAGACATTACAGGAGGATACTGCAGAACCTGGCAGCGCATCTGCGTCTTGGAATTGTGTTGAGGCTGCATTTTCACCCTCATCCACAGAAGATGGCTGCCACATGTGTTGATATGGCTTGCAGCAGATGCAGCAATCCCATCATCAGGCCTTGCGCGGACCCACAGAAGTGACAAAATAACCTGGGGCCGTGCCCTACCCCAGACAGCCTGCAGCCTTAAACTGCCGCCGCTGCGACGTTCAGTTCATAGGAAGATCATTGCAGTTTGGGGAGCGCTAGATATTGTGAGGTGTTCACAGACTGTAAGGTCGTTTTCAATCACTTCACAAGAGACAGAAACATTCTATTATAAGGCGCCCCGCGCACGGTTATCACCCGTTCGCTACCAAGGGGAAGCACCGCATTAGACAAACTATAGGGTGAAGAGTCGGCGACTTATCCACTAAAACAAAACAGCTTATACACCCCCCCCACACACGTTTAAGATTCCCAGGTTTAAGATCTTGAGACCCTGGATTTTGGAATTTCAGGCTTTAGATCGCAGGGCTGGTTTTGGGCAAAAGATCTAAAAGTAGGTACAGATGGCTGGTCAGAGGTATGCGATATTAGATTATATACTCAGGTATACCGCATCAGGTTTAAGAGCCTACCGCTCTCAACTTTAAGATCGTCAGCCCTGGATTTGATTTTAGGTTTAAGATCGCAGCCCTGGTTCGGCCGGACCCCAATCTTAAACGTGGTGGGGAGGGGTGTACTAGTTCGCGCAGAACTGCATTTCAAGGAAGCCAAAAAGAAGAAGGCAAGGATGAACTGCAACCGAAAAGGAGCCGGTCACATACCAACACGCCTACTTTGACATGCAAATAACCTCGCGGTGACGGTCAATGTTGATACAACGCCCTTCTTATCCGTCGCCATAGCCGGCCGGGCCACGGCATTGGATATACGATGGCGTGGCTAGTCGTATCACGCCGGCTTTTGTGAGGGTGAACGATCCCATTGAATATTATCCGTGACCTTCCAATTAAGTACGCATGTTTTTTATTAGATGAGCACCGGCATCTAGGATCTGAAGCAATCATCAACTAATGTGTGAGGGGTCAAAGACCCACTGGCATACGGTATGGTAATATATTCCGTGACCTCCAGCTGAGCATACTTATAACAAAATTACTTTTCTTTACGTTGTGCCTAGCCGGCATCCAAAGACTGGAAAATCTGAGCGCCATACTGTCTCTTCTACGTCAATATGGCGCGATGGCTGCCAGGACTTGGGTTTTCTGCATATTGTTCCCGGATTCTCGAGAGCTCTTTACGTGCAGTTTGATTTACGCGCCCATGGGCGCACGGGCGCATCTCAGTCTGGCCGGCGCGGCCCGCACACGGGTACAGCGCCCGGTCGGCGCAGCCCAGCCCGTTCTCAGGACCTTTGCGGTTCATGCATCCTCGTCATGATCGCCATCGGGTGCTGGCCACTCAGTGGCCAGCACCAGCACTGGCTTTGTACCCACGCACCATGGCGGTGTGTTGCTTTGATAGAAGCTAGGGAATTAATATTTTTGGCGATGGCAACTTTCTATTGTCCAAGAAGAGCCATCAACTCGACCGCGCCAAAACTAACCATGAGAACTGCCGCAGAAAATTATTCCAGCACGGCCGGCAAAATTGGTTCCCCTTCTGCCCCCTGCTGTCCTCGACGCGGTTCTGTCTTTCTTGCAGTGACGACAGTTTTGTACTGCTACGTGACGATATTTGAAGGTGCGCCATATGCATGTGCGAATGTACTCGACAGTGGCTTTCTAGTATTATTACAGTATACACACTGCGCATTGTTACTTTTGATTCGTTCAGCCGAAAGGCCCTAGGGAATTACATCGCCCGTAATTCGGTTTAGCCGAAAGGCCCTACAGAAAGGCCCTAGCCGCCCTACCTGTAATTCGCGGGCATTTATCAGACAACAACGTTTTATTGGTTGCAAGTGCTGCTGTGCCCGTCCAATTAAAT
The DNA here is from genome assembly GCA_009746045.1 of Mesostigma viride. NCBI lineage: Eukaryota > Viridiplantae > Streptophyta > Mesostigmatophyceae > Mesostigmatales > Mesostigmataceae > Mesostigma > Mesostigma viride. Next base: position 3,698,137 of record RPFO01000175.1, on the reverse strand, counting down.
AATGATCAGTTTGTTTGTTTGGTTAACGAACAACCGTTGAGCTGGCTGCGCAGTTCAATAATTCTTTGTTTGTTTGGTATCACCCTGCCGGCTGCGCTGCCGCAGTGCAGCCGGCAGGGTTATAGTGCTGTTACCGGCCGCAAGCAAAAGCACATTTGTAAGCCAAAGATTCAACATGTGTTTGTTTTTTACCGCGAAAGAAGCGCTTTTGGCAGTCGAAGAATATTAATTTACACTTTCTTTGTTTGTTTGGTAGCTAGAAAAACCACAGAGGACTACACCTGGGAGTTAATTATTTGAAAATCTTTTGTTTTGTTTATCGTCTGCAGGTGGTCGACGCCCAGCCTCATAATTATTTAGTAAAACTAACAATGAGGGCGGTGTAGATAGCCTGTTATAAAAATACTAGCGTGCTTTATAAAAACATGGAGCTGCTATTGTCACGCCTGCTATATATATAGCCTCTGGACGTGTATACATGGAGCCGCTGTAAGGTGAATGGCCCGCAGTAGGAGGGGGGGACATATATACCCCCCTATTTTGCTACTTGAGCGCACACTTTTTTGTGCCATCCAGCCGTCACCAGCCAAAGTGATGAATGGCTGAGCGTATATCTTTGTCAAAATTATTCCGTAGGGGCGAAACGGAGTGCACATTGGCCGTGTGACACGTGGCACTGTACGCTAGGGAGGTAGTCGGCACAGTCAGGACTTCAATGTATCTGACGCCACCGGCCTAGATCACTAGCTCCCAGTTTCGCCACGTGTCCTATAAATTATGTTTAACACCTTAACTACTGTAGTACGTATATGTGCATTTGTACGTCCATAAGTACCTCACTCCGGGATGTAAGCCAAAGCGCCGGACCAATATCTATGTATCCCTAGTCTCACTGTAAGCGCGCACCTTTCCTGAAAACCAGACGCCAGGTGCGTTTGTCGAGCGCACTCCGGTTCAATTTTCCCTTCGCCGTCTTCAGAAAGCCAACTTTAGCGCACACCTTTTTAATATTTCTGGCGCCAGGGCAATTTTGGAGCTCGCTTCACGTCTGACAGAGCCATGTCAGACCTAATTTGGAGTGGGCAGTTTTAATAGCTGAGATGTCCCCCCCCTTTCCGCAGTTAGGCCTTGCAGTGCCATGTGTGTGCAATTAAGGTTACATTTTTGGACTTCATTTATCATTGGGAAAAGATCCCAGACACCACTATGGCCAGGCCGCCCTCTTGGAGTTTGCATTTTATTACTTACTTACTAACTTAAGTATGCCATTGTTTTCTGACTTTCACAAATGAACCTTATGCATCACAGGATCAAGCAATTAAGCCGTCATTGGTGACAGCGCCTACTAGTAATAGACTAACTCGTCTCCTTTGTTAATCTAGGCACACGTTGTCACTAACTCTGCCTGCCACCGCACCCCACTCATGGGGATAATATCTGCAATGATGGCGTACATGGCCACTCAATACGTGCCTGCATGCCAGCACTTGTGCTTGCCGGGTCCGGCAGCGCCACATCCGCGCCGGCCGACCTCAGCCACCTCCCCACTGTCCAGTACCTACAGACGCCCGCGGTCAATGGTGACCCCGAGGGCCCCTACGTGAAGCTGACACGTGTCACACCAGTGGACCAGGATCCAAAGCTGCCCGGAATTGTGGGCAAAGTTCTGGATGATATCACTGCCAGCCACAGGAATCTGTATGCCATCACCGCGGCGCTGCTGCCGCCCGCCACCGACCGAGGAGCCGGTGGCAAGCTGGCGCCGGACACGGCGGCCGTGCCTACGCGCGCCACCTGGCGCGTGGAGCGGCTGTGCAACTACGAGGGCATCCTGGAGCCGGAGAGCATTGTGAACCTGCCGCGCCGGTTGGAGGACTACCCCCCCATCGGTTGCGGCGGCGGTGCCGATGGTTTGTATCGGCCGGATGTTGGCATGAACATTGAGGGGACGGATGTCAGCTTACGCTCGTCGTCAGGGTCTGGCACGTCTCGGGACAGTGAACTACAGACTGGTGGTAGTACGCGTCATTCCCAGCCCACCCCCGCGTCCACCGTGCCGCCTGGTCTGGATGAGTCCTTTGTGGGCGTCCAGTTGTCGCTGGCGCGCAGCACCCGAGATTCCCTCCCCCTGCCAGGTGTCACGTCCGACATCGACCTCCTCTTTGTGCGCCCCACAAAGCTCCCCAAAGGGCACATTGCAGGCGGTGCTATGCTGGAAGTGCTGTGCTTGAAACAGCAATCGGTGGGCGGCCACCACACCACATACATCAAGCTGTGGGCCACGCCGATGGGGTCGCAGCGCGAGTGGTCCGGTTCAGAGCTGGCGTCCGCGTGTGTGTGGTCGGCGTCGGGTTCGTCGCTCGGCGCCCGCTTCCTCAACGACATGCAGCGGGGCGTGGTCACTAAGAGCGATGTGGAGTTGGTGTTCTCGCACCACAAGCGCGATCTGGGTTGGTCCGACATATTTGCGCCGGTGAGCACATCGGTGTGACGGGTTCCGGTTTTCCATAGAGATTTTCCATCGATCCGATTCATGACAAATTTGCAAACTATGATTATAGTATAGGTACTTGAGACTTCACAGAGACTAACTGATAGTGACTAGAATGGTTGATTCGGTATAACAACATTGTATATAGTAACATGGTATAGCATAACAACATAGTACTATCAGTAAAACTATAAACATAGTACAGTATAACAACACAGACTGTACAGTATAAGAACATAGTACGTTGTCTCCTTGACATAGTACGTATATAGTACCCAGGGCTATGGCTGACGTCTCGCTCCATACGCGGCTGACTTTGCGGCGCAGCACGGTTATCAGGCTGTTTCGCTTCATTCCGCGGTGTGGATCGAGTGTCCCATGCCGGCTGTAGTTATTTTGTCGTGGTATCTCTTGTTAGCGTTGGCTTTGTTTATGTTTAATTGGGTGCCTTCACTCTGATGTATCATGTAAGTAATTATACTTTTTAACATATAGTATAACAACATAGTATAGTATAACAGCACCTAAAGTATACCAACATAGTATAGTAAAACAACATAGTACATTAGTATAACAGGCGGGCGTAGTAGTATAAGAACATAGTATAGTTGTCTCCTTGATAGTATAGTAAAAGAATATAGTTTAGTATAACAACGTAGTATAGTTTAACAGCATTATCCGTGTAGTATTGGCTTTCGGTCAAGCGATCTGGTGTATATCTCTAGGGACGCAAGGCCATCAAGATAAGCAGATGTGCACGGTCTACCACATCGGTTAGAGGGTTTGTGCAATGATCTGGTGCTGTGCAATCACCGGACTCAACTCTTCTCCTTCCTGACAAGAAATGCTGTTATTACAGCATGCGATCGACAACCCTGCCCGTATGAGTTGAGCTTGATGCATATATCTTCCTCGAGTATATGACTCCTGTTCTTCAGTTATTATGGGCGCACTGAATCAACTGGGTGTCTACCAGAACCGGATTGTGCACTGCCAGGCTCATTTGACTGCACTTTAGGCCGTGGCACCCCCATATGTTGAATAAACATATCATTCATTGGCAACGGTGCTGATCTGCACGTCCGTCTTCATTGAGGGCGCTGGGCTCTGGATCCTTGCTTCTGGCTTCTTATACTCTGACATTGCAATCAAGCAGATTCGCACGGTCTACCACAAGGGCGACACGCCCGTCGAAGGCTTCAACAATGAGCTGCCCAACGTTGGGCGCGAGTCGCACACGTACCTGTCGCACATCATCAACAACTACGACAAGCTGGCCCAGAACACCGTCTTCCTGCAGGACCACCGTCCAGGTATTGATTTGCCAATGGCGCAATGCACACGGTTGGTATATTTAGTACTGCGGTACACTGTATTCTATGATTATTATTGCATACACTGTACACTATGATGATACTGCATGTGCTGTTTGTGCAGAACACAGGCATTTAATATACTGCAGGACGGCTGCCCAGGTATGGTATACCCCCCCCCTTTGATGTCTAAGATTCTCAGGTTGAAGATCATGAGACCCTGGATTTGACCTCTACTAGTAGTATAATTGTAGTAGAATGTAGTAGAACTTAGTATAATCGAATCACAGTAGTAAGATTTTTTAAGATCGTGAGCCCTGGATTGGTCGGACCCCTTTCTTAAACATCAAGGGGGGGGGGGGGTTAGTCTGCTGCTCAGGCACTGTACACTGCCCAGGTAGAGGCACATGTATAAACACGGTCCCTAAAGATGTAGTCCGCGGTCTGCCCTGTCATGAGCATCATACCGGCGGCCGCGCCTGCCTGTTGCGCTCACCGGTACGGTGGCGGACGTGTTGTTTCGCTGCTTGCGGGCCGACTTTATTGCGGCCCAGGCGGTCTAGATGTACCCCTGAGGGCCGGCTGGCGGGCCGGCAGTGCGGTCGCCTGCCTGTAGTTGTTTGTCGACGTATTGCATGGCTGGTGATTGCTCTTCGCTTGGTTGTTCCAGTGTTTTAGTGATTGCTCTTCGCTTGGTTGTTCCTGTTTAAGTGACAATGCTCTTCGCTTGGTTGTTCCTGTTTTAGTGATTGCTCTTCGTTTGGTATTTCCCGTTTAATTGGTGATTGCTCTTCGCTTGGTTGTTCCTGTTTTGCGCTTTAAATGTATTTAATGCCTGTATCATTCCCGTATTTAATAAGGCTAACATCACTGGAAGCATCGACTATCAAACGCTGCAATCTCGTTGCACTCGCCACCGTGCAGGGATCGGGATCGGGCCTGGGCGCGATCATCAACACTTCTACTCCCGTTCCACAGTCATGGACTACCTGACATCTACCACCTCCACCTACTTCATCCTGAGCAACATGCTCACCCCCGACATGGCCATCCATTCAAACCGACTGGGTAGCCACTGGAACATTCCCCTGCGCCGCCCACTGCCGCAATTCACGTCGCCCGATTGGCAACTGGAGACCGACCCCAATGTCCTCGAGATCGACACCTGGCTCCCCGGAGACGACGCCGGAACTTTCCGGGATACCATGGGCCGTGCCTGCAGCACTCAGTCCGGATCCTTGCGCTACGCTGACTGCTGGCTCCACATCTCGGACCTCTGGCGCGACCTCGCGCGCTTCTCGCCAGCGTTGCCCAGGGAACCTCCCTGGGAGGAGCATGCGGACGTGCGTCCCCCGTCTGCCCGCCTCATCTTCTTCGCACAGGGCGGCACGATGGCCGTTTCTCGGGACGCCATCCTTCGTCACCCCAAGGCGTTCTATCAGCGCGCGCTCGAACACGTGGGCAATTCGGTGGACCCAATCGCCGGCTACTATTTGGAGATGATGTGGTACTATATCTTTGAGCCAAGTGCGGATGAGTCGACGCTCATGGACCAGTACTCGGAGCAGATGTTCATGGCGGGGATCTCTCCGGACATGAGCTGGGACGCGGTCATGGAGAAGTTGGTGGCCAGCGAGCGTATGCGGAACCAACGGGCGGGCGTCCCGCGGGATCTCTTTGAGGAGGCCGTGCGGCTGCTGCGCCGGCAGCTCGCAGAGCAGGGTCGTCACGGTTACGGCTATGGCTACGGTGTGTTGACAGGTGGTGGGCAAAGGCTGCCGCGGTAATTTGGTTTACAATGATATGCAGGAGGCAGCTACATAGGGTTTGCTGGTTAGTGCCATAATGGTGCGTTGACAGGTGGCGTGAAACTCATCATGCAGATTTAGCTCGAGTGCATACTAATAAATATTTGGCAGCTGCATGGCTGCATGCATGGCAACAGGTCGTACAGCTGTAAACATTGAACAGAAATAATAATAATAATGATAATAATAATAATAGCTCAGTTCATACGGTAAATGCGTTTACAGGGCAAAAATTGCAGCACCGAACCCTCTCAACGGCCATAGAGGCATGCATATGTATGTTATAGACATTTATCACTACAGATTCATTGTATTACATGTAGAAGCAAACATGTTCACATACCGTGGCTTTCTCACTTTGGCCCCATTGGCCTTCTTTGGTGGGCATGGATGGGCATGGGCACGTGAGTGTTCCTAGTAGTAACATAGGTCACCTCTGTTTGTCCTGTCACAAACTCAGCAACAATTGTCAGTCTAGCTGATCTAGAGCCACACTGTCATTGCCTATTCGTAGTTTCCAACAATACAGTAACCCAGGTTGAATGGTATCTCATGGCCTTACTATTCTTAATCCTATTCAAGGCGTGTCCCTCCTGTTCTTGAATAACGCGATGACGATGACGCGCAGGAATCGACTGCACGGCCGCGTCGTTTGCGTCGAGCGTGGACGTCGATGTGACGTGCCCTACCAACTTCCTCATCCCCGCCCAGTTCGTCCTCACGCTCGACAAGTGCACCAAGTCCTCGACCCCCTTCACCGCCGAAGAGTTCGTGGATGCCCTGGCAGAGCGGCTCGGCCTCCAGACGTGCAACATCGGGGTAACTGTGACCGTCGAGCAAAATGTTAGCGCCAGACGTCACCGCCGCCAGCCGTTGCAGACGCTCAACCAGGTCCTGGTTGCACTCAAGCTGTTCCCCGAGACGCGTGCGCAGGCGCAGCAGGTGGCCGCCATCCTCAGATCACAGGACTTCCTTGCCTTCCTGACCAACATTTTTGACATCGCGGGTGGGGCGGTCATCGACGCTAAACTCAAGTTTGAGGTGGAGATCCTCCTCCTCGACAGCGGCACGAGCGACCCCCATTTCGTGACCGTGCGCGGCGACAAGTTTGAATTCAACGGCGTCGCCGGTGAGAACTTCTGCATCCTCGCGGACGAGCACATTCACGTGAACGCGCACTTCATGCGCCCGGTGACGTCTCCTATTGCGGCTGCCAATGGCCATGGAGCTGGAACTTTGGAGGCCATTCCACAGCCCTTGGTGGCCATTCCTGCGACTTCTGCTGCGTCGGATGGTGCGTCACGCACCGCTGTGCCGCGTGCGGTGGACGCCCGCACATGGATGGACGCGGTGGCAGTCATGTACGGGAGGGACCGCATTTTGGTGGAGGCGCAGTCGCAGAGGGGTAGCGGCTTTTCCTCGGCGGTCGGCACCGTGCATGTAAACGGGGTAAGCTTTGTGTTAGACATTTTATTAGACACTACATGAAAATGTGTAAATGTTAGCATTGATTAAGGTATCGTTATCAGGTCGCGCAGGCGGCGGCTCCTCGAGAGACGGGATGCTGCTACGATGCACCTTGAGAACGTTTCAGTGCGTGCGTGTAGCAGTTGTCCCTTCAAGGGTTCTAGATAGATTATCTAAGCCGGGCCACTTTGACTCGTCTAGTGTCTCTTCTACGCTGTTAGGTGCTAGTTTTACAGATAGTCTGCACTCAGGGTGCTTTCCTTGCATATGGCCTGTAAAATAATAGTTCCACGTACTACTATATGAATTTCTATGCGCTCGTCATGCTAATATTGTGTTTTCCAGGCGCTGCTGCCAGGACGGGATCATCACTAAATTCATCGTTTTGCTAGTACTAATCATGTTATTGTTTACTTAGATATCACTGTTGGCAATTAAGTCTTAACTATCACTCATTGCCGGTTTATTTGTACCAGGAGCTGCTGGACGGGAGCTCCGCGCATGCTAGGCTCCCCTCGGGCCTGTCGCTCACCCGCAAGAAGACACGCGTGCAGGTCACCGCGCCAGGACTCGCGACGATCGCGGTGGAGGTGGTGCGCGCCGAGTTCTGGTGTGTGGCAGCGATGGCAGTCAGTATTCTGGTGGGGTAGAAGCATGCATACATCAGTCGGGTGGAGGTTGTATGCACCAAGTCTTGGTGCATGCGTCAAGGGTCCACTTGTTCGGATGGGTTATTCATCGCTTACAGTTCATGACCAGTAATGATGGCAGGTTGAAACGGTTAGGGTGGCGGTGGTGCGCCCCGAGTTTTGGTATGTGGCAGTCGGTATGGTGTGGTAGACGTGGTGGGTTTGTGGAGATGGAGGTGGTGGGATGGCACACATGGGGTGGAAATTGTGCGTGCTGAGTTCTGGAACGTCCAGGCTTCAATCTATTTATGCATGATTAGGGGCACTGTGTTAGTGGCAAAGGCTCATGTGTGGTAAAGGCATAGGCTCACGTGCATTAGTGGCATAGATAGCTTTACGTGCGTTAGTGCCTTTTGACAGGCTGGCATGAATCACAGGGAAGGTGTCTGGGGCGTGCCGAGTACACCACAGGTGATGGCCATCATGAGGGTGCAAATGGGGGGATAGTATGCAGGTGGTAAGATGGATAGGGTGGAGGGGGTGGGATGGCATAGGGTGGAGGGGGTGGGGTGGCGTAGAGTGGAGGGGGTGGGATGGCATAGGGTGGAGGGGGTGGGTCGGCATAGGGTGGAGGGGGTGGGTTGGCATAGGGTGGAGGGGGTGGGGTGGCATAGGGTGGAGGGGGTGGGATGGCGTAGGGTGGAGTGGGTGGGGTGGCAACAGGGTGGAGGGGCTGGGGTGGCGTAGGGTGCAGGCCGGGGGTGGCCGGGTGGCATAGGGTGGAGGGGGTGTGATGGCGTAGAGTGGAGGGGGTGGGGTGGCATAGGGTGGAGGGAGTGGGATGGTGTAGGGTGGAGGGGCTGGGATGGTAAAGGGTGGAGAGGGTGGGATGGTGTGGCGTTGAGGGCGTGGGATGGTTTTAGGGATCCAGTAAGGGTGTGCGCCTGGAGGTACATAGTCAGTGTGATGGCAGCTGCTTTTGTGGCAGAGAGTATGCACACACCTGTTTGGGGGTTGCCCCTCTCCGTCGTTGGCCGATATCCCTCTATGCGGCTGTGCTGTCCCGTGCAGTGTTTGGAAATTTGTTTTGCTGAGCATGTTAAGACCGTGTTCCTGGAAACTGCTTGACAACTACAGCAACATAGTAAACAAATCAATGGAGTGGCCGGGTAAGTAATAATTGGAGGATCAGCACATTTCCGGGGCTTTGGTAAGTTTGGGTTACTTTCTAATGACCTGCTACCTTAGTAGACCTTGTAGGCAGTGTCTCTAGTAACGGGACACAGCAGGTGTCAGCTGCTGACGCGTCAGGAAGTTTACCCTGCACGTCAGCCGTCTGACGTGTAATTTTGGCCACGCACCAAGTCCTCAGGCGTCAGGCAAGTCCTAGTGCAGGCCACAGGTTCGCCTTGTCTATTGGCCTCGCCGGGCTCGGACCTTATATTGACTAAAGAGTATAAAACAAATATTTTATTGCGTTGAACCTTGTTGCAAAATTTGTGAACTAGAATGCCAAAGCCTGCCAACGAGAGACAAACGCATATTTCGTGCAGCCCGCAGCGAAGTCCATGAGGTGGTATGGCCATTGCAGCGACAGTCACGAGCGGACACCTTTATTACCTTCTAAGCCAAGATGACTTAAACTTACGTTTGATACACGTTGCAATAGTAGTTGCTTGTTCAGAAGTCTAGGAGCGTTTTTCTTGCATTGAAGGGGGGCGTTGCATCGGTTAAGGTATCGCTGAGGCGGTAGGAAGTAAATTTCCTTGGTCAAACCCCGCCAGCTAAAGTGTAAGTATAGGCAAAGTTTTCTTGCCTTACATTGCCTGGTTTCTCGAATCGTCAGCGAGGATTACGCACAACAAGAGCGTGGCATGGCATCACAAGGAGGCGGATTGTTAACAAGTTTTGAATCTGCGGCGATATCGTCGTAATTGAAGAGACAAACCGCCGACAGGGCAGGATCAAGTAGTCCCGATCTTGTCGATGTAACCCATGCGACAAGGAGGTGGAGATGCCGAACAAGAGGAAAAGGGCAACCACTTGTGAGGCTAGTGTGACAAAAGCACAAGCCCCGGGAGGTGCATCCAGCACTCGAGCACCTACCTTGACAACGATGGATGGGGGCTAAGCAGTTCGTGTTATTTGTAGCAAAGGGTTCTTGTTTTATACCCATCCAGACGTGCTGGCTATTGCTTGCGCTTGATGCATCAAGTACCAATCATTTCCCATGTACATTTCAAGCTCATTTTGTTTTGCCCTTAGGGTAACAAATAAAGCTTTGTGGTAACCACTTGTGAGTTACATTAGAATGCCTGTTCAGGAATCTGTGACATTTAATCATTGTGAAATGAAAGTTTTCTCTCATTACGTTTTTGAAAGCTTGAAAAGGCCAGCTTTCTTTACAATTGAGAATGTTCGAGATCCAATGTTGTAAAACCTGTCCTGCCCTTTCACCCAGTTGAAACGTCTCGTCACCCTGACCCTGTCCCATCTTGCACCTGCCCCCATATTGACTAAACCCTACCACCCCTTCCCCAGTAATTCTGCTCCTTAGGGGTCCTTGAGGGTCATTCCGCCCTATAGGGGGGGCCTAGGACCTGCCCCTAACTGATATGGGCTGAGGCACCGCCAATGGTGGCGTGACAGCCGTCTGACGTGCCGCCAACAGCGGCGTGTCAGCCGTCCGACATGCCGCCAACGGCGGCGGGTCAGGCGACTGACACATGCCAAAAACCCTTAGTAGAAACACTGCTTGCAGAGCGGGGTGTGCCTGGATGGTTTCGTTGGGCATCTCGGCGTTTTACAAATCTCAATAACAGAAAAATTTTTCTTCTTTTTCTTGTTACGACACCGGTGTCAAATCACAGGGAGGGTGGCAAAGGTCCAGGCGCCAATTTCCTCAACCTTCAAGTCAAGAGCTTCAACGGCACCCAGTACGTGCACGGCGTGTTGGGTCAGTCAATGTTCTCCCACAAGGGTGACGGCCAGCAGGCCTTGGTGGAGGGCACGTCAGCTGATTATATGACGTCTGGCCTGTACGCGACGGACTGCAAGTATGGCCGCTGGATCCTGGCTCGCGCGTGACGTAACTTGACCCGTGCGGCAGGACCTGGTCACCGCGGGATAAGCATGGTGCTTCGCCCTTTTTCTTTCTCGCCATATGGCGAGAAAAAAATGAGACGTATGTGAGTTTTTGATGCGGCAGGATACACCTGCTCCTTGTTTTCTTCCTTGTGACTGTCGTTTGAAGACTGGTTGGCCTGGGACTAGCTTGTTCTTGGGCTTGTTGTTGCGGCCCGGCCCTTTGTCCAACGGGCGCAACAATGAAATAAATTGTGTTTTTGGCTTGCTTTCATATCCTGTGGGACTTCAGGAATCATTTCGGGACCTATTTTGGGATTTTATCCTTTAATAGTTCGGGACTTTGGTATGACATTGTGATTAATTAACCCGTGTTTTTTTAATTAGAACGCGATATATCGCGTTGTAAGCTTTTTTTAGAACGCGTATAGCACCTAAGGAAATTTTTTTTTCATGGTCATGTATATACTTTCCTGAAAGCCCATAAATCAAAGTTTTCTTTTAGCTACTCAGACTGTAACAAGCAAAAATGACTTTGTTGTTACATCCTTTGTTTTGTGAATGTTTGGCTTTTATTCGAGGACTTTTGGATCAGTATTGAGAAAGTTATGAGATTTCTAAGACGGAGGTACTTGGAGCTTGTGCTTTATCAACCGACTGGTAGTAGCCCTCATTGGTCGTGGCCTGATCCACGTGGGGTTTATAGTTTGTTGGTCGGTGCTACCGAGTCTTAAATGCTCCTTTGGGACTTTAGTGCTTACTACAGATTCAGGATCTCATGTACAGATTCTGCCAGGCTGTGTGTGGTGTTGTTCTGTTTTGTGTGACTAGGTTGGATACGAAGATCTTGTTTAGAATTCCATGATTCTGATTGGCTCTCTTCAGGCTAAGGTTGGAGCATGCTCGACAAGCACGTCGATATCAAGGACGTGGGGTCGCCATTGTTGCTATGTTGGTTTTGATCCATCATGGTATAATAAAGCTTGTCTTTGTTGTCCATTCATAAGAGCCCCTTGGCTATAGACTACCTTCAGCTCCACAGAGGTCGTCTATACACAAGCTTGTCTTTGTGTCTACAAGGGGTGTGGTTCCCTAAATCACGTGCTGTGGAATTTCCATCTCAACGTTGCTCGGATACTTGAAGATCTGTAACTCAAGAAAGCAACCCAGGTAAAAGATCTTTCATATTTGGACTATGGATGATGCAGATGATCATTTTTAGTCGTTACATTGGTATCGGAGGATCTCTACTTCGGTGTTTCTCTTGAGTTGTAACCTTCCGGGTAGTACAATGTTGAACAGATGTCTGTCATCCGAGAAGATTCATGGAGTTGCGGAAAACTTACGGTGATACAGAGAGAGACACATCCTTATGTGACTGTCTTGCTCTTTAACACTGGATTCAAGTCAGCCGTAACCATTGTCTCTACTAGGCAGACGATCGCGACTTCATGTGGTAGTATGAGTAGTTCGAAGACACAATCACCTTTACCCCCTACTAATCAAGGTGCAAGCGATCCATCGTCATCTCTTGAACCCATTACTAGGGAAGGTGCTGAGACAACTACCCATACTCCACGGCGTCAACTTGATTTTAACCGTACTTCTATGTCTGAAGTGAGGCAGCCCTCGTTGTCCGTCGGGCCCAAGTTTTCTGTCATTGCCTCTGGACTACAACCAGGCGAGCCATCTCTCACTGGCGTGGGTCGAGGAAACGGGTCGCTGTCGCCCAGGATCCTGAGCGAGCGAACTCCTGTGCCGAGTGCATCATCACCATTTTTCTTTCCTGTTAACCCATAGTCCGTAAACACTATCGTATACGATAGTGTTTGGGTTCCCGCCAGAAACGGCGCGGCGCCGGTAGCGCCGCGCCACTTCTGACGGAGGACACGTGTCCGGTGGGTCTGGGAACACTTAGGGACGAAGGTGGTGCATAGGTTTGGGGGGTATATTCGCCATAGCCTGGTTATTACAACGTGAATTGAGAATGTATCACGTGACTTTGGCGGGAAATTTTCACTCGCGCGCGCGCGTATCGAGATATGGCTGCAAACGTGCCGTTATCACGGAAATTTTTGTGTCTCGCGGCCTGAGACGGTTCAGAATGTCGCTCAGAATGACGATGCATGTTTTTCGTAGGTCAGGCATGGCCAGATTGGTAGGACTGGGAAAATACAGGTAGGAAAATATTGCCTTCTTGGTCGTCAGTGCCATATGAGTTATAGCTTACCAAATTTCGATTTTCTCTGTATGGCCTCGAGCAGTCTGCGCCAGCCGGAGCATCCAGGTTTGGTACGGGACATCTGCTGCAAGGTTTGCTGGGATTGCGGACGCGTTTGTAGGTCATCTTTGCACGGAATATCAACGTAGTAACCATAGCGGATGCATGCATGATGCGGCTATGGCGGCCTATGCCTGTAGCGCACTAGTATGTGTGAGATATGAGGGTCCCGGCCAGCAGAATCCGGGCGGGACGTGAATGAGCCAGGTACGGCAACGTGTTTGCATGTTGTTTGCCGCGGAATACGCCTGCCATGCATTATAGTTGACGAGTTTATTGGTGCAGCATTTAGCAAGCTTCCATGCCTGCTGTAAAGAGTGGTGTCAGCCCTGTGAGTGCTCAGTTGATGGCATTTCCTTAGAGTATACCACCCCGTTAGTTCAGGCAGGCAACCCGTTTGCATTCCAGCACTTTTGCCAGTCTTTTGTAGCTTGCTATAATGCATTGCTGTGTTGCATGTCATAGATGGCTGTCTGCGCGCGCGTAACCCACACACGTATATGAGCGTGGTGCCATGTGCAAAACTCAATTCTGAGTGGCCCCCCCCGGTATGGGGATGCCTGAACTACCTAATAAAATTATCCAGCCTTGACATTGGTGTTTACAACCCTCCCCTGAAAAAAAGGGGGGGGTTCCATGGTGTGATGCATGAAAATGTTTGTCTTTTGTCCAACTTTGACTGAGAATATCATGCAACCCACTTATGGTACTCAAGATATTATTGCATATTCTAAAAGCCCTTGAAGTGTAGATATTCCTGGCATCTTGGTTGAGGGTATTTGGAGTAGCGGTCTGGGAGTTATGATTTTTTTTATTTTAGGGGGTATGAAAGTGCCAAAAATGGCTCTACGGACTAGACCACGCCAGGACGAGACGGGGCCCGATTAGCAGCAGACCGCCTCTCAGCAGCAAAGATCAGGCTACACAGTTACAGTTGTGTACAACAAGACGAACAACACGCAGCAATGTATAGAAAGATGGTGGAGGAGGTGGAACAGGATGTGGGAAGATTACGTCAGAGGATTGCGGATGAGGAGGCGGCCATGCGTGAGATGGTTGCTGGAGTGGGGAGAGAGGCTCCTAGGATGGGTGACAGAGGGGTTCTACCTTATCACGCCACTGTTGCTACGGGGAATGCGACGCAGGATAGTGAGAAACAGGATCCCTCGCAGACGACATCGGTCACCTTCACCACGCCCGCCAGCGACGTCCCCGTGACCGTCACCCTGCCGCCACATCAAGGTTCAGCTCCACCTTTTCCAAAAATTGAATCTGTCGACAAGCTTTCGCTTACCAATCTTACTCATCGCAGTTTCGATCATTTCTCAACTCGATTTCAGGATGTGTTCGCTATCCACTTCGCCAACTACGGCAAGAGAGCGGAAGAACGACTTTCCCTGGATATCCAGAAGAAAATGGTCCGTCAGCGAATGAGCGACAGTGCAGCGGACAGGTTTGATGAGAGTTCTTACGTTCCCCAGCAGGTAACAGTTGTCAGGATTTACCCTCCCTCATGCTGTCTTTTCGACGCTTCTTGCTTCCCCATGCAGGATCAGCTTCGTCTGGACAGGGATGCTTTAGCCAACTGTACACAGGCGGGTTTGACGTTACCATGTCACGGACGCGAGCTGTGTCATCCGGGCGCCCACTATGCACAAGACCGGTGACGTGCGCAAGGAATTTGTTTTCTGCGCATTTTCGACAAAGGCTAGTGACCGGGGGGGGGACACTAGCACTTACAGCATAAGAGCGGACGAAAGTGCACGTGCGCGCGCGCCGGGCCAGGCACGGCTGGGGGCGCAGCACAGACGTACTTGAGCGGACGGCAGCACAAGTGCGCAGCGTCGAGAGGATCATACGCGAGTTAGTGGACAGCTGGAGCTGGAGCTGGAGCTGAAGCTGGAGCTGGAGCTGGAGCTGAAGCTGGAGCTGGAGCTGGAGCTGGACTGCTGGACTTCAACAGCGCCGAGGCTATTGACAGGCCAGGTGTCTTTGTGGTGTAGAATAGCGGGTCAACGTTATGAGGACTGGACAGAAAATGGAAAAGGACGATTTGCGGTGCGGAGCCAGATCGCTGGAATGAATGCGAAATCGCTGGCAGCCCTAAAAAGGGATTTCTTCTAGAAAGGAAAGATTAGAAGCAATGTTTGCTGGGCCACTCACACGCAAGGTGTGAGCGTGCAGATTGTTTGAAGGATATTATGCTTCGACCTTGGTGGTCGTGTCTAAATGCCGGACATTCCCAGGGACAGAAATGCCGGAGCCTCTAGGAGATGAGATCGGCAACAGGGTAGCAATTTAGATTTGTCGGGATGCCTTCCTGTTTTTGTTGGCATGTGTGGTAGTAAGCCAGGACGGCAACTGGAATGCGGTTTCTGTTTGCATGGTTCAGGCAGCAAGATAGTTTTGGCATTCCTGGCTGGACTGACAAGTGTGGCGTGTGTCATGCGTGTGGCATGACGAATGGTTTGGTTCATAGTCGAAGAGGACTCTCACGTAGCGTGTAGTCTCTTCGAGTCTCTCGTTAGTGGCCTTCGTGTTTCTCCCTTTCCTTGGGAGCAAGGCCGGTAGCATGTCATGGAGCGCTGCCTAACTGCGGGCTCGTGAGCATGGAGTGCATCGATATTGAGACTATCAACGTGTTGTAATTGTATTAACTTTCTCAATAAATTCCGCATGTGCGGCTTCATCATCAGACTGTGCAAAGTGTGTGTTGTGAAAGCATTGTTCTATAGCAGGGGAGGCAATTAAGGTGGTCATCAGGCACGAGGGACAGTTCCTTGTCCTCGGCTGAGAGCCCTCCTTTCGTTACTCGAAGAGACTACCCGGTAGTCTGCTTCCTTCTGTTCGAAGCCAAGACGTTGGCTTTAGTGTTTATCAACCATCAGCAGTACAGGGAACGGCCTGGCTGACAGTTTGTAAAGGAAGTGTCTTGAGACAGATTTTAAGAAAATAGAACTAGCCAGAATTTGCTGGCTCTTGTCTTTTTCTGGCAGGCTAGTCGAGTCGTTATCCTTGACGCCTGTTATAAAGCCTTTGGTTGTTGCTTCTTCTCAGCGAAACCTAGGCTTGTTGGTTCTTGTTTTGCCCATCGGTCAGCTGGTGCATGCCACTGACGCGAGCGCAGACTCGAGCCATGGCGGATGCAAATAGAGCAGATGCCGACACGTCCGCTCCGGGGTCGAATGGCGGGATTCCTCCCGCCGTACCCGCAGTGGGTGAGAGTCGCGACCAAGAAGCGCCGCTGAGTATGGTGGCGCTGTTCGCGCAGATGCAAGCGCAGATGCAGCAACAGTCGCAACAGTTGCAGCAGCAACTGGCGCTGCAGATGCGGGAAGTGACCGACAGATTGGTGGCCGTAGAGGGTCGTCATCTGCAGTCCACACCATGGGACGGGCAGGCATCGATGCCGGGCCCCAGTGGTGTTGCCGCGGAGCCGAGGGAGCGGGACCAGCCGCCAACCTCAGGTAATGCGGCGGGAAGGGCTCCGATGGAACCGGGGGTTTTGGCTGGGTCGCTAACCCAACACGACTTGCTTGGTGAGGCGGATGGTCAGCCACGGGGCGAGTATACGCTGGCGCCCAGGCGCCTGCCTTTCGATCAAGCGCGAGACGGATTGCACGAGGAGAACGGGGCAGGGCTGGCGCGCGCGATGGACCCACGCAGGGGTGCACCAGGACGCATGCTGCCAGGCGGGGTCTCAATTCCGTTTGGGCGAGGCGGTGGGGCGCTGACCGGCGGGTCGACTGCACGGTGGTCAAGTGTGCCAATCGGGCGCATTCCGCCCATGGAGGACATAACCACGCCGCTGGCTTTCCGAGTACGGGAGGCAGCACGCCCAAGCACGCTGGCGCAGGGACGCGCAGCTCAGCGACCGCCGGAGGATGCCGATGGGGTGCAGTACCCGCAAAGGGTGCGCCTCATACCTGAAGGCGCGAAGATGCCCACCCTACCACGGGTGGACATGCGCGAGAAGTTCTCCACAACCGGCAATCTGGCCACGCTGGCGCAGGCCTACAACGCGTACAAGTCATGGATTGATCTGCAATACATGACTACGCAAGGCGCTGTAATGCATGAGTTTGTGATGAACAACATGCATTTCTTCTTTCACGGCCTTACGCTGAGGCGAGTGGCTAGGCTGGTGGAGCAGTGGAGAGAGGTCTCGCTGTACACGCGTCACACGGACGTGTGGTTCGGCTTCGACGGGCGTGGCCAGCCCGACTATGACAACATCATGTATGGTGTCGACCCTGCCGAGGAACTGTGGGGCCTCCTTCGCCAGGAATACCCGGTGGAGACCATCAAGGCAGAGCGTGAGTGGCGCAGTTTCAAGATAGCCGAGGGTGAAACCCCGGAGCAATCTTACGAGCGCCTCATGGAGTTCGCCGGCGAAGTGGAGGACTGGTCCGAAAAGCTGGCGTGTCAGAAATGGCTGCAAGCGCTAGGCTCCAAGGAGATGGAGCTGCCCACGCCGCCCAACGGCCAGCCGTGGCGATTGCGGTCACTGTGCATTGAGGTCAGGGCCATGATGCGACGACACGCGCAAGGCCGGATCTCGGTAAGCACGGTGGTGGCCGAGCTGCAGGCCAAGGTCGACGCGCTGACCAAGGCCAAGTCGGGTGAGTCGTCTGCCACAAGACAAGCGCGCCCGCAAGGCGGCCACGGTGCTAGCAGGAACCAAGGGGGGTCTCGCAACGCCTCATCGCATGATGCAACCCAGGGTAACGCCGCTGGCGCAACAAGGACGCTGCCGCTCCGCCGACGCGAGCTGGGGGGGGCACGTCCTCACAGACGGGTAGGACGGATGCGCGCAAATCGGGCTGCTTCCTGTGCGGTCAGGATGGGCACATCAAACGTGATTGTCCCAAGGCGTGTAAGAAGTCACACCCGGCAACGGTCCGCACCCATCTGGCGGGGCAGTGCCCAGCGCCGGGGGTGCACTTTGCGGACGTGGAGGACAAGAAGGTGGACGCGGGGGTGGTCATCATTCAGCCGACGGGCGAGGCGGGGGGACGTGAAAGGGAGGATGGGGGATCGCAGGTTCAATACAGGGACGAGGACTTCTGGCGGCCAGCCGACGTGATGGCGTTGGACATCCACGCAGTTGGCGCGCGAGGGAAGCAAGCACGTGCACCGCCGTCGTTTCAGGTGGGGCAGCCAAGTGAGACTGTGGGGCAGCTGCCTCAGTCCTTTCGCATGGCTCCCGCTCGGACCGGCTCCACCCTGGAACACGACAATCCTGCTGGGGCAGAGCAGCGGCGCAGGTTGTTGCCATTATACCCTATGCCGTCGGTCGTGGACACGCCTGCATACACTCCCCGGCAAGTGGTCGAGTGGTTCGGTCAGCGGGCCGTGGAGGTGCTCGGGTCGCATGCGTCAGAGGTACAGCGGTACGCTGACACAATGGACGCCCGTAGGTTGCACAACGCTGAGACAGCCACATTTGTCGGGCATCGCCCTGCATCGGCTTCGGTAATCGTGGGTCATGTCGCTCATGGTGTCTTGGACAACGCGCAGCGGGCGTGCGTAGTGCCTAGGGCACCCACTGTCACCTCATATCCGGATGGCGAGCCAGCAATGGCGTTTCAGGCGCAGGGGCACGGGGAGCCCCTGAGCAACGTGGTCTACAGTACTGACCATGAATTGGTCGTGAAACTGGACAGCGGGGCCCAGCCACTCGTTATCAGTGCTCGGCTGGCCCAGTTGCTCAACCTAACCAGGGAGAATGGCGGGCTGCGGGACAGTCATGTGTCCGTGGCGGGCTGGCAGGGCCCTGCCGCTAAACCCTTTGCCATGACTGCGGTCCAGGTAATGGTCATCCTCAACCCGCTCAGGCCATCCGACATGGCCTGCATCCCTGTGAATGCCCTTGTGACCGAGCAGTCATCGTATGACGTGCTGGTCGGCATGGAGGTCATGTTTCCCATGCGGCTCGAGGTACGCATGTGGGAAGGCCGCGCGGTGTACATCGTTGACAGAGACGGTGACGCCATGCGCCAAGCAAGCATCCCGGTGAGCTGCTACAGCTCGGACACTGGGGCAGTGCGTGTCTCGACGGTCAACCGGGTCGAGGCTGGCTCGCACGACGCGGTGGTGGAGGTACGGATGGGGGAGGTCACGGCAGCTGGGGGGGCTGTGCGTGATAAGCATCGGCCGTGCATCCCAACAGCGCTGGTGGGACGGGCCTCATTGCACAGCACGTGGGCGGCGCGACAGCAGCCGCAAGCGCGGCAGGCCCTTTTGCGTCAGCACGTCACCAACGCGGTGCGGCAGCAACAACTCTCTCATCTCCCGCGGCAATCGCAGTCACAAGTGGCTGTCGCGACAACCGAAGGTAACTTCTGTGCCGATGTTGTGGCAGAGTCGCGGGTCTTGTCCGAAGGGGTTGTATTGCTAGAATTGTTTGCTGGGATGGGAGGGGGGCTGGCTGGCTTTCTCGCTGCAGGCGGTACGTGCCACACGTTGATCGCCGTAGAGCCGTCTCCTACCGCTCGGGCAGTGTATAGGCATCACTGTGCCCAGCTGTCTGCCCTGTATCCATCTCAGTTTCCTCCGTCTGCGTGGACAGATCCGTTTGGGGAGTGCCCTCAGGATATCCGTGCCATTGGGGAGGTTCATGTGCGAGGCCTTTTGAGGCGGCACAAGAGGATAGACCTCGTCCTCGCGGGCTGGGAATGTCAAGGGTTGAGTCAGGCCGGCGTAGGACGCGGGCTTGCGGATCCTAGGAGCGGGTTGTTTTGGGATCTGCTTCGAGTCGTTGGACTCTTGCAGCAGCTGCAGGACCAGCCACTAGCGTATCTTTTTGAGAACGTGGTGGCCGACGACAGCCCTCACGAGGTAGTGAGGAAGGACTGGGCCCAGATCGTGGACATCTTAGGGGCACCAGTCACGTGCGACAATGCAGGATTGGGCGGGCTCACCCACAGGTACCGCGCATTCTGGACCAACCTTGCACTCACCACCACCATCCAGGCAGTGGTAGATGCGATCACACGACAGCACGACGGCATGCCCGCGGAGGTGGCGCTGCCACCACATTTGGTCACGCAGCGGGTAGACGTCGCCGATCGGCACCCTTACGCGCCCGTCAATCACGTAGGTAAGCCTATGTGCGCTCTTCCCACCTTGGTTAGTTACCAGGGGTCATCGGCCTACAGGGACCGGGGCAAGGGTTTGGTATGGGACACCGGTACGGGTTTGTTGGTGCAGCCGCCCGCTGAGTTTCGGGAGGTGAGCATGGGGTTCCATGTGGGGGCGTCCGCCGCTGAGGGGGTTTTAGAGGCCACTAGGTGGTCTCTCGTTGGGCAAGCCATGTCAGCCTTCCAGGTTGGGTATGTTCTGCGGGCCGCAATGCAAGTGCGCCAGGGTGGGGGAGATATCCCCACACCGCCACCGCCTGTCAGTGCCCACGCGGCTGGTGTCCGGCCAACAGCGTCCGGCGGCACTGGGTCGCCATGGAGATCGCGGCTGCTTCAACTATGGAGCGTTATCCTCATGACGTCCTTGTTGTCCAGCACGGTGTTCGCTGGAGCGCCCACCCTGCAGCAATCGGTCGGTCGCGCAGTCCGTGCCATTCAGCAGGTGAGCGTCACACCCGGTGTAGCCGCATTTTCCCTTTTCCACGATGCCGCTGTCCGGGGGCCTTGTCTCGACAGTAGGAGTGCCGCAGTCGCAGATCCTGCTGCCTCTCACATATGGGCCATAGGTGAGCACCTCACCGCCACGCAACGCAAGGCTATGGAGCACTGGTTGCATTCTGCACGCTCAGTTTTCGCTTTCAGCAGTGAAGAACTAGGGTGCTACAACGGGGGCTGCATGGGGGTCCCACTAGATACGGATCAGCCCTTATTCAGGCGGCAGCATAGGCTGAGCTTGGCTGAGCTGGAATTCGTAGATGCTAACTGTCGAGAGCTAGAGGCAGCTGGGATCATCCGCGCTTCATCCTCCAGTTATGCAGCTGCCACGGTGGTCGCACCCAAGAAGGATACCATCACAGGCGAGTGGACAGGTATGCGCATGGCCACTGACCTGCGTCAGCTGAACGCGCACACTCCTGTTGATAGGTACCCCATGCCTCGGGTCGATGATGTTTTGGATAAAATATCTCCCCAGGTCAAGTATGTGTCGTCGCTAGATTTGCGTAGCGGCTTCCATCAGATCAAGGTCGTAGAGGCAGATCAGCGCAAGCTGGCCTTTTGGGGTGGGACCCGTCTGTACGAGTGGGTTCGCATGCCATTCGGACATCGCAACGCTAGGGATTTCTTCTAGAAAGGAAAGATTAGAAGCAATGTTTGCTGGGCCACTCACACGCAAGGTGTGAGCGTGCAGATTGTTTGAAGGATATTATGCTTCGACCTTGGTGGTCGTGTCTAAATGCCGGACATTCCCAGGGACAGAAATGCCGGAGCCTCTAGGAGATGAGATCGGCAACAGGGTAGCAATTTAGATTTGTCGGGATGCCTTCCTGTTTTTGTTGGCATGTGTGGTAGTAAGCCAGGACGGCAACTGGAATGCGGTTTCTGTTTGCATGGTTCAGGCAGCAAGATAGTTTTGGCATTCCTGGCTGGACTGACAAGTGTGGCGTGTGTCATGCGTGTGGCATGACGAATGGTTTGGTTCATAGTCGAAGAGTTCTCTCACGTAGCGTGTATAGTCTCTTCGAGTCTCTCGTTAGTGGCCTTCGTGTTTCTCCCTTTCCTTGGGAGCAAGGCCGGTAGCATGTCATGGAGCGCTGCCTAACTGCGGGCTCGTGAGCATGGAGTGCATCGATATTGAGACTATCAACGTGTTGTAATTGTATTAACTTTCTCAATAAATTCCGCATGTGCGGCTTCATCATCAGACTGTGCAAAGTGTGTGTTGTGAAAACATTGTTCTATAGCAGGGGAGGCAAAAGCATTAAGGTGGTCATCAGGCACGAGGGACAGTTCCTTGTCCTCGGCTGAGAACCCTCCTTGCGTTAATCATGGGACAGGTCCTCGCCCACCCCACCGGGCATGCAGTTAAGGCAGGCACGTCAGCTCAGCTCATTTGGGTTTTACCAAAGCTGAGCATGGCCAACCGCCATGGTGGCGCCGGAGATTGTGGTACGCAGACGCGACAACCACAATACGTGGAGACGTTTACCAACCTCAGGGCCAAGATCCCTCAGTGCTCTGATGCTGAAGCTCTGCACAGGTTTCTCCACGGGCTCTCTCCTCAAGTCAGGGTGGATATTGACAAGCACTTGAATCTCCCCCCACGACTACTGTACGTCGAGTGGAAATGGGACACCGTGCTGTCATATGCTCTCACGCTGTGTCGTGTACCTGATTTTTCCCTCAAGTGGGAGCCCCCTGCAGGTCCTCCAGCATCCTCTGTCAAGAAGCCTCTGAACCAGTTGAACTCTGTGTTGGAGGAGCTCAATGCCCTGGAGCAGTCCAAGGGGGCCTGCTTCACATGTGGCCAATTAGGGCACTTTGCAAGGGATTGCCCCAAGAGAGACCAGTTCCCTGTCGACACCAAGGGTCCCCAAGGGGTGCTTCCCTTTACCAGACCATCCATCTTCCCTCCTGGGGTGAACCAGAGTGACCACCGGACGCAGCCTGGGTTCAGACCCAACTTCCAGGCTTCGGGCAGGGGACCATTCCAGCCCAAGGGTTTCAGCAGACAAGACAGGCGTAGTAGGATCGGGTCAACGCCCTGTGGCATCTTCTAGGGGAGGAGGAGGAGGGAGAAGGGGAGGAGGACAACCTAGGGGAGCAGCAGGTGCAGCTTCCAGTGGGAGGCTCGTCTTCAGATCACCCCCCTGAGCTGCCAAAAAACTAGTGGAGCCCGGCCAGGACTATGTCCAGCGGTGGAGTTAACTGGTTTGCCTGCTGTGCATGTCCGTCCTGTGAACAACCTGTCTGCCTCTGATTCTGCCATGCACCTCATTGGGCCCTCCTATTCCCAGTCAGCTCTTGAAGTTTCAAGCTAGGCTGCTGAACGTGCCAGTCCCTTTGGCTCAGCCTTTATGTCTCTTCATGATTGACTCTGGTGCAGGGAGCAACTACATTTCTACTTCCCTGGTGCAGGAGCTGCACTTGCCAGTGCTTCCTCACCCTGTACCTGTCAAGGTCCAATATTCTGATGGTAGGCAAAGTAACTCACCTGGCTACGTGCAACTGCTTTTCCAAGTGTGCCCACTTCAAACCTTGTCAGTCACAGCAGACGTCATTCCACTCACTGCTGCTGATGTGATTCTGGGGATGCCATGGTTGGAGTATGCTAATCCTGCCATCTTGTGGTCTGAGAAGGTGGTGCAGTTTCAGGATGGGTCAGTATGGGACGCCACCACCGTGGTTAAGGGGGGAGAAAGACCAGTCACAGAGTGCTGTTCTACCAATGAGGCTGTCAATGATGGGAGAGGGTTTGCAGGTGCCAAGGAAGACGTCAAGGTGCCCTCACTGGAGGAGAAACGTGCTGCATTACTTATAAGGAATATAAGCATGTATGGTCTGCCAAGCACACCAGGGCTGTCTTATCCGGCTACTTACCCAGTGGACCACATCTTCTAATTCTTGCATCTGGTCCCCAACTCACCCTCTGCTGAGACTCATGGCCACATGGTGAATGCTGTGAACCCAGTACCAGCTGTCACGGAGGAGGAGCAGAGGCTGCATGATGCCCTTCTGGACAGGTTTGCTGCCATTTTTGAAGACAAGATGCCACAGTACCCTCCTGACGGGCCAATCACCCACGTCATCAAGCTTATGGATGGTGCCAGGCCCCCTTTTGTTCCCATGTACAGGATGGGGCCAGAATGGATGGCGGAGCTGAAGGTGATTCTGACAGGGTTGTTGGAAGCTGGACTCATTCTTCCTGCCATTAGTCCCTTCAGTTCTGGGTGTTTGCTTGTTCCCAAGCATGATGGTGGATGGCGGTTGTGTATTGACTTGAGGGGCCTGAACAAGGTCACTGTGAAGTCCAAGTACCCACTGCCAAGGATTGATGAACTGCTAGAGAGGACAGCTGGGGCGTCTTACTTCACCAAGTTTGACCTCAGGCACGCCTTCTGCATGGCAGATCACTGAGGATAGCCACTGAAGATATTCCCAAAACTGCATTCTCCACACCATGGGGTCAGTTTCAGTGGACTGTGATGCCAATGGGGGCCTCTAACAGCCCAGCTATACCATGCAGATGTTTGTGAATGCTATCTTTGGCCATCTGACAGGGAACTCACTGCCTCAAATCTCCCCTGATCTCAGGAATCCCAGGTTCAAGGACATTGCCCATTTGTGTGATCCTGCAAGACCTGTGTTCAGGACCTGCGTGGTGGCCTACATGGACGACATTCTGGTGCACTCAAGGACTTTCAAGGAGCATCTGGAGAACGTGGAGGAGGTCCTGAAGGTCATCCAGCAGTATCACTTGTCCGTCAAGAGGTCTAAGGTGGAGTGGGGGCATGAAGTGGGTTTCCTGGGGTACAAGTTGAGCTCCTTGGGTATGACACCTGACAATGCTAAGATTGCTGCCATCCTTGAGTGGCCTGTGTTGCAGTCTGCACATGATGTCAAGTCCTTCCTGGGCATGGTGCATGGGTGGTACAGGCGTTTTATCCCTGACATGGCTGCCATCTCCACCCCCTTGCTTGATTTGATCAAGAAGGATGTTCAGTTAGAGTGGACAGATAGGTGCCAGCAGGCCTTTGACCTGTTGAAGCAGAAGCTCACCTCCACCCCTGTGCTAGTGGGCCCCAATCCTGATCTACCTTATCAGGTTAGGTCAGATGCCTGCCATAGGTGCTGTGCTGATGCAAGACCATGGGTATGGGCCACAGCCAGTAGAGTACATGTCTAAAACCATGAGCTCAGCTGAACGCAACTACCCTGTGCACGAGCAGGAGTTGCTGGGCTTAGTGGTGGCCTGTCACAACGGGAGCATCTGTTGAAGGGGGCTCAGTTTTCTGTTGCTAGCAGTGCCACAGATGGGCTAGGACAAGAGTCCATCACACTGATGACTGACCATAGGCCCTTGGTGCATGTGCTAGAGCGCGCAGAGTAGGATGAGTAAGAGGATGGCAGGGTGGATGGAGTACCTAGGTGGATTCTATCCTTTCTCTGTGCAGTATGTCCCAGGCTCACAGAATGTGGTGCCAGATGCCCTCTCTAGGAGAAGGGATCTGATGGGAACATTTCACGAGGATTTGGATATTTGTGCTGCCATGGTTTCAGTGGTAGAGTGTGGTGCTGTCACTAGAGCACAGGCAGCTAGTCAGCAAACCTCCCAGCTGCGTCCACCCCCTGTAGAGGCTAGTTCTAGCCACGAGATGCTCATTGACCAGGGCTCTGTCCCTGGGTTGACAGGCGTCCAGGTGGGTGGCCAGTCACTGCAAGGCAGTCCTAGGGGGGGTTCTGTTGGTAGCCAGCCCACTCCCACAATGCAGCCAAGAGTAGAGAATCACAAGAGGGGGAGGGGGAGGCCCACCAGGAAATGGATACTGGAGCCAGGAATGCTGTCCAAGTCCAGGGGATTGGCAGCTGAGATCAAAGGGAAGTCACGTACGCCTGTGGCTGATGTTCTGTCATCCAAGCATCTAGTCACTAGTCACCTGCAGGAGGATGAGGTGCTGCACCTGCAGCCCTTAGGGCCAGACAAACAGCTAGTCTTGCCCAATCCTATGAGTATTGCCCTGCTAGATGTGATC
The DNA here is from genome assembly GCA_009746045.1 of Mesostigma viride. Lineage (NCBI taxonomy): Eukaryota > Viridiplantae > Streptophyta > Mesostigmatophyceae > Mesostigmatales > Mesostigmataceae > Mesostigma > Mesostigma viride. The sequence goes on along the minus strand of RPFO01000175.1, from coordinate 3,672,391 downwards.
AAGGCTTTCACTAAAACTGAGGACCTGGCCAAGTTAGCATTTTGGGCAACCAATATGCTAAGTGGATGCAGTTTGGAAAGACCTTTCCAACGCCGTGCTAGTTAGTCTCCATGCTTTGCTGTAGACTAAGTCTCAAAGGCATTGTGAATACAACGTATGAATAAGCCTTGTAAACCTACGTGGGTATGTGAATATAAATACCACGTGGGCTATGCAGATAGGAATGCTAGTCGAGTCGCATACGTTTCCCTAGATAGGTACTTTCGGTACTGGGGTACGTGACAGATGTCAGTACCCAGTATACGTAGTGTCCTGTCATTGGAATGTACTAGAGTATCCTAGATAGGGACCGTACTGCAGCGTGCATTGATCTGTGATCACACGATGCAGTGACTAGACTGCGACCTGTCATCGTGCGGCCTCGGGCCAACGGTCTGCACCCAACGGTCACTGGCGGCGCAGCCAGTGAGAGGAGCGTTGATAAAGGGTAAACCTATTTTCTAATGAACCAAGCAATTCATTGCTCTCAGCACACCGTGTTCTCAAGCATTGTACCTAGTCGGTCATTCCCATTTACTAACTTGAATTTTATAAACGCTCTTCAGCAACATCAAACTCAACAATGGTTCAAACCGGCACTGGAAAAAAAAAAAAAAAGAAAAGAAAAGAAACTATATCTTGGGGACGACGATGATGATCAGCGTCGTCCGCCAGACAACAGGGCACCGGCTGATGTCGGTGCGCCTGCATGCAATAACAACAAAACAAAAAGAAGACAAGGAAAAAGAAAAAGAAAACAAAAGAACAACCATGACAATACCAGCCAGGTGGAGGGTCCGGCTGCCGCGAGGCAGTCCGAACAACCCCCCTCCCCTGTGCGCCAGCCGGTGGCGGAGCCGGTTCCCCTACGGGGCACCGACCAACCCTCTTCCCCGGCGGCTGCGACAGCAGCACCCACTGCTGGAGCAGCCATGGCAGCGGCAATGCGGCAGGAAAACAACCCCCAGGAGGCACCGGCCCCGCGCCGGCCCCTGGGGCTTCCAGCGTAAGCAAGTCCGTTGCTTTCTTTCCTCATGCATGCTCTGATATAATGCTCAAGAGCGGTGGCTATCTTTTCAACATATCATAACCAAACAGAAAGCTATCGCTGCAGCATGAGGAGCATAGAAACGCTCCAGCTGTTATGTGATAAAAGCACTCCTGGCCTATCCCCATCGCCGGCGGTGGGCGGCCTGGGCTGGACGGCATATGCAAACGAGACAAGTATCACCGTCCACCCCAACGTGAGTTATCTGAATGAATGTCATGTCTTTTGAACGCAGATCTCCCCATTTTATTTGGGATGAGTGTAAGGGTATTGTTGCTTTCTTGGCAGCACAGCCTCTACCCTCTAGGGAGACTGTTGATCCTCTCTATGTCAGGGCTGAGGGCCCTTAATCAAACCCACTGCTGTCAACTCCCTAGACATGGAGCTTGCCCAGCCGCCGCACATAATCAATAACGCATGCAGTAGTGGCAGAAGCCATTACCAAACGCATGTACTTGCGGGTAAAGACCTGGCTGGTGCTAACGCTCAAGCAGCACCGGGAGGCAATAACAAGAAACACTAACAGAAAACAAACAAACAAACAAAACTGTTACCAAACCATGGTTGGTGTTGAGGCAGCACAGACAGATGCTGTCCTCTCACTACAAACAAACAAACGAAACGGTTACCAAGCCATGGTTGGTGTTGAGGCGGCACGGCTACTGTCCTCTCACTACAAACAAACAAACGAAATGGTTAACAAACCATGGTTGGTGTTGAGGCAGCACAGCTACTGTCCTCTCATTACAAGCAAACAAACGAAAATGTTACCGAACCATGGTGGGTTTTGAGGCAGCAAAGATACTGTCCTCTCCATCAATACAATGAACAAACAAGAAAAGCTGCGATTAATTAACAATGACAACAACAACAACCGGCCCCAACAGGGCAACAACAACAACAACAACAACAACAACAACAACAACAACAACAACAACAACAACAACAACAACAACAACAACAACAACAACAACAACAACAACAACAACAACAACAACAACAACAACAACAACAACAACAACAACAACAACAACAACAACAACAACAACAACAACAACAACAACAACAACAACAACAACAACAACAACAACAACAACAACAACAACAACAACAACAACAACAACAACAACAACAACAATAGGCAACCTGGCAACCCTGGAAGGGTCAGGTGCCTGAGGTGCTTCCAGACGGGGCACAGCCGCAACCAGTGCAACCACAACCCTACACTGGTCAACAATGTGGATCTCTGCTCAGGCTGCCACTACACGAGGCACAACCTGGCCAGCTCCAGGCAGCCGTTGCAACAGGCCTCGCCACCCAAATCAATGTGAGTTCTCTCACCTTGCTAAGTACTCTGAGGATGATGATCTCATTACCATTGGGGATGGCAGCCAGGGCATAATTGATTTTGAGGCAGCAACCTTACTGTCCTCCCAACACCCTGTCCTGGAACCTTACATAAAAGCACTAACCCCTACTGTTGACAACTCCATAGATATCAAGGAGCTTGCTCATCAGCTGCACCTAGCCATGGGTCATGAAACAGTGGCTGAGGAACTGGCCAGACGGCTGGGGGGTAGTAGCATGGGAAAACAACTCAGGAATGCAGTAAAACTGGCTAGACAACACTGTCAAGAATGTCAGTTCAATAGCCCCAAACCTCAAAAATGGCATACTGCAACTCCTTCCACCACTAGGGGCATGATAGTGGGGGATGTGATGCACATCAACAAAGATGTCCAACCCTACCTGATCCTAAAAGATTCATGGTCCAGGTTCACAGTAATGGAACCCCTACCTGGCATGTCTGCAGGGCAGCTACGTGTTGCACTCATGATTGCTTTACCCAGATTCTACCCAGTTGACAGAATTTTGCTTGATCAACAATTTTCTTGTCTGACTGACCTGGAAGGGTGTGAAGCAATAGAGATTGCTGGGCTGGAAGATCATGAGGGTCAGGGGGTCATTGAAAGAACCATCAGATCTGTCAAAACCCTACTAGCCAAAAATCCTTCCAAGGATGCTACTTCAGGGGTCTATTGTGACAGGGCACTCTGGTGTCATGAAATGTGCACAACCCTAAACATGAGACCTGTCTTGCATGCCAAGTGGGGTGAAGTAATCCCAGCAGGCCTGCAGGCAGGTGTCTATCCCCCAGAGGTGATAGCACTGTACAACACTGCACGTGCACAAACCTCAGCAAAACTGGCAGAAAAAGATAAAACCCATCCCAGGCCAGTATTCCAAAAAGGTGATCAAGTTCTCTATTACAAGGAAAACAGCTTTGGTAAGGTTGGAACTTGGCTAGGTCCAGTTACCATCCGTGGATTTACCAAAAACAGCAAGACCGTGGAGGTCAAGCACAATATCAATGGGAAGCGTCACAGGGTGAGCTGTCATAGAATTAAGAAGTATTATTCTCCCATGGCAGACGTGCCTGGGGAAGAGTCTTTAAGCATGGACTCACTACTTCTATCTGGCAACTCCAGCATGCCCAGCAGTAGCCCTGAGCCACCAATTACTGCTGTTGACAGCACCACAGCACCCTCTGTGAACCCTTCCACCCTCAGTGAAGCCAGGCCCACTTCACAACCTGGGGATCGCTTAACCAGGCACGAGGTAGCTGGGTTGGAAGCATTAGCTCAGCCCCAAGGCACCAAATTGTCTGCCAACCCTCCCGCTCTGAGGTCAAGATTGGCAGTCGCCTTGCAAGCACTACACAGGTCACATAAGCAACAAGCTGCTGTGGCCGAAGGGTTGGCAAAAGTCTCAGCTGTGTGCACTAGTCAGGACCCCTGGACCCTGGCAATAGACACTCAGGCACAGGTCAGTGTGATCAGTGCACAAGCCATCCCTGGTCTTGAGATTGCACCTTCATTTTGGGCACGGGTGCAGGATTTCTCAGGCCAAAGCTCACTGGATGTAGTGGGACAAGTGATGCTCCCTATACTTGGTATTCAGACACCCTTCCAGGTGGTGGAGGGGTACTCTGGTAACACCTTGTTGGGGGAACCTTTTGTATCCTATCCTGGGGTGCTTATCTCAGCTAATGAGCTCAGTGTCACAGGGGTGGGTGCAGTTCCTCTGGACCACTTTAAAATCCCTCTCTCCAGTATTGTCCCTGGTATGGATGCTGTCATCAAGGCAGTCAACACTCAGTATGCACCAGGGGAGATCCCTGATTTGGACAAGTTAGTGCACAGCCAGTTCCTCCATCCCTCAGCCTTTGGGCTGGGTAAGTGGGACATAGCCATGCACTCACCCCACCAAATCTCCCACGTCATACAAGAATGCAAAACACAAAAAGGGTTTACCAAGTGGCTGATGGCCATTGTCCACCAAGCCAGGCAGGAATGGGTCCTGCCCAACCCCAAAACCCTCAATACAAACCTCCTGTCACCCCTTCATGGGACGTGCCAGAGGGAGCCAAAAAGCTCAGATTAAAATTTGTTCTCAAACAAAAACCACAAAAAGTGGGCTCCCCAATCTTCCATGCCAGACCATGTGTCACAGAATTAAAGGGGACCTCCACACTGCCAAAAGGGGAAACCTACACACCTGGGCTGCAACAAACCTCACTCAGGATCATGCTCTCCCTATTCCTCCACAACCTCAATGCAGGCCAAGACTATGTCTGCAAAGCCACTGATATTAAAAGGGCCTTCCTCAGGGGGGACCCAGAAAAGGCTGAATCTGTGTGGAAAGGGAAGGTGTACGTGGTAGACACCCCAGCTGTGTGGAAACCTTACATTGATGAGCCCCACCTTATCATCAACATTGGGGTGGAAGGGCTTGTCAGTGCCCCAAAAATTTTCAGAGACTCAGCAGAGGAAGTATTCAAAAAGCTCAAGGCCACGTATGATGACCTGGACCCATGCTTTTTTGTTGTACCCACCCCCTCTGGACTGCTGCTCTTTGTGTGGCATGGAGATGACCAACTCATTTGTGGGCCTAGAGCTGAGGTGGAAACATTTATTCAGCAGGTCCAGGAATCATATGAGATTGGCAAACAGGTGGAATTGAGCACAACCCCCATCCAGTTCTGTGGCATCATGTTGCAGCTGCATAGGCAGCCAGATCAGTGGGTCTGCTCTCTCTCTCCTCCTGCAGAATATATCCAAGATTGTCTAGATCTGCTGCAAGACAACTACCTCCCCTTACACATGTGTGCCACTGTTCAGGGCAAACTGGGGTGGTGGTCAGCCATCTGTGGGGCTCCCTTAGCTGTCATCAGCAGGGTCACCCATGATGTTCTAGTCAAGATAAAATGCAGTCACATCAGGAAGTTGGTCAATGACTGCCCCCCCTCATCCTCCATGGCCTGAATCTGATGGAAGACATCCACATCCAATGTGTCATGGACAGCTCCATGGAGAGCAGAACAATCAATCAGATGGGGGCACGGGAATCAGGGCTGTTTTTTCTCACCAACAGGTCAGATTACATGTCCCTCACTTCCTGGTACAGCAGGCTACACCGCAGAAAACCTGGCAGCAGCAACTCAGCTGAATGTCGTGCTGTGGTGTCTGCTGCATTGCATGCACGTTCCCTGCAGCACATGCTCACCTGGTTACAAACCCAGGCAGGCAGCACATGCAATGTCATCTCACATCTTTACACTGACAGCTTCTCTGTGATCAGTTTTCTAACCAAGAAATCTGTTTCTGCTGCTGTCCACACTGACTTGGATTGGGTGATCCTCAAAAAGGAGGCCACCTATTTTTCCAGCTGGACTCATGTGGATGATGAGGACAACCCAGCAGACGCTCTAACGAAGCTGCGGGATGCTGCTGGCCAACAGTACCAGCTCCTCTTTCAGAACATGAATCCTTATAATATCAGAGTCAGTGTTTGAATAAATGACTGGCCATAGCTCAGTACACAACCACCACACCCCCTTACCACAGCGATAGCTGCTGGGCGCCATAAAATTCAACACATTTGCTGTGGGGTGTGAGTGCTGGCTAGGTCAGATTTGTATCCATTTGCAGCTTGAGGACACAGGCCTTGTATACACTTACTTAATGTGTGCTCCAATAACTGGCCAAACCAGCCACTGAGCTGTGTACACCTTATTTAATGTGCAATTTAACACCTGGCCAGAACAGCCAGCTGTAACCAACCTGGCTCAACCAGCCATGTCTCTTTTGTAAGGTAATCCACCCGGCTAAGGGCCACACCCGCTAAGGGCCACCCCTGGACCCCCCCCCCCCCCCCCCCCAGCATTTTGCGCAATTTGGTTTGAAATGACCAGAATATTTAACAACAGGTGCATGGCGGCGTAGCTGCAAGGGAAGGGCCAGCGGTTGCCTCCAGGCCATGCCGTAATTCCAGCTGCCTGTTGTCGGTCGTTGCTTCGTATGTATCCAGTCGGTACTTGCATCGTATGGATTGAGCAACGATCGTTGCACAAGGTTACGTGCTCCGCATAGAGCTCGACAGACGACAAGCAGCTTGTTCACTGTTCCATATGAACCGGCGTTCATTCCCTATGACGACCATAAGCCGTCGAGTCGTGACAACGGATGTCACCCTGAAGGGGTTGGCGTATTATCAAGGAGACAACCAGCGCAGGTCAGAAATCGGGAGAATCCGGACCATGGTAGCTCGAGCCTGCCGTTATCTTGTCCGCGTGTTCGTGGCTTGCATGTAGAGCGACTAGATGACCTAGACGGCGTATTATGATAGTAATGATCACGGGTGCCAATAGAGGTTGCTGCTGGCTGGTCCGAGTTGGAGTTAGAAAACCCTCGCGACAAAAATGTTATCGCTGTTTCGGTAAACGGCGACAAAGCGGAATTACGGAAGTTTGCTGGACAGTGCTTTCTTTTCCCGTTGCGTCACTGAAAAGGTAAACGGTCTTGCGATGTCAAAACAGCAGCAAGTAGCAGTCGCTGTGTTTAATTGCAATGTGGTAGATTTAACACATATACTGCCTGAAGCTTTTCAAGGCTTGCTGGGATGTTGCCCATATCAAGGAGACAACCAGCGCAGGCCAGAAATCGGGAGAATCCAGACCATGGCAGCTCGAGCCTGCCGTTATCTTGTCCGCGTGTTCGAGTCGTTCAGGATGATGAAGATGAATGGTGATGGAAATGTGTATCCTTGTGCATTGAAATTATGGCTGGCTTACGTGTAGAGCGACTAGATGCCCATATGTTTCTAACGCTTTAACTCTTGTCCAAGTGATGAAGACTGGCTTGGAAACTTGAGCTCGTCATGTTTACATTGTTATTGTGTTACAATACGTGCCTCTTTTCAGAATATGTTTCATATGTCATGCGAGGCTTCAGCATCATGGTTTAGCACCGTGGTGGCAGCCAAGCCTCTAATGACAATCTTGGACCTAACCTCAAGTGGCCTACGCAAATATTTGCTTCTTGTTTCACTCTTTGGACTGAGCTAGCTTTACACCTGCTATTTGGCCTGCACCATCGTCCCTGGCTGCCAGTTACATTTTGTGCCCCCCCCCCCTGGCAGGCTGCAGGGTCTAGGAAAGCGAGGGTGTAACGTAGACATGTTGTGGGCACCCTCAGTGCATTTTCAGGACCAGCCATGACCTGGCCATGCCTTCTTTCTTGGCACATTGAACATGACTTGTCAGAGTGCTTTTTGGTCACTTGTGCATAACGACCCCCCTACATTCATAAATCGTAAACAATTATACAATGAGCATATTTCATGGATGTAAAGCATTTCAACTCTTGAGCATATCATAAAAGTTAATGGTGCCATACCGTACCCATGGATGTGTTGACGTGTGTGAGTTATTACAAATGGTATCCATCTTTAAAATGTCCTCATTTGAGGACATTTTCTTGCAGTGATTAGACATCAAGGTTCTAGATACTTTTCCCTTGCACTTGCCCTTGCCCACACTCAATCCTGCTCACACGCACACGCACACGCACACGCACACGCACACGCACACGCACACGCACACGCACACGCACACGCACACGCACAAGCACACGCACACGCACACGCACACGCACACGCACACGCACACGCACACGCACACGCACACGCACACGCACACGCACACGCACACGCACACGCACACGCACACGCACACGCACACGCACACGCACACGCACACGACCACGCACACGACCACGACCATGGAAGTAACTAATGTCTAACTAAATTAGTTGTTTCACAACTACAATAGAATAGTTGTCGATCTCACTTCATATGTCTTAATGGATCTATGATTCCATGTTGTTGCTTGATATGGCAAGTAACACAACAATCGAACACTTTTGACACACCCACACACCTTGGCACAATTCAGGGTGGCCCTATGTGGTCGCTTGATGTGCCATACTAAGTTAGACTAGTTCACGGCAAATCACGGCTCATCAATCACACAACCATGCCAAGACTTTATTGAAAACTTGAACACGATTCAGGTGGCCCTATGTGGTCGCTTGATGTGCCATAATAAGTTAGACTACTTCATGGCAAATCACGGCTCATCAATCACACAACCATGCAAAGACTTTATTGAAAACTTGAACACAATTCAGGTGGCCAGCTGTCGCAGCTGCTTCCAAGCATCGATGGTAGCGTGCTCTTTCTTAAACAGTTTTTGATAGTCGTTCCAGCTGCATTCCCGCAATTTCTCCTCTGGAACAACCTCGAGAAGGAACCCGCCGGTGATACAATTCTACAGTCGGTTGCCTTGGGAGCGTTGCCCTCGGCGTCTTTCATTGTGACGATGACGAGGGCTTTAAAGTGCCTATAGTCAACTAAGCCAGCATCCAGCATCCTCTGGGAGAATGCTGGATGCCCGGACGTGTCTTCTGCCATCCCCTCGCGAAGTCTGTCACTCAGCTATTCTGCGTCTTCAGTTCAGGGTTCTCAGCCGTCAATGGAAGCAGCTAGCAAACTGGAAGCCCACCATGTGTTAGGCGCTGCATGCTGAGCAGAATAATTTAATAAACCGCTAGCCATGTAACCAAGGCCTTTCCCCGCTTTCCCCTGCTTTTTCCTGCTAAAAAACAGGGGTGGCCCTTAAACCGACTTTGCCTCCCCGCCCCCCCCCCCCACCCCCCCAAAAGGTGCCAAAACGGTCCCAACAAGAATTTTACCATGCGAAGTCGATGTCGCTGCTTCCAAATCCGTGCTCAGAATGACAAACTGCCCAGTCCTGCGAATGCCAGGAGTTTTGCAATTAAGGTGGCCCTTAGCCGGGTGGATTACCTTACCCCTAATCAACTTAAAAACAATAACAATAATGTTGGGGGTGCAGACCTGCATTAACCCATAGTCGGCCACAACTTTTTTTGCTTTTTTGACCCCCCAAAATGAAAAAAATCATAACTCCTAGACCACAACTCCAAATACCCTCAACCCAGGTGCTAGGAACATCTACACTTCAAGGGCTTTCAGAATATGCAATAATATCACTGGTTTATCAAGGCATTTGGATGATAGCTTCAGCCAAAGTTGGCCAAAAGACGATCGTTTCCGTGCAAGAAAAAGTATACCCCCCCATTTTTCTCAGGGGGGGGTCAGAAACCTCAATACCAACATTGGACAATTTAGTTGGATAGTCCAATGGTCCTTTCCTTTGGTCAAACCACCCGGATACCCCATTTGACATGTATAATGCACGCGTGTACACGTGTGGCTTACGCGCGCGCAAACAGCCAACTATGCCATGCCATACAATGAAGCAATATAATTGACCACAATAGACTGCCAAACATGCTGGAATACAAATATGACGCCACCTTGCACTCACTGAACGGTATCCCCCAAAGAAATGCCACAAATGGTACAACATAATGGCTAACACCCCTACTTGAGCAGGCATGGAAGGCTGTTGCAATTACCACTAATGCATCCACCATAAGACATGCATGAACGTACGAGTTTCCATACAAACAACACGAAAACGCATTGCCTTGATTATGACCTGGCCGGGTTCCGCTGGCCGACATGCTCATACGTCACGGATACTAATGCTAGTGGCAGAGGCGGCCACAGCTGCTCTATCCATCCTTCCGTCATCGTTACCATGTTGTTCATCTATGCAAAGATGACGTCTACCGCGTCCACATTCCCAGCAAATGGTGCCGCGGACTTTCGCAAAACATTGGAAGGCCCAGGCAGACGGAAGCTACCAAGAAACCAAAAAGAAACCGGCGATACCAAAGGGGACGTCTCGTCTGATGGTGACGACCAAGACACAGGTAATAACCACTGCGTATTTTCCCAATTCCTTGAATCTGATCATTCTTGACGTACCAAAATAATGCATCGTCGTTCAGGGTTCATCATCTCACCCATTTCAAGCAGCGGAACCCGAAATTTCCACCAAAATGGCGCGTTGACAGCCATATCTCGCTATGCGCGCGCTCAACGGTAAGAAATGTTAGCAAATGTCACGTGACCACCAATAAAATGCACGAGGTATTTACTGGGCTATGGTGCAATTACCTGGCCAACCTTGGCATTTTCATTCGTGTCGGGTCTGCCCCCGTCCATCGGCAACATTTACGTTACGTCACTTACGTCGGAGGTCACGGATTTACGCGTTACAGTTACGTTACGTCGGGTACCATCCATTTGGATGGCATCGGCCGACCATGGGAAATAAATAATAAAACAATACTGGAGTTAGTCTCCATGCTTTGCTGTAGACTAAGTCTCAAAGGCATTGTGAATACAACGTATGAATAAGCCTTGTAAACCTACGTGGGTATGTGAATATAAATACCACGTGGGCTATGCAGATAGGAATGCTAGTCGAGTCGCATACGTTTCCCTAGATAGGTACTTTGGGTACTGGGGTACGTGACAGATGTCAGTACCCAGTATACGTAGTGTCCTGTCATTGGACGGTACTAGAGTATCCTAGATAGGGACCGTACTGCAGCGTGCATTGATCTGTGATCACACGATGCAGTGACTAGACTGCGACCTGTCATCGTGCGGCCTCGGGCCAACGGTCTGCACCCAACGGTCACTGGCGGCGCAGCCAGTGAGAGGAACGTTGATAAAGGGTAAACCTATTTTCTAATGAACCAAGCAATTCATTGCTCTCAGCACACCGTGTTCTCAAGCATTGTACATAGTCGGTCATTCCCATTTACTAACTGTGCTGACCGCGCCTGAAACAGACAAGGGACGAGATATGAGGTCCCGAAGTCCTAGCCGTCCGTGGCCGACTAGGGTGCAGTCCTCTGGTATAGTGGACAGGACACGTGGCAGGCCGTGCCTGCACAGGCTTAGCCTGACTATCACGTGACTGTGGTCCACGTAGACCATGCAGGAGGAGCAGCAGCCTGTGACTGGTGGGGTACTGGAGCTGGCACAGGACTGCAAGGATACTAGGCCTTGCAGGCTTGTGACAGGTCCTGTACTTCCTAGGTTGCAGGTGCCTAGGCAAATCCAGCTCGTCCTGGCTCTGCACTGATGCCAGTGGACGTTAGGGATTTGTCTGTATGCCTGCACGTGCCTCGTCACGCCGATGGGAACGAGGAACAACGCAAAGGATATAGCTTGGTCATGGGGGATGACCAGCTATCTTGGCAAGCACGAACCGTGGGCGCCCACATTGGACGTGGAAGTGACCACCGTGGTCGTGACTTGGTGCACGGGTTAAAAGGTTGCTGCCTGCAACTTTGGCTCATCCCGTTGTGCGTGAAAGACCAGGAGCTCACGCTCTGGGCTTTGTTCTTAACCCTTGGATGGTACTGGTACCTATTTCTAGTTACCAGTTTTACTCGTAACTACAAATAGTGACCAGTTTTAGAACCGAGCTGGCGCGAATGCCAGTAGATATTTCCGTGATATTTTTAGGTCTGCTGCTAGAGCTAGATGTGTAGTACACCCTGATACCGGACATCACTATGTTCAGACCAAGTTTGCAGGGACTAATTAACGGTTACAGTACAGGGGGGTACCCTGGTGCACAGCTGCCACTCATTTTTAGCTTGTCATCTTCCAGCTATTTTTAGATAGTACAGCTGGGTCCCTGGGACAACCAGTGATGTGAGTGTTCAGAAGCCATGCATGGCTACCAATTTAACTGCCTTTCCAAGGCCAGGTCCAATAAAGTTGTTTAAACCACATAAAATGCATTTTATGTGTATCATGTCTCGCACCCAGCGGATCCCCCTGGGGGGGGTCCTTAAAATGTACCCATAGGACATTGCAACATGACCACCAACATGACCCCCATGTAACTCAATATATGTGTGTGCTTTGGTCCCAATATGGATAGTAAAATTGTTATTAGGTTGGTTTGTGGACTTTATAGTGCAAAGTGCAACTGGTAACTACTTTTAGGAACGAGTTAGACACCATCCAAGGGTTAACTCGTATTATTGCATTTCCTGTGCAAGTTTTCATGTCGGCCGAAGCTCGGGCAAACACGCCTGAGTCATCTTCTCCCAGCCGCCAAGATACGACGGTGCCGCCGGCGCGCGAGAGCTTTTTTTATCCTTATACCCATCAGTCCAACGCATCTACCTTCGTGCAAGCGGCGTACGTTGCGCGGGGCCTTGCTGAGGGCGGGTGGGTGGCTGTGTTCGGCAACGCAGCTGGGCCGTCTGCAAACGACCCGGTGGTAATGAGGATAAGGGCGACGACGTCGCCAGGCGAAACAGGCAGAGTGGCCACGGAGCGTCTCGTAGGTATACGGGACGAGATTGCTTCTTTGATTTACAGTTTGGAAGTCGCGTACCAGGGCGGTCACGTAACAATTCAAGCGCTGGACTTGGCGAGGGAAACGCTGAGTCAGCTGACGGCCATCTGTTTAGGTGGTGCCAGATTGTATAATCACTGGGTGGCTACGAGCTCTTTGGGGGAAGGCACGGACGCGTCGCACATTATACGGGACGCGCAGACGCGCGAGGAAGACAACCCGTGGGGATCCGCGGAGGTCGTTGCTCAAACCTGCGAGCACTTGGTCAATATATTGATCCAGGAGGCGCGGGGGCACGCCGACCATTGGGTTATCACCACCCGACCGCCGGGCATCTATCTGGTCCACGTTGCATGGACACGCCCAGAGTGCATATAGGGCGCCGGGGGCAACGGGGCCAACCGTGACCGTCATCACAGGTCGCGAGGTGACCGCCGAGGAGTTCCACGACCAGTTTGTGGACCGACCAGCAGGCATCATCGCCAGGTCGTCGCAGCGAATCGACGAAGGCGACGGTACGCAAGAGGGGTACTCCGCTCGACGCAGGGCAGAGTTGCACATTCCCTTTGAGCCGGAGCACGATTTTGCTGAGATAGGTCGGGGGTCACGCAACGACCGACGGGGTGGTGGTAGCCGGTGGGTCAGAAACCTTGAGTGGTATCGCCGGGGCAGCGCGCCCAGAGTGCCGGTGGAGCTGTCGGCAGACGGTAGGCCGGTGAGCCGAGTGCTTGGTCCTTATAACGCAGAGGAGGTCCGAGCAGTTCCCCGAGTGGGAACACCGGTGGCGCTGACTGCGCAAGAGCGTGAGGCGGAAGCAGAGCCTGGAGAGCAGCCGACGGCCTCCACTAGGAAGTCGGCGGAAATTCGCTCTGAGATTTCTTGAGATTGTCCTGAGTTTTTTTTTATTAATCTTGAGAAATCCTGAGATGTCTTGAGAATGTCTTGAGAATGTCTTGAGATTGATCTTGAGTTTTCCTGAGATTGTCCTGAGATTGATCTTGATATTTCGTCTTGACAAAATCTGGTAAGTGCACACCTCGGGTCCTGAGATTTCTGGTGAAAAAAATCTCAAGATTTTCAACCGAAAAACTCAGGTCTTGAGATTTTGACTTTGTAGTGAAAATCTCAGGACAATCTCAGGACAAAATCTCAGGACAATCTCAGGACAAAAAAACGAGTAGAATCTCAAGAAAATCAAAAACATGCACAGGCGAATTCTCCAGCCATTCTGGGACAAAAAAATGGTGTTATCAGGGACCGTCAGAAATACAACAATGCAAGATGATTATGTACAACAGGGGCATGACTCACAATCAGTGCATTTATTACATTGATAAATATTCTTTAAAAAATCTTTTATTCATAGGCAAAAAATAAATCACAACAAAAAGAGGATTGTTTCTTCATCGTTTGGCAGATCTTGTAGATCATTTGGTTCTTCATTTACTCTGCCAAACTGTGCTTCGTTGCACATTTACCTGCACGCATAAACCAGGAAGGGGGAAATACAGCATTAAACAGGACCATGATTAGAAACGCTGGGCTGCAGCATGTGCACATGTACACCTAACCAGACCAAAGGCATAGCAAACAACATCATGCTCGGCATAAAAAAAGATACTTCTGACTGGTACAAAACATTGAAAGGGTGACCCAAGTGAAAGCCTAGCACCGCCATTATTGAGATGTGCAAGACCAAGAAACCACGACATTGCATATGACCGATGCATTGAAAAAGGGAAAACACGTTTATTAACTGTGAAGCTCCAGGGTAACTAGACTAAATTTCTTTTAAAGGGCTGATTCTGGCAGGAACGGCATTAAAGCAAGTCACACCGAACCAGTTAACGTTCTTAGCAAACGCAATGTGAAGGATATGGTTGCAATGCAGCAATGTGTGAATATGGTTGGAAACGGAGCTTTGTTAAAATTGGATAATGTTACAGCGCTCACACACTTGAGGCTTGTACACGAGTTTGCCAAGTCAAGGCAACACACATGAGGCGGGCTCGCAAGAGATGCCCAATTGGCACTGGCCTATTCTTTATATACTTGTGCACTGTGCTTGCTAGTCCTGAGCAGCCTAGTGTCCATGTTCCCAAGAAAAGTCCTTATTTTAGGACCAGTTTGAATTAAAAAATATATGTGCAAAGATCAAATTTTGACCCTGGCATTTTTACCACTGACAGATAACACACTTTTTGAATTTTGGACAAAAACCTGGGTTCAAATAATTACATTTAGTGCCTGAATGGACCCTGGCCCATGGCAGGCCTCAAACCGCGAATTTGGTCAAAATGAGAATTTAGGACCAATAGGACCAATTAGTGTCAACGCATGACCATGCTATCCACACGGTCCCTTGAGCATCTTACAAGCGCTAGGGGACCCTACGAGGCCTTGGGATGACGGGGCAGCGTATAACAAGGCCATACCCTGCTGTGGCTGCCTCTATATATACGCGTGCTTAACGGTGTCACAGATGGTGCAGGTAATGCAATATACGGTTGCATGGTTGCTGAGGTTGCCCGGCTTGAACATGGCCCACCCCTTGCGGTAAACTTTCTCTAAGCATATGCCAAACCTTCTTTGACATCACGGACATGCTGGCCACCACCCAGCGATGAAAAAACATTGCATTTGCATTGCAACTAACACATGAATGCAGCCAAATCAAGTTACAGAGCAACGTTGTGCTAACATGCAACGCTTTGTGAGCGAATTCAGGGTGCATGTAACACGTAAACCATATTGTATATACTGTCTGAGAACACCCTGAACGACTGCAGGCCATAGGACCATGGTTTATAACTAACACATGAGTAAAACTGCTCTTACGCATGTGTGTTTTAGCTGCAGCGGACGACGAAGATAGAGACGTAAAAAATTGTATGACGTAAACCAACTATGTGTGACAGTTATGTGCACAGAGAGCGTCCCCTCTTTTTAGGCATAGCTTACTGACTCAAAACACCACGACAGCGTTGCCAGTTACACTCATGATCTAGGGCACCCCGGCACGTACCTGCTACTTACGTCGCCTCATTCAGATGGTTGCAAAAAAGTCGCTGAAATCCGCAGCGAGGTCAGCTTTCCGAGAGCTGAGCGCACCAAAGCTGGCCAACCGGTTCAAAAATGATATAAACCACGCTTGTGCTGCGTTCTAGGTCCAAGAAATACCGAAAGTGAAGACCTACAAGGTGCGCTCGCTGCCCAGCCTGAACGTCCCTAAAACATGGTCGACAATGGAAATCGGGCAAGAATATCACGGCCCAGGCGCTCCCATGTCAAATACTCCGTTTATAAACTCCAGACTATAATCAAAATCGTCCACAAAAATTTCCTGGCTCGATTCGCACCACCATTGCTAATACACTAACATGTTTGTGCCAAAATCGACCCTCCGCGAGCAGGCGATCTGCGACCCATTTGTGTTGTGCCGCTGTGCTACAGCGCTACACATAAAAACTTGCGCAGAAAATTTCACAGCCTTTAAGCATAACTAACGACCTTTCGGTTTTGCTACTGGGCGCCCGAAATGATAAACGCACGTGAAAACGCCGGCCACGATTGTCAGGTCGCCATATCCACCTCAGATCATTCCCGCACCCACTTTTTCGCTCCAAAATCGGTTATATTTTTAGTTAACGCCAAGCGCATTGGCGTGATCCTGATTCGGCATATCTCTGCGATTCCAGCGGCACCGGAACGAGTTCATTCCGACAAGTATCAAGAAAGTTATGGCGTTCCGACTTCCCGGTCGCGCGCGAGCGCGAGCCGGCTGTTCTTCTAAGTCGGACGTGAATATTTGCCGACGACATATGGGGTCGACAGTAATTCCTGGGCTGACAGGAATTAGGTGCTGTACCTACGACGGTATTGGATTAATACGTCGTACGCAGGAAATAGGAACCTTAACCTGTGGTCTGTTGGTACCGCAGGCTTAGTCCTGGACTTCTAGGTGCAGATGCAATAATCACTGTGGTGACTGTACTCTGTGGTCACTGTGCCTGTATGGCAGACCTACTGTATAGGACTGGGCGCTGTACAGGTAGTGAATACTGTACCGGGGTGTTATTACTGAGCAGGCCTCCTAGGCTGCTCAGGACTAGCAAGCACAGTGCACAAGTATATAAACAATAGGCCAGTGCCAAATGGGCATCTCTTGCGAGCCCGCCTCACGTGTTGTGCCTTGACTTGGCAAGCTCGTGTACAAGCCTCAAGTGTTGAGCGCTGTAAACATTATCCGATTTAACAAAGCTCCGTTTCCAACCATATTCACACATTGCTGCATTGCAACCATATCCTTCACATTGCGTGTGCTAAGAACTTAACTCAAATTACAACCAGTCTCAGCGGAACGGCCAGGAGGGTCGTTGCCGGTTGCGGTGTGCAGCGTTGACGACGAGAGGAGCTCGTCCGGTGGTGAATGGTGCAGGAGGAACAACGGCAGCAGGATTTCCGGTTTCGGCAGTCTGCTGGGGGTTCGATTTCTCCTGAATTACGCCGTGTCGTTCGGGATCTATCTTTATTGCTTGCAGATCGTCCGCCTGTAAATCGCAGCTTCGTGCAATTCGTCGACGACCAGGTCGAAGATTGGGAGCGAATTCTGCGACACGTACAAACCATCGTCATTCCGGAGCACCGGAGCATCGACGACCTTGAGCAGGAGCTTCACGGGTTGGTCGGCATCCAGACGGTGATTACTGCAGTAGCAGAGCGAGTGCGGACGGAGTTGGCAGCAAGGCGAGGCGAGGTTGCGGAGCAGCTGGCGCAGGGCGACACGAGTTTGTGCCGACAGTAGCGGGCGCGGGAGTACCACGTGCTTTCGCAGGCGGCATCGGCGACGAGGGTGTTGCAGCGGGCCAGTTAGGCGTGAACGACGCGGAGCGGAGCATCACAGGCGGCTTGCAGAGGTCGGGGCGACAGCGGAAGCCATCGCCGGAGGACAGCGCGCGACAAGAGTCGGCAGGTTTCCAGAGCGAGTAAGAGTTCCTTTTCAGGAGCTGCCCCCGCCCCTTCGCGTTCGTGTGACGCGTTGGGAGGAGTTTGCACCTCTTGGGTACGAGAGTGACCTTGAGGTAGGAGCAGGGGGTGTCGCTGGGCTAGGCGACGAGGCACTTGGCGACCACGAGGTGCCAACGTACAATCCGCGAGGTGCCAACGACGGGTTGTCACCTGTCTACTTTACCAACGGTGACGATTCAGTCATCGCGGGCCGACAGCGGGTCGACGACGGCGCAGCAGGTAGCAGGGTACCAGAGCTGATTGTGGTGAGCGACAGCGACGACGACAGCGACAAGGAGAACCAGGACGCGCCTGGGGCCAGCCGTGGTGGTCTTGCCTGAGTGGTAACACTTGGCACTTTCCTTTCTTGTTCAGTAGCTTATATTGCTTTAATTGCTGCTTGGCCACTTGGCTGGCTGTAGCAGATCTGAACAGAGGCCATCATGGAGGATGGAGCTATCAACCAACAAGCGGGCTTTATGGGCTTGGACGGCGCGGCGCTGGGATGGATGGACGAGATGGACGCGGTGGACGCGATGGACGCGGGGACGGCCAGGCGCTGGGAGACCAGGCTGAGGTGCCAGATAATCAGAGCCAAGGATCGCAGGGCGGGCAGCACGCGCCAGCCGCAGATCAAGCGGCGCCTAAGCGACCAACGTTGCTGAGGGGTACGCGGTGCTAGGCCAGTTTCAGTCCATCAAGGACAATTGGCAGCCCCGGGATGCTGAGAGGATGTTAGAGGACATGAACTTGTACACGGAGATATACAACGGTGACAAGCTTCGCATCCTGGCGTCTAGTGCCTACATACGGCAGTCGGCGAGGCGGCTGTTCAAGTTTGTTCGGGAGCGACACGCGGCGGGGGACACCTGGGCGGCGTTTATGACGCGACTCAGGTGTTCCTGAGTGACAAGAGGACCATAGATGGGTCCCACCTGAAGCAAGAATACCTGGACTACAAGCCCATCAAGGGGCAACTAGTGGTCCACGCCTTTGAAGACTTCGTCAAGCTGAGGGAGGACGCCATGGCCAAGGGCTTCTTCGTCGCAGATCGGATGGCCATGGGCGACTTTCTCAAGTCGCTGCAGCTGGATCCGGTCACCATGGATAATGTGACCATCCACATGCGACAGGTCCATGGCTGGGCAGCCATGACGGACCAGTTGTATGAGTGTTTCAGCGGCAAGTACGTGGGTGGTAAGCGCCCTCGTCAGGGTGATGAGGAGGCCACTGAACCCACGGTTAAGTCCATGAGGGGATCGGGCCACGGGGGCCCAGCGCCTCGAGAGGGCCTGAGACCTCTTCAAGGGGTCGAGGAAGGTCCAGGAGGGGGCGTGACAGAAGGGCTGGACGGGGGACCCCGCCGAAGTCGGGACATCCACAGTCCCAGTTTGACTTCAAGAGGGTGGGTGGTCCTCCCAAGGCTGGGCCCAGCAGTGGGACCTCACGGGACATCAGTCAGGTGGAATGTTATTTCTGCCAGGGGAAGGGTCACTTCAGGAATGAGTGTCCCTCGTACCTGAGGCAGGAAGGTCAGAGCAAGCCAGCTCAGGGTGGCAGCAAGGACAAGGCTGGTCCATCCCAGGACAAGGGCAAGGGCAAGGCTGCTGATCATTGACTTGAGCCTGCACACATCCCTGAACCCTGGAGGGTGCCCCCAGGGGTGTGTAATGAAGCTGCTAGTGACAGCAGTGAGGGGCAGCCCCATGCTCTAGTGAAAGAGCCTATTGGACACGATGGGGCAAGCTTGGTTACCACAGAGAGTATGCCAGCTGTAGCTGCAGTGGTTACTCGCCAACGTGCCCGCCATGGCGGTGCTGAGCCTGAGGTAGGACCTGGTGATGTGGACCCAGGTGGATCTCAGAAGCATTCTGACCGTGCAGGACTGGCACAGGATGGTCAGGATGAGGATAGGGCTGGAGACAGTCTGACAGGCACGACCCTGGTGCCTCCTGTACATAAGGGATCTGTACATACCTTGAGTGCTAATAATGACAATAAAAGGTTTTCTCTCTTGTATGACATTGCCTCAAGGTTGCATACCATGTTTGGCCATGCAGCTCAGTCTTTGCAAGTTGCTAGACGGCTGGGAGGAAGTGAGTTGTACTCCATCTGCCAACAGGTTGCTCAAGCTTGCAAGTGCAGGCTAGTTGCTAGAAAGCCCAAGCAGTCTCATGCCAGGACTCCTATTTTGCAGCCAGGCCATGTGCAGGTAGATATTCAGAGAATCAGGGGTTTGAAGCTGCTGGTGGCAGTGGACAGATATACCAAGTACAAGACCCTAGAGATCCTGCCTGACATGGAGAAGCCTACATTGATTGCTGCTCTGAAGTTGACAAGGAGCAGGTACCCTGGGTTGGAGTTGTTGCAGTGTGACATTCAGTTTGAGTGCTGTGAGAACCTGCCAGAGTTTCCAGAGTTGCTGATTACACCCAGGGAGAGCCACGGCCAGCAAGGGGTGGTGGAGAGAGCCATCCAAGAGATCAAGACTGTGCTGCTGGTGGAGAGGATTCCAAGGACGTCATCTGCCATTGTGACATCTGCATGGCTACGTTCTGTGGAGGACAGGCTGAACCTGAGGACTCCCATGTTCTTTGGTGACATTGCCATCAATCCTCTTATGCTGCATACCAGGATGCTGCCAGCTGATGCTGAGCAGGCATGGAAGGAGAAGCTAGAGGCCAAGTTCCTCAAGCTGAGGCAGAAAGACAAGGGCTGGAGTGTCCTAGAACCTAACGTTGGACAACAGGTTGTTGTGTGGAAGGAACCAAGCTTTCCAGGGAAACGTGGCAGCTGGCATGATGGGGTGGTGACCCGAGTAGAAGCCGCTGGCCATAAGTGCTGGGTGGCCATTGATGGCTCCCAAGCAGTGCACCGTCTGTCCTGGTCAAAGATCCGTCCCCGGGGAGGTAATCAAGGAGACCTCTTCCAGGTGCCCGCTGGTGTACAAGGCGGGGGTGACGTGGAGCTTCCTGATCAGGGTGCTACAGCTGTATCGAGCCCTCAGGGTGACCCTGGCCCGGCCCCTGGGGTACCTTCACATACGGTGGTTGGGCAAGCAGGCGGACAGGCTGCACCTCCGGAACGGCCCGACACCAGGCCTAGGGGTGTGCGTCTATCAGATATTGTACAGGCTTTGCAAAGAGCCAAGAAGGAGCCTAAGGTGTCCAAGCTTGTCCAGTTGGATGAACCTGAGGTAGCTGCCATGGAGATAGATACCAATGCACAGGTTTCTGTCATGGGACCTCAGCATACAGGAGAACTGCTGGTCGGAGAACCAAGTTGCCCCTGGGTGTCTGATTTCAGTGGTAGGACGCATCTAAGGGTGTTGGGAGAGGTTACTGCCCCTGTCATGGGTGTGGATGTGACCTTCCTTGTCCTAGAGGACTATGATGGCCCTGTGATTTTGGGTCAGAATTTTCTGGGCAATCCTGGGATTTCTATCAGAGCTACAGCTCTGAGAAGAGATGGCTGGGGGATGATTCCCCTAGAAAATTTCAGGACAACATTTCCAGTCAGGTGCAGGGCCAAGCCGGTCAAGGGTGTAAAATGGGATGAAGGGGAGGTGCCCCCAGCGGCCAGTTTGGTGATTCCAGCTGTGTTGCACCCCAGCAGTATTGGCATAACTCACAGGAGCCTTGCTGCACACTCTCCTTTGACATATGACCAGCTGGTCCAAGAGATGAGCTCGCCTACTTTGTTTGAGGCTTGGAAGCTCGCCTTCTCCAAGGCATTGGAGGAGTGGTTGCAGTTTGAGTGTGCTGCACCAACAGACAGACGTCCCCCAGCATCAAGGAAGCTTGCTTTGAGATTTGTGCTGAAGAGGAAGGTTGTGGATGAGGTATCAGTGCCCCATGTCAGGCCTGTCCTGAATGAGTATCACGGCACGGGGAGTCTGCCAGGAGAGGAGCTATACACGCCAGGGATGCTACACGACACATGGAGAATTTTGCTATGTCTCTACGTGGGGTTGCTGAACAGGGGAGCAGCTATGTCATCAGTGCTGCTGGACTTCAAGAGGGCATTTTTAAAATCTGATCCAGAAGTGGCCAGGAGGGTGTGGAAGCAGGATGAGCCTTACTGTGTTGAGGTGCCTGCCATCTGGAAGCTGGAGCTGCATCAACAATTCCTGGTTATTCTGAAGGGCCTGGAAGGACTCAGGTCGAGCCCAATCATCTGGAGACTCACGCTGCAGGAAGCTCTGATCAGTGAGTGTGGCTTGAGAGTGTCTTCAGTTGATCCCTGTTTGCTGCTGGCCCAATGGGAGGGTCTGCCAGTGTATGCTAGTTTGCATGGAGATGATCTGCATTTGCTAGCCCCCACGACCTGGCTGAAGAAGTTTATTCCTGTCATCAGTGGCAAGTTTTCACTGGGCAAGGAGCTGTGGCAGGAGCCCAACAAGCCTGTAGTGTTCTGTGGAATGCAGGCTACCCTGTTCAGGAGGGACGGGGAGTGGAGTATCAGGCTTCAGGCTGGAGGAGATTATAAACAGACCATTGTGAAGGCCTTGCCAGAGAAGATCACCCAGGCTGCAGGACCTGAGTTGAGAGGCATGTGGGCCTGGTTTGCCAGCATCTGTGGTCCGTCTTTGATGGTCCATAGCAGAATGCCTGATGAGGTGCTTGAGGATGAGAAGCCTCGAGTCATAGCCCGGTTGGTGGAGAGTACCCCTGATCTGATTTTGTCTGGGATTGACTTTACCCAGCCTATCACCTTGGAGATCTTTGTTGACAGTTCCATGGATGCTCGCCAGGTTACCAAGGTCAGGGGGAGATCTGCTGCTCTGTTTGCTTTTTATCAGAGCAGGGCAAGTTTGTTCAGCTGGTACAGCAGACTGCAGAAGAGGGTCTGTATCAGTTCAGATGTGGCAGAATGCAGGGCCATATGCGAGGGGATCCAGTCCAGCCTGTACATAAAGGAGTTAATGCTGGAGCTGGCTTCAGTTACCCCTTGGACCTTGCAGATGGAGACGTTGTTGCTAACAGACAGCATGGGTATGGTCCAGTTTGTTCACAAGCAGCTGGCCAGGAGCCGGGACCTGGATTATTTGTTGCTGAAGGAGTTGGCCAGTTTGGTTGACTTGAAGCATATCCCTGGCGAGGAGAACCCTGCTGATGCATTGACAAAGCTGCCACACAAGGCCCCAGCCCAGTACAATGTACTGAGGAAGCTCATGAATGCTGACTGTCAAGTCGGTCTATCTGTCTAAAAGCTGAGAGCTGGGTGCTTAAGTCTCTGGATATCAGGCTGGGAGCTTGATTGTACATAATCCTGAGCACACCTTGAGGGGTGAGACATGTCTCTGGTGTGGGAATGTCTGACATTGTCTCTGATGGAGAGATGTCTATCTGGGGTTTTCATCTCAGTCTGAGGTTTCCCCAGATCTGTGGTTTGTGGGCGGGGTTCGATTCCCTGGTGCCGTCTTAAGGCGGAGTTTCACGGACTGGCTGACCCATCCACCATGCTGGTGAGGTGGCGACAGGTCCCCTGATTTTCCACGGTTGGAACGAGTATGGGAGCTTGTGTTTTGCATGTGCTTCGCGTAGATGTTGTGTCTGGTTCGATAAGGGGCAGCAGACCGGCGCCGACTCCCGTCTGGGGGTCAGCAATGTTTTCTGATGAGCTGTTGTGGGTGATCTGTGGGGTTTCGCCTAAGGTCCTGAAGGTTGTACATACTTCTCAAGTTCTTAACTGAACACCTATGGGCTGCCACAGTTGGCCAACCTCTTGTACATGGGTAACACAACGAGCCTCCCGTGAAGGGATAGGGACTCATTGTAATTTGTTTGTGCTCCTGAGCCAGTATGGGTGCTATGTACATATAATAAGGAATCCAAGCTGACTGTCATGCCCAGCGGGTTGTGACTTGTAGTCTGGGGAGGATATCCAGTACCCATTGTGTGTGTTTGTATGTAGACTTGTGTGAGCTGCTACAGCTCAAGAAAAGAAAGGATTGGAGTTAACGCCAAGCGCATTGGCGTGATCCTGATTCGGCATATCTCTGCGATTCCAGCGGCACCGGAACGAGTTCATTCCGACAAGTATCAAGAAAGTTATGGCGTTCCGACTTCCCGGTCGCGCGCGAGCGCGAGCCGGCTGTTCTTCTAAGTCGGACGTGAATATTTGCCGACGACATATGGGGTCGACAGTAATTCCTGGGCTGACAGGAATTAGGTGCTGTACCTACGACGGTATTGGATTAATACGTCGTACGCAGGAAATAGGAACCTTAACCTGTGGTCTGTTGGTACCGCAGGCTTAGTCCTGGACTTCTAGGTGCAGATGCAATAATCACTGTGGTGGCTGTACTCTGTGGTCACTGTGCCTGTATGGCAGACCTACTGTATAGGAACTGGGCGCTGTACAGGTAGTGAATACTGTACCGGGGGTGTTATTACTGAGCAGGCCTCCTAGGCTGCTCAGGACTAGCAAGCACAGTGCACAAGTATATAAACAATAGGCCAGTGCCAAATGGGCATCTCTTGCGAGCCCGCCTCACGTGTTGTGCCTTGACTTGGCAAGCTCGTGTGCAAGCCTCAAGTGTTGAGCGCTGTAAACATTATCCGATTTAACAAAGCTCCGTTTCCAACCATATTCACACATTGCTGCATTGCAACCATATCCTTCACATTGCGTGTGCTAAGAAAGCTTAACTTTTTTGGTCGAGGTACCTACTTTCCCGCCATTATACCCGGTACCCGGGTACGGAATCCGGGTACCATGTGCCGGTACCACGGGTCGGGTACATCATGCCGGGTACGGTCCACATGGGGTACGGTCCATATAGTGACCCCCCCCCCGGTACCTAGGTTATAGTAAATTGGTCCTTAATTTAGGACTTTGTCCTAAATTAAGGACCGTGGGAGGCTTAACACTAGGAGGCCTGCTCAGTAATAACACCCCCGGTACAGTATTCACTACCTGTACAGCGCCCAGATCCTATACAGTAGGTCTGCCATACAGGCACAGTGACCACAGAGCACAGTCCACAGTGACTATTGCATCTGCACCTAGAAGTCCAGGACTAAGCCTGCGGTACCAACAGACCACAGGTTAAGGTTCCTATTTCCTGCGTACGACGTATTAATCCAATACCGTCGTAGGTACAGCACCTAATTCCTGTCAGCCCAGGAATTACTGTCGACCCCATATGCCGTCGGCAAATATTCACGTCCGACTTAGAAGAACAGCCGGCTCGCGCTCGCGCGCGACCGGGAAGTCGGAACGCCATAACTTTCTTGATACTTGTCGGAATGAACTCGTTCCGGTGCCGCTGGAATCGCAGAGATATGCCAAATCAGGATCACGCCAATGCGCTTGGCGTTAACTCCAATCCTTTCTTTTCTTGAGCTGTAGCAGCTCACAAAAGTCTACATACAAACACACACAATGGGTACTGGACATCCTCCCCGACTACAAGCCATAACCCGCTGGGCATGACAGTCAGCTTGGATTCCTTATTATATGTACATAGCACCCATACTGGTTCAGGAGCACAAACAAATTACAATGAGTCCCTATCCCTTCACGGGAGGCTCGTTGTGTTACCCATGTACAAGAGGTTGGCCAACTGTGGCAGTTGAGTAACTCTAGAGCCCTATGATCTGGCTCTGAGTTCCCCATGTCCGTCCGCACGCCTTCCGCTAGCGTCCGCTCAGCCGCCGGCTATAATCCGGCGGTCCGATGCGGGCGACCGGTCTAAGGGCGGCGCCTAGGGCCGGCGCCACCTAGGCCCCAGTCCGGGGCCTTATCCGGGTCAGTACGGACGGCTAGCTTGTCCCACGGTTACGGCTAACCGGATAGGGTTCGCTGGCTAAGACATAAACCAGTGGTGGGCCAGCTCCGACGGCAGTTCTCTGTGTTCACCTTATCCCAAGCTCAACGTGACCGACCGCCATAGCTGAGCCGGTCGGGCTTTAACTTGTATTCATAAAAATCCCGATGGCTTCCGGTACACGGAGCCGCACGGGCGAACACACAGATACGCCAAGTGGCGAGGCCGCAGGGTCCGTCCTGCCACGCTTTAGTGCGGACGAGGCCACGAGGTTGATGCAAACCCTCGTGGCGCAACCTGAACTGGCCAAGCAGTTCAAGCATCTGATGCTTGCTGCTGACGATGCACTAAATCGCGGCCCTCTCAAGCAAACGGAGGTGCCCGCTGATCTACCGGCCGACTATACGGCGGACGACGCAGCAGATTTTCTAGCTGCTCTCAAGCGTCTGCGCGATGGACGCGCAGACAAAGATTCGGAGCTGATTGGCAAGTTCCGTGCAGTATTCTGCAGTACAACAAAGCACCCAAACATTGCCAATCTAGTTCGCATTGCGGACGACAACAAACAAACCTGGGAAGTTTTTTACAACGGTCTAGATGCCCACTTGTCGCGGTCTAAGGAAGAGGCCGACGAGCAAGCCTTCAACGACTTCGAGGGCTATGCAGTTAATAAGGCAAATTTGCCCGGGGCTGCACGTGATTTCCAGGTCTTCGTGCACAAGCACAAGCTGCTAGATACACTCAAGCCCATTTTCCTGTGCAATCGATTTCTCAAGAAATGCGACCTGTCGTCGGATGTGCATCTGACCATAGCGACGGAACTCAAAAAGAAGAGTGCCGTCAGTTTCGACGAGGGCATGCTGTATTTGATCTCATGCTTCAAGAGTGCGCAGTCCAAGCCGGCTGCCTCGGCTGCTCTGCCATCCCTGCGCAAGGTGGATGCCGGCGCGTCTTCTTCTTCAGGCGCAGAGGCTCCCATTACGCGGTCGGAGCTTACGGCCATCCTGAAAAAGGTCGTCGGCCACGGCAACAACGGGGGCCAGGGAGGGCGCAAGCGCGGGCATGGTGGCGACGCCAAGCAGGGTGATAATCCCCCGGCCAAGCGGCAGCAGGGGGCGTCTACTGACCGCAAGCAACGCTGTGAGCGCTGCTTCGGACGTCGCCATGTCCGGGATGACTGCCGAGTTCGCCCGGACCTGGAGCTCGAGGACAACCTTTGCCGCAAGTGCCATGACGTTCTGCGTGGTCACAGCGTGGAGGCGTGCAAGGCCAAGCGCATCGTCGTCCACGGCACACGCGAGGAGTGGGCAGAGCGACGGGCAGCACGAAAGTCAGGTGAGAGCACGCTCAATACCCCTTCTTTTGCTCAATGCGTCACGCTGAACCGGGCCGTCGTAGAGCCTGACGTCGTTCCTAAAAGCAACGTGACTGCATCCTCTGTCTCCTTCCGTGATGTGCTCACGCAATCCGTTGATGCTGCTCTGGCTCTGTCGCGCCAGGATCACGTGCTTCCTGAGCACGGGTCTACAATGCGTGACCTAAGCAATGTGGTGTCTTCTAGGTCGGGTGTGTACAACGCCGAGCGACCAAGCACTACTGCAGCACCCCAGCTAGATACTGGGGCGGTTGGGCCTATGAGGAATGTTGTGACAGTGCAAGAGAATGCTGGGCGGGCAGATGTTCTCGGTACACACCACCCTAGTGTGGA
The DNA here is from genome assembly GCA_009746045.1 of Mesostigma viride. NCBI lineage: Eukaryota > Viridiplantae > Streptophyta > Mesostigmatophyceae > Mesostigmatales > Mesostigmataceae > Mesostigma > Mesostigma viride. The sequence goes on along the minus strand of RPFO01000175.1, from coordinate 3,645,156 downwards.
TCTTCACATTGGCAAGGTGCTCACACGGGCGGCCTTTCGTGCAGCCTCTGAAGCTGCCCAGTTAGCCAATGTCACTACCCCAGTAGTCACCCCACCTGTTGAGAACCCTGACAATGCCACTGCACCTCAGGCTGTCACCCTGAAACTGCTAGCATACCAGATGCACCGTGCATTCGGGCATGAGGCCCAAGCCGAGGTAGAGGGGGCACACATGTTGGGGGCACCTTTATACAACGAGCTGAAGAATGTGCGTGCTCAGTGTCCTGCCTGCATCAAGATCAGGAAGAAGTCGCGTAGGCGGCATGCCAAGACTCCACCCTTGGAGCGAGGGTACCTTGTGGGGGATGTCATGCACATGGAAGGGGGGGACACCTATTTCATAGTCAAGGATAGGTTCAGCAAGGTCACCTACATTGAGCCGCTGCCCCACATGTATGAGGCTGACCTGCACAGGGCTATCAAGATCAGCCTGGCTTTCTTTCATCCCGTAGTGGAGCTCATGCTAGACCAGCAGTTCCGCTGTGTGCAAGGTTTGCCGGGGATGGAGGCCGTGGTCATCGTGGGGCGGGAGGATCACGGCAATATGGGCATGATAGATCGCACTGTAAGCTATGTCAAGACTGTGGCAGCCAAGCGACAGGATAACCCACATGGCAAATCCTACGCGGTCAAGACGGCGTGGTGCAAGGAGCTCATGCATGTGTGCAACCATAGGCACGTGCTTGATGTCAAGGGCTTTGGGTTAGTCACGCCTCGGGGGCTGTCAGCGGGCACCTACTCACCCGAGGTAGTAGAGGCATACCAGCAGCATCTACAGGATACCGCCGCCAAGCTGCGGCTCAAGGATGCCACGCTGCCTGATTTGTCTAGCGCTTTTGAGGTCGGGCAGTTGGTCATGTTCCACAAGGAGAGCTCGCCCAGCGGCAAACGGGGCACCATGCAGGGGCCTGGGGCCATCACAAAGTTAGACTGGCCGCTGCGGGTCATAGACATAGAGTGGAATGATCGGGTGTATAGGGTACCATGGGCATCGGTGGCAGGCTATAAGCAAGGGGATAGCATGGAGAGTGAGCTGGCAGCCAACAGGGAACTGGGGTGGGTAGTGAAGGATAATGCGCCTGTCGTAGCATCTGAGGTGGTACCCCACGGGTCGCTCCCAGGGGCAGACACAGCTACACCCCCCCCTCCCCTGGGCCCCAATATGACCCCGTGGATGGGTGGGATGAGGATGGGGTGGGTTTGACGGGACCTAGTGCACGTAGTGACTCACCTCCTGTGCTAGCCACGGATAATGTGGGAGGCCCGCCAGTCAGCCAAGTGCGGGCCCGCATGGGGGCGCTGTTCTTTATCAGCAATGAGGGCCAGCCTGGCATGGCCTTAGTTGGTGCTCAGCGCTTGCACAGCCGCATTGCTCACTAGCCCTCACACGGCTGAATGCCGGGGCATTGTTTCCTATCTCTCATGGCAGCTGGTGGCTGTGGACACGCAAGCATCCGGTATTTATCTCGTCGTGGGTTCACTCTTCACTGGACTAGCACGGTGCACACTGACTCACAAAGTTGTTTGGCTTTCCTTGACAATCCCTATGCGCGGTCACAGGACGTTGATTACCTCGTACTCGCTGAGGCGGCCTCCTGCGTCACGCGTCTCCAGCACATCGCGGATGAACTCAATCCCGCGGATGCACTCACCAAGGAGGCGCGGGAGGCTGCCCCGCAGTACGCAGTGTTGCGCAAGCGCATGACGATGCAACACCCGTGAGCCACACAGGGTTACGGCTCGGGCGCTTTATGAATACAGCCATAACTCACCCTGTGTTGCTAGCATTCACGAGTATCTTGGTGGTAGTTTTTTTGCTTGTCATGACCATACCCTAGCCACGTTGGACGGTGCCTTGGGCCCGTCGGCGGGTCACTGGTCCTAATAAATGGGTCACCTTTTGTCTGGTGGCATAGTTGGTTTTTGCTCGCTACTTATTACATCACTATTCATGTGTGATCACAAGGGCGCGGGTCGATACCGTGGTGATTTTGACGGCCTTGAGGCCCCCTTGAGTTCCCTACCTTAGAGGGTTTTGTATGGTCTGCATTTGATGTAATTATTTTGATAATTAATCAAAGAACAAAAGAGTATGTCGGAGTTGAGTAACTCTAGAGCCCTAGGATCTGGCTCTGAGTTCCCCATGTCCGTCCGCACGCCTTCCGCTAGCGTCCGCTCAGCCGCCGGCTATAATCCGGCGGTCCGATGCGGGCGACCGGTCTAAGGGCGGCGCCTAGGGCCGGCGCCACCTAGGCCCCAGTCCGGGGCCTTATCCGGGTCAGTACGGACGGCTAGCTTGTCCCACGGTTACGGCTAACCGGATAGGGTTCGCTGGCTAAGACATAAACCAGTGGTGGGCCAGCTCCGACGGCAGTTCTCTGTGTTCACCTTATCCCAAGCTCAACGTGACCGACCGCCATAGCTGAGCCGGTCGGGCTTTAACTGTGGCAGCCCATAGGTGTTCAGCTAAGAACTTGAGAAGTATGTACAACCTTCAGGACCTTAGGCGAAACCCCACAGATCACCCACAACAGCTCATCAGAAAACATTGCTGACCCCCAGACGGGAGTCGGCGCCGGTCTGCTGCCCCTTATCGAACCAGACACAACATCTACGCGAAGCACATGCAAAACACAAGCTCCTATACTCGTTCCAACCGTGGAAAATCAGGGGACCTGTCGCCACCTCACCAGCATGGTGGATGGGTCAGCCAGTCCGTGAAACTCCGCCTTAAGACGGCACCAGGGAATCGAACCCCGCCCACAAACCACAGATCTGGGGAAACCTCAGACTGAGATGAAAACCCCAGATAGACATCTCTCCATCAGAGACAATGTCAGACATTCCCACACCAGAGACATGTCTCACCCCTCAAGGTGTGCTCAGGATTATGTACAATCAAGCTCCCAGCCTGATATCCAGAGACTTAAGCACCCAGCTCTCAGCTTTTAGACAGATAGACCGACTTGACAGTCAGCATTCATGAGCTTCCTCAGTACATTGTACTGGGCTGGGGCCTTGTGTGGCAGCTTTGTCAATGCATCAGCAGGGTTCTCCTCGCCAGGGATATGCTTCAAGTCAACCAAACTGGCCAACTCCTTCAGCAACAAATAATCCAGGTCCCGGCTTCTGGCCAGCTGCTTGTGAACAAACTGGACCATACCCATGCTGTCTGTTAGCAACAACGTCTCCATCTGCAAGGTCCAAGGGGTAACTGAAGCCAGCTCCAGCATTAACTCCTTTATGTACAGGCTGGACTGGATCCCCTCGCATATGGCCCTGCATTCTGCCACATCTGAACTGATACAGACCCTCTTCTGCAGTCTGCTGTACCAGCTGAACAAACTTGCCCTGCTCTGATAAAAAGCAAACAGAGCAGCAGATCTCCCCCTGACCTTGGTAACCTGGCGAGCATCCATGGAACTGTCAACAAAGATCTCCAAGGTGATAGGCTGGGCAAAGTCAATCCCAGACAAAATCAGATCAGGGGTACTCTCCACCAACCGGGCTATGACTCGAGGCTTCTCATCCTCAAGCACCTCATCAGGCATTCTGCTATGGACCATCAAAGACGGACCACAGATGCTGGCAAACCAGGCCCACATGCCTCTCAACTCAGGTCCTGCAGCCTGGGTGATCTTCTCTGGCAAGGCCTTCACAATGGTCTGTTTATAATCTCCTCCAGCCTGAAGCCTGATACTCCACTCCCCATCCCTCCTGAACAGGGTAGCCTGCATTCCACAGAACACTACAGGCTTGTTGGGCTCCTGCCACAGCTCCTTGCCCAGTGAAAACTTGCCACTGATGACAGGAATAAACTTCTTCAGCCAGGTCGTGGGGGCTAGCAAATGCAGATCATCTCCATGCAAACTAGCATACACTGGCAGACCCTCCCATTGGGCCAGCAGCAAACAGGGATCAACTGAAGACACTCTCAAGCCACACTCACTGATCAGAGCTTCCTGCAGCGTGAGTCTCCAGATGATTGGGCTCGACCTGAGTCCTTCCAGGCCCTTCAGAATAACCAGGAATTGTTGATGCAGCTCCAGCTTCCAGATGGCAGGCACCTCAACACAGTAAGGCTCATCCTGCTTCCACACCCTCCTGGCCACTTCTGGATCAGATTTTAAAAATGCCCTCTTGAAGTCCAGCAGCACTGATGACATAGCTGCTCCCCTGTTCAGCAACCCCACGTAGAGACATAGCAAAATTCTCCATGTGTCGTGTAGCATCCCTGGCGTGTACAGCTCCTCTCCTGGCAGACTCCCCGTGCCGTGATACTCATTCAGGACAGGCCTGACATGGGGCACTGATACCTCATCCACAACCTTCCTCTTCAGCACAAATCTCAAAGCAAGCTTCCTTGATGCTGGGGGACGTCTGTCTGTTGGTGCAGCACACTCAAACTGCAACCACTCCTCCAATGCCTTGGAGAAGGCGAGCTTCCAAGCCTCAAACAAAGTAGGCGAGCTCATCTCTTGGACTAGCTGGTCATATGTCAAAGGAGAGTGTGCAGCAAGGCTCCTGTGAGTTATGCCAATACTGCTGGGGTGCAACACAGCTGGAATCACCAAACTGGCTGCTGGGGGCACCTCCCCTTCATCCCATTTTACACCCTTGACCGGCTTGGCCCTGCACCTGATTGAAAATGTTGTCCTGAAATTTTCTAGGGGAATCATCCCCCAGCCATCTCTTTTCAGAGCTGTAGCTCTGATAGAAATCCCAGGATTGCCCAGAAAATTCTGACCCAAAATCACAGGGCCATCATAGTCCTCTAGGACAAGGAAGGTCACATCCACACCCATGACAGGGGCAGTAACCTCTCCCAACACCCTTAGATGCGTCCTACCACTGAAATCAGACACCCAGGGGCAACTTGGTTCTCCGACCAGCAGTTCTCCTGTATGCTGAGGTCCCATGACAGAAACCTGTGCATTGGTATCTATCTCCATGGCAGCTACCTCAGGTTCATCCAACTGGACAAGCTTGGACACCTTAGGCTCCTTCTTGGCTCTTTGCAAAGCCTGTACAATATCTGATAGACGCACACCCCTAGGCCTGGTGTCGGGCCGTTCCGGAGGTGCAGCCTGTCCGCCTGCTTGCCCAACCACCGTATGTGAAGGTACCCCAGGGGCCGGGCCAGGGTCACCCTGAGGGCTCGATACAGCTGTAGCACCCTGATCAGGAAGCTCCACGTCACCCCCGCCTTGTACACCAACGGGCACCTGGAAGAGGTCTCCTTGATTACCTCCCCGGGGACGGATCTTTGACCAGGACAGACGGTGCACTGCTTGGGAGCCATCAATGGCCACCCAGCACTTATGGCCAGCGGCTTCTACTCGGGTCACCACCCCATCATGCCAGCTGCCACGTTTCCCTGGAAAGCTTGGTTCCTTCCACACAACAACCTGTTGTCCAACGTTAGGTTCTAGGACACTCCAGCCCTTGTCTTTCTGCCTCAGCTTGAGGAACTTGGCCTCTAGCTTCTCCTTCCATGCCTGCTCAGCATCAGCTGGCAGCATCCTGGTATGCAGCATAAGAGGATTGATGGCAATGTCACCAAAGAACATGGGAGTCCTGAGGTTCAGCCTATCCTCCACAGAACGTAGCCATGCAGATGTCACAATGGCAGATGACGTCCTTGGAATCCTCTCCACCAGCAGCACAGTCTTGATCTCTTGGATGGCTCTCTCCACCACCCCTTGCTGGCCGTGGCTCTCCCTGGGTGTAATCAGCAACTCTGGAAACTCTGGCAGGTTCTCACAGCACTCAAACTGAATGTCACACTGCAACAACTCTAACCCAGGGTACCTGCTCCTTGTCAACTTCAGAGCAGCAATTAATGTAGGCTTCTCCATGTCAGGCAGGATCTCTAGGGTCTTGTACTTGGTATATCTGTCCACTGCCACCAGCAGCTTCAAACCCCTGATTCTCTGAATATCTACCTGCACATGGCCTGGCTGCAAAATAGGAGTCCTGGCATGAGACTGCCTGGGCTTTCTAGCAACTAGCCTGCACTTGCAAGCTTGAGCAACCTGTTGGCAGATGGAGTACAACTCACTTCCTCCCAGCCGTCTAGCAACTTGCAAAGACTGAGCTGCATGGCCAAACATGGTATGCAACCTTGAGGCAATGTCATACAAGAGAGAAAATCTTTTACTGTCATTATTAGCACTCAAGGTATGTACAGATCCCTTATGTACAGGAGGCACCAGGGTCGTGCCTGTCAGACTGTCTCCAGCCCTATCCTCATCCTGACCATCCTGTGCCAGTCCTGCACGGTCAGAATGCTTCTGAGATCCACCTGGGTCCACATCACCAGGTCCTACCTCAGGCTCAGCACCGCCATGGCGGGCACGTTGGCGAGTAACCACTGCAGCTACAGCTGGCATACTCTCTGTGGTAACCAAGCTTGCCCCATCGCGTCCAATAGGCTCTGTCACTAGAGCATGGGGCTGCCCCTCACTGCCGTCACTAGCAGCTACATTACACACCCCTGGGGGCACCCTCCAGGGTTCAGGGATGTGTGCAGGCTCAAGTCAATGATCAGCAGCCTTGCCCTTGCCCTTTGTTTGGGAATTAATTAATTATTCCCAGTGGCCACATGCCTGAATTATTTCTATTCTGGGCAGGTGGGTCTTTTGTGTGTTGTTTGTGATTTCTTGGAGTGTGTTTTATTAGCTACGTGCTGATATTTTTACTGACTTTTTTGAATCAGTACTTAGCAAGATATTAATCTATGTTGTGTGTGTTTTTTGTTATAGTGTACGGTCCTCAACTAGTATGACAGCAACTATGTCACTACGTTACATGGACAGTGATTCTTGATTCTTTATTCCATGGACAGGTGTCACTTTACTGTTTGAGATTCCATGCATTATATCAGGGTTGATTTTACAGATGACATCTGGCAATCATACAAACAATATTCTAGAATCTGGCGATGGTTCTTTGGTTGACTGCCATCTGGCAGTACCTCTTTTCTGCCTATAAAAATACGATGTGGGCCATACCTAAAGTATCGTCTCTCATGCCATGTCTCTCGTAATAAATTCATCAATAAACGACATTCAACTCATTCATGTATTTTAAACATGGTATCGGGAGGATGTTCGATCACCGTTTCTCCTCATGGCAGATTCTCCTACTTTTGCAAACGACGATGATTTTTTGCCTGATGACGATTTTGTCAATCGTCCTTGGGACTTTGACGTACTTGACGATCTCGAAGACTTTTTCGGACAGCCGGAACAAGGCGTCATTGTCGCCGAAGAACCTGTGATTGCGTATCCCGTTGGCTATGAGCAATTCGAGAAACCAGGACTTTATCCTGAGAGTTCTCTGAGGTCTGTTTACGTTCCTCCTGCCAAAATCATTATCCGGTGGCAAGGAGCTGTATTTCAATTCGAATCGTCAAGCTTATCGGAAATCGAGAGTCTCTTGAAAGCCTACCTGGCGTCTAAAATTTTATCCGTCGTAAATGGCGAACGCACTCAAGGAGACGGCCCTCATTAGTGCCGTCAGCGGAATTCCTATTTTCAACGGTACCAGACTGGCCGACTACCCTGCTTTTAAAATTCGCTTCAAATCTGTCGCGGGAGCATTCACCATGCTCAGTGTGCTGCACGGTGACGACGTCAACGACCGACAAGACCGCATTCTTTTTGCTGCACTTTGTTCGCGCCTGGACGGTCAGGCGCTTACCGTTGCTGATCAAGCTGAGCCTCGTCATGGCAGCGTGGCGTTCAAGCTCGTGGATGCCGTGTACGACCAGCCACGGCATACCCGGTCTCACAAGCAGGAGCTCCGTCGTCAGCTACACCGCTGCGAGCTGGCTGATGACGGCGACATGGGCCTGTCCTTGACGGAACATGAACTACGCTACCGCGAGTACTTAAAGCTGGGGGGACGCTCCCTGAGACTGAATTCGTCCAGAATCTGCTGGATGGCCTCCCGGCCAAATATCGTCCACTTGTCGCTGCAGTTTTTGTGCGTGATGACATGTCTCTCACTGACGCACGCGTCCTCCTCCTCCAAGCCGCTGACCAGCTCAAGGACCGCCCAGCCGGTTCGACTGCGCCCACCGGCTCGGCTGCGCCTTCTCGCGACGAAGGCCAGCTCCCACCGGGCCAAGCATTTGCAACTCGCCCGGTGTGCAGCCATTGCAAGCGCCCTGGCCACCGTGTCGAGCGCTGCTGGACCAAGTATCCGGAGCGTCGCAACCAGCCCCACGGCGGCGCCGTGCATTTTACGGAGTCCAACCCTCTCATGGGCACCTCGACAATGGAGGCACCGGAAATGCCGCCCACATTTGCATTTTAAATTTTCCAGCCGGTTCTCCATTTTTTCGTCGGTTATTGCTGAACCGTCAAAAAGCATCTCTTCGGGTTTTGTTGCTAAGCCCTATGTCAAAAAGCACACTTTTCAGCGTTGTCCCGTCGTGACCCGCTGCATATTGTGGCCCCGTCGTGGCCACCTCGGCGTAGGTAGTCTACGTAGTGCACTAGTCCCGTCGTGACTAGTCTTTTTTGGTTCGTGGTCAGCCAAAAACCACTTTGTACCGGTATGCTTCTGCCTTAAAGCCTATTGCCCGCTCACTACGGGGCATGTGTTTGAGGGGGGGTGGCCCGTAGCAATCACCTGCCCTAGTCCTAGTTGTAAAGGTCCTTAGCCCTGAGTGCAATGACCGCTAGGAAATGGTTACTAGTTTGATAGGTGAATATAAACTGGGACATAGTACTAGCACTACTAGAGTGTTCCCCTCTTTAGGCAGTTGCCAAGGGGGGTGTTTGGGAATTAATTAATTATTCCCAGTGGCCACATGCCTGAATTATTTCTATTCTGGGCAGGTGGGTCTTTTGTGTGTTGTTTGTGATTTCTTGGAGTGTGTTTTATTAGCTACGTGCTGATATTTTTACTGACTTTTTTGAATCAGTACTTAGCAAGATATTAATCTATGTTGTGTGTGTTTTTTGTTATAGTGTACGGTTCTCAACTAGTATGACAGCAACTATGTCACTACGTTACATGGACAGTGATTCTTGATTCTTTATTCCATGGACAGGTGTCACTTTACTGGATGAGATTCCATGCATTATATCAGGGTTGATTTTACAGATGACATCTGGCAATCATACAAACAATATTCTAGAATCTGGCGATGGTTCTTTGGTTGACTGCCATCTGGCAGTACCTCTTTTCTGCCTATAAAAATACGATGTGGGCCATACCTAAAGTATCGTCTCTCATGCCATGTCTCTCGTAATAAATTCATCAATAAACGACATTCAACTCATTCATGTATTTTAAACACCCTTATCCTGGGATGGACCAGCCTTGTCCTTGCTGCCACCCTGAGCTGGCTTGCTCTGACCTTCCTGCCTCAGGTACGAGGGACACTCATTCCTGAAGTGACCCTTCCCTTGGCAGAAATAACATTCCACCTGACTGATGTCCCGTGAGGTCCCACTGCTGGGCCCAGCCTTGGGAGGACCACCCACCCTCTTGAAGTCAAACTGGGACTGTGGATGCCCCGACTTCGGCGGTGTCCCCCGTCCAGCCCTTCTGTCACCGACGCCCCCTCCTGGACCTTCCTCGACCCCTTGAAGAGGTCTCAGGCCCTCTCGAGGGCGCTGGGCCCCCGTGGCCCGATCCCCTCATGGACTTAACCGCAGGTTCAGTGGCCTCCTCGTCTCCTTGACGAGGGCGCTTACCACCTACGTACTTGCCGCTGAAACACTCATACAACTGGTCCGTCATGGCTGCCCAGCCATGGACCTGTCGCATGTGGATGGTCACATTATCCATGGTGACCGGATCCAGCTGCAGCGACTTGAGAAAGTCGCCCATGGCCATCCGATCTGCCACGAAGAATCCCTTGGCCATGGCGTCCTCCCTCAGCTTGACGAAGTCTTCAAAGGCGTGGACCACTAGCTGCCCCTTGATGGGCTTGTAGTCCAGGTATTCTTGCTTCAGGTGGGACCCATCTATGGTCCTCTTGTCACTCAGGAACACCCTGAGTCGCGTCATAAACGCCGCCCAGGTGTCTCCCGCCGTGTGTCGCTCCCGAACAAACTTGAACAGCCGCCTCGCCGACTGCCTTATGTAGGCACTAGACGCCAGGATGCGAAGCTTGTCACCGGTGTAGATGTCCGTGTACAAGTTCATGTCCTCTAACATCCTCTCAGCGTCCCGGGGCTGCCAATTGTCCTTGATGGACTGAAACTGGCCTAGCACCGCGTACCCCTCAGCCACGGTCGGCCGCCTCGGTGCCGCTTGATCTGCAGCTGGCGCGTTCTGACCGCCCTGCGATCCTTGGCTCTGATCATCTGCCATCGCAGCCTGGTCTCCCAGCGCCTGGCCGTCACCGCGCCCATCGCGTCCATCGCGTCCATCACGTCCATCTCGTCCATCCATCCCAGCGCCGCGCCGCTCGTAGCCCATACCGCGCCCCCGTTGGTCAATAGCACCCTCACTCATGATGGCCTCTGTTCAGATCTGCTACAGCCAGCCAAGTGGCCAAGCAGCAATTAAAGCAATATAAGCTACTGAACAAGAAAGGAAAAATGCCAAGTGTTACCACTCAGGCAAGACCACCACGGTCGCCCGCAGGCGCGTCCTGGTTCTCCTTGTCGCTGTCGCTGTCGCTGTCGCTCACCACAATCAGCTCTGGTACCCTGCTACCTGCTGCGCCGTCGTTGACCCGCTGTCGGCCCGCGATGACAGAATCGTCACCGTTAGTATAATAGACAGGTGACAACCCGTCGTTGGCACCCCGCGGATTGTATCTTGGCACCTCGTGGTCGCCAAGTGCCTCGTCGCCTAGCCCAGCGACGCCCACTGCTCCCACCTCAAGGTCACTATCGTAACCAAGAGGAACAAACTCTTCCCAACGCGTCACACGAACGCGAAGGGGTTGGGGCAGTTCCTGAAAAGGAACCCTTGCTCGCTCCGGAAACCTGCCGACTCGTGCCGCACGCTGTCCTCCGGTGATGGCTTCCGCTGTCGCCCCGACCTCTGCAAGCCGCCTGTAGTGCTCCGCTCCGCGTCGTTCACGTCGAACTGGTCCCGCTGCAACACTCTCATCGCCGATTACGCCTGCGAAAGTACGTGGTACACCCGCACCCGCTGCTGCCGGCACGAACTCGTGTCGCACTGCACCAGCTGCCTCCGCAGCCTCTCCTCGCCTAGCCGCCAACTCCGCACGCACCCGCTCAGCTACTGCTGTAATCACCGTCTGGATGCCGACCAAACTGTGAAGCTCTTGCTCGAGGTCGTCGATGCTCCGGTGCTCCGGAATGACGATGGTTTGGACGTGCCGCAGAATTCGCTCCCAATCTTCGACCTGGTCGTCGACGAATTGCACGAAGCTGCGATTAACAGGCGGACGATCTGCAAGCAATAAAGATAAATCTCGAACGACACGACGCAATTCAGGCGAAATTGAACCCCCAGCAGACTGCCGAACCCGGAAATTCTGCTGCCGTTGTTCTTCCTGCACCATTCACCACCGGACGAGCTTCTCGCGTCGTCAACGCTGCACGCCGCAACCAGCAACGACCCTCCTGGCCGTTCCGTTGAGACTGTTTGTAATTTGAGTTAACGTTCTTAGCAAACGCAATGTGAAGGATATGGTTGCAATGCAGCAATGTGTGAATATGGTTGGAAACGGAGCTTTGTTAAAATTGGATAATGTTACAGCGCTCACACACTTGAGGCTTGTACACGAGTTTGCCAAGTCAAGGCAACACACATGAGGCGGGCTCGCAAGAGATGCCCAATTGGCACTGGCCTATTCTTTATATACTTGTGCACTGTGCTTGCTAGTCCTGAGCAGCCTAGGAGGCCTGCTCAGTAATAACACCCCCGGTACAGTATTCACTACCTGTACAGCGCCCAGATCCTATACAGTAGGTCTGCCATACAGGCACAGTGACCACAGAGCACAGTCCACAGTGACTATTGCATCTGCACCTAGAAGTCCAGGACTAAGCCTGCGGTACCAACAGACCACAGGTTAAGGTTCCTATTTCCTGCGTACGACGTATTAATCCAATACCGTCGTAGGTACAGCACCTAATTCCTGTCAGCCCAGGAATTACTGTCGACCCCATATGCCGTCGGCAAATATTCACGTCCGACTTAGAAGAACAGCCGGCTCGCGCTCGCGCGCGACCGGGAAGTCGGAACGCCATAACTTTCTTGATACTTGTCGGAATGAACTCGTTCCGGTGCCGCTGGAATCGCAGAGATATGCCGAATCAGGATCATGCCAATGCGCTTGGCGTTAACTGAACCTAGAACCCAGGTATGGTGGCTTGTCACGGACGCGAGCTGTGTCATCCGGGCGCCCACTATGCACAAGACCGGTGACGTGCGCAAGGAATTTGTTTTCTGCGCATTTTCGACAAAGGCTAGTGACCGGGGGGGGGACACTAGCACTTACAGCATAAGAGCGGACGAAAGTGCACGTGCGCGCGCGCCGGGCCAGGCACGGCTGGGCGCGCAGCACAGACGTACTTGAGCGGACGGCAGCACAAGTGCGCAGCGTCGAGAGGATCATACGCGAGTTAGTGGACAGCTGGAGCTGGAGCTGGAGCTGGAGCTGGACTGCTGGACTGCTGGACTTCAACAGCGCCGAGGCTATTGACTGGCCAGGTGTCTTTGTGGTGTAGAATAGCGGGTCAACGTTATGAGGACTGGACAGAAAATGGAAAAGGACGATTTGCGGTGCGGAGCCAGATCGCTGGAATGAATGCGAAATCGCTGGCAGCCCTAAAAAGGGATTTCTTCTAGAAAGGAAAGATTAGAAGCAATGTTTGCTGGGCCACTCACACGCAAGGTGTGAGCGTGCAGATTGTTTGAAGGATATTATGCTTCGACCTTGGTGGTCGTGACTAAATGCCGGACATTCCCAGGGACAGAAATGCCGGAGCCTCTAGGAGATGAGATCGGCAACAGGGTAGCAATTTAGATTTGTCGGGATGCCTTCCTGTTTTTGTTGGCATGTGTGGTAGTAAGCCAGGACGGCAACTGGAATGCGGTTTCTGTTTGCATGGTTCAGGCAGCAAGATAGTTTTGGCATTCCTGGCTGGACTGACAAGTGTGGCGTGTGTCATGCGTGTGGCATGACGAATGGTTTGGTTCATAGTCGAAGAGGACTCTCACGTAGCGTGTAGTCTCTTCGAGTCTCTCGTTAGTGGCCTTCGTGTTTCTCCCTTTCCTTGGGAGCAAGGCCGGTAGCATGTCATGGAGCGCTGCCTAACTGCGGGCTCGTGAGCATGGAGTGCATCGATATTGAGACTATCAACGTGTTGTAATTGTATTAACTTTCTCAATAAATTCCGCATGTGCGGCTTCATCATCAGACTGTGCAAAGTGTGTGTTGTGAAAGCATTATTCTGTAGCAGGGGAGGCAATAAGGTGGTCATCAGGCACGAGGGACAGTTCCTTGTCCTCGGCTGAGAGCCCTCCTTTCGTTACTCGAAGAGACTACCCGGTAGTCTGCTTCCTTCTGTTCGAAGCCAAGACGTTGGCTTTAGTGTTTATCAACCATCAGCAGTACAGGGAACGGCCTGGCTGACAGTTTGTAAAGGAAGTGTCTTGAGACAGATTTCAAAGCCTTTGGTTGTTGCTTCTTCTCAGCGAAACCTAGGCTTGTTGGTTCTTGTTTTGCCCATCGGTCAGCTGGTGCATGCCACTGACGCGAGCGCAGACTCGAGCCATGGCGGATGCACATAGAGCAGATGCCGACACGTCCGCTCCGGGGTCGAATGGCGGGATTCCTCCCGCCGTACCCGCAGTGGGTGAGAGTCGCGACCAAGAAGCGCCGCTGAGTATGGTGGCGCTGTTCGCGCAGATGCAAGCGCAGATGCAGCAACAGTCGCAACAGTTGAGTAACTCTAGAGCCCTAGGATCTGGCTCTAAGTTCCCCATGTCCGTCCGCACGCCTCCCGCTAGCGTCCGCTAAGCCGCCGGCTATAATCCGGCGGTCCGACGCGGGCGACCGGTCTAAGGGCGGCGCCTAGGGCCGGCGCCACCTAGGCCCCAGTCCGGGGCCTTATCCGGGTCAGTACGGACGGCTAGCTTGTCCCACGGTTACGGCTAACCGGATAGGGTTTGCTGGCTAAGACATAAACCAGTGGTGGGCCAGCTCCGACGGTAGTTCTCTGTGTTCACCTTATCCCAAGCTCAACGTGACCGACCGCCATAGCTGAGCCGGTCGGGCTTTAACTTGTATTCATAAAAATCCCGATGGCTTCCGGTACACGGAGCCGCACGGGCGAACACACAGATACGCCAAGTGGCGAGGCCGCAGGGTCCGTCCTGCCACGCTTTAGTGCGGACGAGGCCACGAGGTTGATGCAAACCCTCGTGGCGCAACCGAACTGGCCAAGCAGTTCAAGCATCTCATGCTGGCTGCTGACGATGCACTAAATCGCGGCCCTCTCAAGCAAACGGAGGTGCCCGCAGATCTACCGGCCGACTATACGGCGGACGACGCAGCAGATTTTCTAGCTGCTCTCAAGCGTCTGCGCGATGGACGCGCAGACAAAGATTCGGAGCTGATTGGCAAGTTCCGTGCAGTATTCTGCAGTACAACAAAGCACCCAAACATTGCCAATCTAGTTCGCATTGCGGACGACAACAAACAAACCTGGGAAGTTTTTTACAACGGTCTAGATGCCCACTTGTCGCGGTCTAAGGAAGAGGCCGACGAGCAAGCCTTCAACGACTTCGAGGGCTATGCAGTTAATAAGGCAAATTTGCCCGGGGCTGCACGTGATTTCCAGGTCTTCGTGCACAAGCACAAGCTGCTAGATACTCTCAAGCCCATTTTCCTGTGCAATCGATTTCTCAAGAAATGCGACCTGTCGTCGGATGTGCATCTGACCATAGCGACGGAACTCAAAAAGAAGAGTGCCGTCAGTTTCGACGAGGGCATGCTGTATTTGATTCATGCTTCAAGAGTGCGCAGTCCAAGCCGGCTGCCTCGGCTGCTCTGCCATCCCTGCGCAAGGTGGATGCCGGCGCGTCTTCTTCTTCAGGCGCAGAGGCTCCAATTACGCGGTCGGAGCTTACGGCCATCCTGAAAAAGGTCGTCGGCCACGGCAACAACGGGGGCCAGCGAGGGCGCAAGCGCGGGCATGGTGGCGACGCCAAGCAGGGTGATCATCCCCCGGCCAAGCGGCAGCAGGGGGCGTCTACTGACCGCAAGCAACGCTGTGAGCGCTGCTTCGGACGTCGCCATGTCCGGGATGACTGCCGAGTTCGCCCGGACCTGGAGCTCGAGGACAACCTTTGCCGCAAGTGCCACGACGTTCTGCGTGGTCACAGCGTGGAGGCGTGCAAGGCCAAGCGCATCGTCGTCCACGGCACACGCGAGGAGTGGGCAGAGCGACGGGCAGCACGAAAGTCAGGTGAGAGCACGCTCGATACCCCTTCTTTTGCTCAATGCGTCACGCTGAACCGGGCCGTCGTAGAGCCTGACGTCGTTCCTAAAAGCAACGTGACTGCATCCTCTGTCTCATTCCGTGATGTGCTCACGCAATCCGTTGATGCTGCTCTGGCTCTGTCGCGCCAGGATCACGTGCTTCCTGAGCACGGGTCTACAATGCGTGACCTAAGCAATGTGGTGTCTTCTAGGTCGGGTGTGTACAACGCCGAGCGACCAAGCACTACTGCAGCACCCCAGCTAGATACTGGGGCGGTTGGGCCTATGAGGAATGTTGTGACAGTGCAAGAGAATGCTGGGCGGGCAGATGTTCTCGGTACACACCACCCTAGTGTGGATCTTCACATTGGCAAGGTGCTCACACGGGCGGCCTTTCGTGCAGCCTCTGAAGCTGCCCAGTTAGCCAATGTCACTACCCCAGTAGTCACCCCACCTGTTGAGAATCCTGACAATGCCACTGCACCTCAGGCTGTCACCCTGAAACTGTTAGCATACCAGATGCACCGTGCATACGGGCATGAGGCCCAAGCCGAGGTAGAGGGGGCACACATGTTGGGGGCACCTTTATACAACGAGCTGAAGAATGTGCGTGCTCAGTGTCCTGCCTGCATCAAGATCAGGAAGAAGTCGCGTAGGCGGCATGCCAAGACTCCACCCTTGGAGCGAGGGTACCTTGTGGGGGATGTCATGCACATGGAAGGGGGGGACACCTATTTCATAGTCAAGGATAGGTTCAGCAAGGCCACCTACATTGAGCCGCTGCCTCACATGTTTGAGGCTGACCTGCACAGGGCTATCAAGATCAGCCTGGCTTTCTTTCATCCCGTAGTGGAGCTCATGCTAGACCAGCAGTTCCGCTGTGTGCAAGGTTTGCCGGGGATGGAGGCCGTGGTCATCGTGGGGCGTGAGGATCACGGCAATATGGGCATGATAGATCGCACTGTAAGCTATGTCAAGACTGTGGCAGCCAAGCGACAGGATAACCCACATGGCAAATCCTACGCGGTCAAGACGGCGTGGTGCAAGGAGCTCATGCATGTGTGCAACCATAGGCACGTGCTTGATGTCAAGGGCTTTGGGCTAGTCACGCCTCGGGGGCTGTCAGCGGGCACCTACTCACCCGAGGTAGTAGAGGCATACCAACAGCATCTACAGGATACCGCCGCCAAGCTGCGGCTCAAGGATGCCACGCTGCCTGATTTGTCTAGCGCTTTTGAGGTCGGGCAGTTGGTCATGTTCCACAAGGAGAGCTCGCCCAGCGGCAAACGGGGCACCATGCAGGGGCCTGGGGCCATCACAAAGTTAGACTGGCCGCTGCGGGTCATAGACATAGAGTGGAATGATCGGGTGTATAGGGTACCATGGGCATCGGTGGCAGGCTATAAGCAAGGGGATAGCATGGAGAGTGAGCTGGCAGCCAACAGGGCACTGGGGTGGGTAGTGAAGGATAATGCGCCTGTCGTAGCATCTGAGGTGGTACCCCACGGGTCGCTCCCAGGGGCAGACACAGCTACACCCCCCCCTCCCCTGGGCCCCAATATGACCCCGTGGATGGGTGGGATGAGGATGGGGTGGGTTTGACGGGACCTAGTGCACGTAGTGACTCACCTCCTGTGCTAGCCACGGATAATGTGGGAGGCCCGCCTAGCGTGGCCTCGCCGGAGGGTCAGGGTCCTGCCCATGCGCCTCGCCCACCTAGGGACCTGGCTTCAACGGTCACGGCCTTGTGGCGTGCTCAGGCGCTTAAAGCGAAAGCTGCATCAGGGGTGGCTCAGGTCAAAACTCTCTCACAGGGGGTCAGGCCGGTTAAGTCAGCCTTGTTTCCTACGTGTAGACCGTGGCAGCTGGTGGCTGTGGACACGCAAGCATCCGTGTCTATTATCTCTCGTCGGGCAGCCACCCTGTATCCAGTGCTAGAGTCGCCGTACAAATCGGTGACCGACTTTGCAGGCACTTCGGCATATCAAGTTACCGGGATGGTGGTGCTGCCGGTGTTGGGCATTGACACGCCGTTTCACGTCGTGGATGGCTACGAGGATGTGGCCTTGCTGGGCGAACCTTTCGTATCATACCCGGGGTTCTCAGTGTCCGCTGACTTGCTGTCAGTCGCGGGGGTGGGCAGCATCCCGCTTCGCGAGTACCACGCTCCATTGGGGGTGGTGGTCGGGCAGCCCGGCGTCGTGCGGCGCTTACCGATGGCGGCGTTTTCCACACCGCCGCTCGTCCAGTCCATCATTCAGCCTCAGGATTGGCACCCGCGCAGCTTCGGCCTCCACTCACACTCACTGGCGGCGGATAGCCCTGTGACGTGGGAGCAACTTGTCCTGGACTGTCAAGATCCTCTCAAGTTTGCTTTGTGGCGCGACGCGTTCATTCGAGCCAAGGAGCAGTGGCGAGAGCGCGAGGTCTACCGAGGATTGGAGAGTGTGCCAGCCGGGGCCACGCGGTTGCGGTTGAAGTTCGTGCTCACCTACAAGCCGGACGAGACCAACTCTTCGGTGGTGTTCCGGGTAAGGCCCGTGGTCACGGAGACGAAGGGGTCCTCCCCGCTGGACGCCAAGGATCTTTATACCCCTGGGCTCAACCATGTTTCGCATCGGCTACTGACGGTCATCTACTTGGGCAAGCGGAACGCGGGCAAGGACTACGGGATGTGGTGCGGTGACTTTCAGCGGGCATTCCTCCACAGCGACGCTGGGGTCGCGCAGCAAACATGGCAAGGCACCCGCTACGTGGTGAAGGTCCCGGTGGTCTGGCAGGATGGCACCATTGGCAGCGAGTATATCGAGCTGTTGACAGGGGTGGAGGGGCTGCAGAGCTCTCCCATCATCTTCCGCATTTCCGCGGAGGAGGTCTTGCAGAGCTTAGGGGCCACGTACCATCGCGCGGATCCTAACTTCTTTGTGGTCCCCACCGGCGTCCCTGGCGAGCCAGCCCTCTTCGTGTGGCATGGCGATGACTTCAAGCTGGTGGCACCTCGCACCTTTGCTACCCAGTTTCTTGCTGCAGTGGCGGCTAAGTTTCCCCTGGGCATGGAGAGGAGGGTAAACCCGTGGTGTTTTGCGGCGTGCAGTCTACGTTGCAGCGGGATTCGCGTTCTGGCGAATGGGTCATGCACATGCAGGATAGCCGCAACTATGTGGTTGACCTGCTGGCCGACCTCCCGTCCCCGCTGTTGGCAACCCATGGGCCCTCGGTTAAGGGCAAGCTCGGGTGGTTGGCGGACACGGTGGCACCTGATTTGGCGGTGCTCGCTCGCCTGCCCGATGATGTGCTGGAAGGACTAGGGTCCATTCATGTTCGGCGGCAGCTGGCCATGACGCCCGGCATTGTGCTTCGTGGGCTCGATTGCTCACAGCCGGTGCACCTCGAGATAGTGACGGATGCTAATCTAGAGACGCGCACAGTCAGCCAAGTGCGGGCCCGCATGGGGGCACTGTTCTTTATTAGCAATGAGGGACAGCCTGGCATGTTGTTAGATTGGTACTCGCGCTTGCACAGCCGCATTGCCACTAGCCCCAACACGGCTGAATGCCGGGGCATTGTTTCAGCTATCTCACATGGCATGTGGCTGCGGTACTTGCTGGGTTGGGTATTTGGCTCGTGTGGGTTCACTCTTCACTGGACTAGCACGGTGCACACTGACTCACAAAGTTGTTTGGCCTTCCTTGACAATCCCTATGCGCGGTCACAGGACGTTGATTACCTCGTACTCGCTGAGGCGGCCTCCTGCGTCACGCGTCTCCAGCACATCGCGGATGAACTCAATCCCGCGGATGCACTCACCAAGGAGGCGCGGGAGGCTGCCCCGCAGTACGCAGTGTTGCGCAAGCGCATGACGATGCAACACCCGTGAGCCACACAGGGTTACGGCTCGGGCGCTTTATGAATACAGCCATAACTCACCCTGTGTTGCTAGCATTCACGAATATCATGGTGGTAGTTTTTTTTGCTTGTCCTGACCATACCCTAGCCACGTTGGACGGTGCCTTGGGCCCGTCGGCGGGTCACTGGTCCTAATAAATGGGTCACCTTTTGTCTGGTGGCATAGTTGTTTTTTTCTCGATACTTATTACATCACTATTCATGTGTGATCACAAGGGCGCGGGTCGATACCGTGGTGATTTTGACGGCCTTGAGGCCCCCTTGAGTTCCCTACCTTAGAGGGTTTTGTATGGTCTGCATTTGATGTAATTATTTTGATAATTAATCAAAGAACAAAAGAGTATGTCGGAGTTGAGTAACTCTAGAGCCCTAGGATCTGGCTCTAAGTTCCCCATGTCCGTCCGCACGCCTCCCGCTAGCGTCCGCTAAGCCGCCGGCTATAATCCGGCGGTCCGACGCGGGCGACCGGTCTAAGGGCGGCGCCTAGGGCCGGCGCCACCTAGGCCCCAGTCCGGGGCCTTATCCGGGTCAGTACGGACGGCTAGCTTGTCCCACGGTTACGGCTAACCGGATAGGGTTTGCTGGCTAAGACATAAACCAGTGGTGGGCCAGCTCCGACGGTAGTTCTCTGTGTTCACCTTATCCCAAGCTCAACGTGACCGACCGCCATAGCTGAGCCGGTCGGGCTTTAACTGCAACAGTTGCAGCAGCAACTGGCGCTGCAGATGCGGGAAGTGACCGACAGATTGGTGGCCGTAGAGGGTCATCATCTGCAGTCCACACCATGGGACGGGCAGGCAACGATGCCGGGCCCAAGTGGTGTTGCCGCGGAGCCGAGGGAGCGGGACCAGCCGCCAACCTCAGGTAATGCGGCGGGAAGGGCTCCGATGGAACCGGGGGTTTTGGCTGGGTCGCTAACCCAGCACGACTTGCTTGGTGAGGCGTATGGACAGCCACGGGGCGAGTATACGCTGGCGCCCAGGCGCCTGCCTTTCGATCAAGCGCGAGACGGATTGCACGAGGAGAACGGGGCAGGGCTGACGCGCGCGATGGACCCACGCAGGGGTGCACCAGGACGCATGCTGCCAGGCGGGGTCTCAATTCCGTTTGGGCGAGGCGGTGGGGCGCTGACCGGCGGGTCGACTGCACGGTGGTCAAGTGTGCCAATCGGGCGCATTCCGCCCATGGAGGACATAACCACGCCGCTGGCTTTCCGAGTACGGGAGGCAGCATGCCCAAGCACGCTGGCGCAGGGACGCGCAGCTCAGCGACCGCCGGAGGATGCCGATGGGGTGCAGTACCCGCAAAGGGTGCGCCTCATACCTGAAGGCGCGAAGATGCCCACCCTACCACGGGTGGACATGCGCGAGAAGTTCTCCACAACCGGCAATCTGGCCACGCTGGCGCAGGCCTACAACGCGTACAAGTCATGGATTGATCTGCAATACATGACTACGCAAGGCGCTGTAATGCATGAGTTTGTGATGAACAACATGCATTTCTTCTTTCACGGCCTTACGCTGAGGCGAGTGGCTAGGCTGGTGGAGCAGTGGAGAGAGGTCTCGCTGTACACGCGTCACACGGACGTGTGGTTCGGCTTCGACGGGCGTGGCCAGCCCGACTATGACAACATCATGTATGGTGTCGACCCTGCCGAGGAACTGTGGGACCTCCTTCGCCAGGAATACCCGGTGGAGACCATCAAGGCAGAGCGTGAGTGGCGCAGTTTCAAGATAGCCGAGGGTGAAACCCCGGAGCAATCTTACGAGCGCCTCATGGAGTTCGCCGGCGAAGTGGAGGACTGGTCCGAAAAGCTGGCGTGTCAGAAATGGCTGCAAGCGCTAGGCTCCAAGGAGATGGAGCTGCCCACGCCGCCAAACGGCCAGCCGTGGCGATTGCGGTCACTGTGCATTGAGGTCAGGGCCATGATGCGACGACACGCGCAAGGCCGGATCTCGGTAAGCACGGTGGTGGCCGAGCTGCAGGCCAAGGTCGACGCGCTGACCAAGGCCAAGTCGGGTGAGTCGTCTGCCACAAGACAAGCGCACCCGCAAGGCGGCCACGGTGCTAGCAGGAACCAAGGGGGGTCTCGCAACGCCTCATCGCATGATGCAACCCAGGGTAACGCCGCTGGCGGCAACAAGGACGCTGCCGCCCCGACGCGAGCTGGGGGGGGCACGTCCTCATAGACGGGTAGGACGGATGCGCGCAAATCGGGCTGCTTCCTGTGCGGTCAGGATGGACACATCAAACGTGATTGTCCCAAGGTGTGTAAGAAGTCACACCCAGCAACGGTCCGAACCCATCTGGCGGGGCAGTGCCCAGCGCCGGGGGTGCACTTTGCGGACGTGGAGGACAAGAAGGTGGACGCGGGGGTGGTCATCATTCAGCCGACGGGCGAGGCGGGGGGAAGTGAAAGGGAGGATGGGGGATCGCAGGTTCAATACAGGGACGAGGACTTCTGGCGGCCAGCCGACGTGATGGCGTTGGACATCCACGCAGTTGGCGCGCGAGGGAAGCAAGCACGTGCACCACCGTCGTTTCAGGTGGGGCAGCCAAGTGAGACTGTGGGGCAGTTGCCTCAGTCCTTTCGCATGGCTCCCGCTCGGACCGGCTCCACCCTGGAACACGACAATCCTGCTGGGGCAGAGCAGCGGCGCAGGTTGTTACCATTATACCCTATGCCGTCGGTCGTGGACACGCCGGCATACACTCCCCGGCAAGTGGTCGAGTGGTTCGGTCAGCGGGCCGTGGAGGTGCTCGGGTCGCATGCGTCAGAGGTACAGCGGTACGCTGACACAATGGACGCCCGTAGGTTGCACAACGCTGAGACAGCCACATTTGTCGGGCATCGCCCTGCATCGGCTTCGGTAATCGTGGGTCATGTCGCTCATGGTGTCTTGGACACCGCGCAGCGGGCGTGCGTAGTGCCTAGGGCACCCACTGTCACCTCATATCCGGATGGCGAGCCAGCAATGGCGTTTCAGGCGCAGGGGCACGGGGAGCCCCTGAGCAACGTGGTCTACAGTACTGACCATGAATTGGTCGTGAAACTGGACAGCGGGGCCCAGCCACTCGTTATCAGTGCTCGGCTGGCCCAGTTGCTCAACCTAACCAGGGAGAATGGCGGGCTGCGGGACAGTCATGTGTCCGTGGCGGGCTGGCAGGGCCCTGCCGCTAAACCCTTTGCCATGACTGCGGTCCAGGTAATGGTCATCCTCAACCCGCTCAGGCCATCCGACATGGCCTGCATCCCTGTGAATGCCCTTGTGACCGAGCAGTCATCGTATGACGTGCTGGTCGGCATGGAGGTCATGTTTCCCATGCGGCTCGAGGTACGCATGTGGGAAGGCCGCGCGGTGTACATCGTTGACAGAGACGGTGACGCCATGCGCCAAGCAAGCATCCCGGTGAGCAGCTACAGCTCGGACACTGGGGCAGTGCGTGTCTCGACGGTCAACCGGGTCGAGGCTGGCTCGCACGACGCGGTGGTGGAGGTCCGGATGGGGGAGGTCACGGCAGCTGGGGGGGCTGTGCGTGATAAGCATCGACCGTGCATCCCAACAGCGCTGGTGGGACGGGCCTCATTGCAGAGCTCGCCTGGGTCTGTGGTTTTTGTTAATGCTGCAGGCTTCGCTGACGCCGACGCCGAGGCAGACTGGCGCGCAGTCGAGTATACAGTCGCAGACTTTGCGGCAAGCTGCAATGCAGTTCACCCTTCTCCCTTCACCCCTGCCGCTGGCCTCCTCGCGTTGGAGGAAGGTAATTCTCCGTCCTTTGACATTGACAATACCTTGGCACGATACCTAGCACTCCAGGTGGTGTTGGTTGGCCATCTCACAGTGGAATGCAACATGGGTGATGTGTGGCTCGATGGGCGTGTGTTGGAGCAGGTCCAAGGGATAGCTCTCACCCCCACCCCGGTTGATTGGTCCTCAGCCCAGCGTGACGCTGAGTTGAATAGGGTGCAACATAGGGCGGTCACATACTCGTGGGATGCCGGGGTCCTCCACAAAATGATCGGCAAGCGCAAAGTGGTGGTGCCGCCGCCTCACAAGCGGGTCGCCATCGTCCAGCAAGCCCATGAGCGGTATGGCCACCTGGGTGGTAACCGCACTTTGGCGCTAGTGCGCGCCTCTTATTGGTGGAACGGCATGCGTGCCACAGTCGCGCAGGTCGTCGCTCGCTGCACGCAGTGTGCCCGGGTGAAGGCCCGGTTCAATGTGGACCACGATGCGAAAGAATTGATGAGCCTACCCATCAGAGGGCTCTTCTACCGCTGGCACGTAGACCTGTGTGGGCCCTTTGATGAAAGTGCAGATGGCCACAAGTATGTCATGGTGTGTGTCGAAAGTTTTAGCAAGTGGGTCGAGCTCATCCCCATTGCTGACAAGCAGGCCGCCACCACCGCCAAGCGCTTCGCCGACATCATCGCCAGGTTTGGCGCCCCCGCGGAGGTGGTCACCGACCAGGGCGGGGAGTTTCGGGGGGAATTTCAGGAATTGTTGGATGCATGTCTCATTGATCACCGTCGCACTTCTCGGGAGCATCCTCAGGCCAATGGTTTGGCTGAGAGATTGGTGCAGACTGTCAAGCAGGCTTTGCGCAAGTGGAGCCTGCAGTCAGCATCATTCACTACGTGGGATCGTGAACTGGCGTGGATAGCCATGGGTTACCGAATGTCACCCCAGGAGTCGCTCGCCTGTTTCTCCCCGTATTTCCTGTTGTTTGGGCGCGCACCCTTGCTCCCCACGGAGGCGCAGAGTGCACACCCCACCCCTATGGCGTTTGACAACGCCAGTCAGTTTCTGGCTGAGGTGACCGCACGGGCGGCTACTTTCCGCAAGGTTATGCCCATTGCCATGAACAACTTGTTCATCGCCCAGCACCGAGATACCCTGCGCTACGCTCAGCGCCGGGGGGGCGCTTACATGGCCCGTCAGCTGCATTTTCGTCCGGGGCAGTTCGTATTTCTCCGCACGCAGCTGACCGACACTCTTGACGTGACTGCGGGGCCGACCATCTTGCGGATCGTCGCCATCAAGCCATCTGGGGTCGCCATTTTGGAGGGCGTCGACGGCAGTCGCACCACCGATAACGTAAGCAACCTCAGTCCGTGTTCGTTGCCCAACTTATTGCCTGACCTCGCCCCGCACACGGCCCGGCGGGTCAAGGACGCACAGTGTCAGGTTTGCCATCGCGTAGACCAGGGGGATACCATGTTGCTGTGTGATCACTGTAATTGTGGGTGGCACATGCACTGCTTGCAGCCAGCGCTCACCACCGTGCCAGCGGGCCAGTGGTTTTGCCCAGTTTGTGTCGCTGCCCGTTTCGCAACCAGTAGCGTCACCATTTCCTTAGCTGCTGTGGTGTTGGCACGGTCGCTGGCCATGTGAGGAGCCATGAGAGCCAGCGAGGGGGGGAATCATGGGACAGGTCCTCGCCCACCCCACCGGGCATGCAGTTAAGGCAGGCACGTCAGCTCAGCTCATTTGGGTTTTACCAAAGCTGAGCATGGCCAGCCGCCATGGTGGCGCCGGAGATTGTGGTACGCAGACGCGACAGCTGTCACGGGCGCGAGCTGTGTCATCCGGGCGCCCACTATGCACAAGACCGGTGACGTGCGCAAGGAATTTGTTTTCTGCGCATTTTCGACAAAGGCTAGTGACCGGGGGGGGGACACTAGCACTTACAGCATAAGAGCGGACGAAAGTGCACGTGCGCGCGCGCCGGGCCAGGCACGGCTGGGCGCGCAGCACAGACGTACTTGAGCGGACGGCAGCACAAGTGCACAGCGTCGAGAGGATCATACGCGAGTTAGTGGACAGCTGGAGCTGGAGCTGGAGCTGGAGCTGGACTGCTGGACTTCAACAGCGCCGAGGCTATTGACAGGCCAGGTGTCTTTGTGGTGTAGAATAGCGGGTCAACGTTATGAGGACTGGACAGAAAATGGAAAAGGACAATTTGCGGTGCGGAGCCAGATCGCTGGAATGAATGCGAAATCGCTGGCAGCCCTACAAAGGGATTTTTCTAGAAAGGAAAGATTAGAAGCAATGTTTGCTGGGCCACTCACACGCAAGGTGTGAGCGTGCAGATTGTTTGAAGGATATTATGCTTCGACCTTGGTGGTCGTGACTAAATGCCGGACATTCCCAGGGACAGAAATGCCGGAGCCTCTAGGAGATGAGATCGGCAACAGGGTAGCAATTTAGATTTGTCGGGATGCCTTCCTGTTTTTGTTGGCATGTGTGGTAGTAAGCCAGGACGGCAACTGGAATGCGGTTTCTGTTTGCATGGTTCAGGCAGCAAGATAGTTTTGGCATTCCTGGCTGGACTGACAAGTGTGGCGTGTGTCATGCGTGTGGCATGACGAATGGTTTGGTTCATAGTCGAAGAGGACTCTCACGTAGCGTGTAGTCTCTTCGAGTCTCTCGTTAGTGGCCTTCGTGTTTCTCCCTTTCCTTGGGAGCAAGGCCGGTAGCATGTCATGGAGCGCTGCCTAACTGCGGGCTCGTGAGCATGGAGTGCATCGATATTGAGACTATCAACGTGTTGTAATTGTATTAACTTTCTCAATAAATTCCGCATGTGCGGCTTCATCATCAGACTGTGCAAAGTGTGTGTTGTGAAAGCATTATTCTGTAGCAGGGGAGGCAATAAGGTGGTCATCAGGCACGAGGGACAGATCCTTGTCCTCGGCTGAGAGCCCTCCTCTCGTTAGGTGGCATATCACACACATGATTACTGCTGATAGTGGATGCATTCAAGTAGCGGTAATGATCAGTCCAGGATATAATGGCACGCAAACGCGACATTAATAATTGTCGGCTGTCAGTCTGTCAGCCAACAATCAGAAATCGTTGTCGCACTTTATAACCTGCTCCAATGGTTGTCCGGCAAAGGCAGGACCAAGCGTTTTCTAGGGTCTGGCAGGACGGCAATTTTTGAAATGCCTGTGGCTTTCATTGGTGAATACTAGTTACTGTACCTGTAAATTTATCGGCAGTTTGCGGCTCCGACCGTTCTAAAAGGCTTTGAGACGAGTAGTAACCAGTGGAAAGGTAAGATGTCATGACAATACGGAAGATCGCTTGGCTGGAATCACTCGAGACATTCCGCCTGCCGCTGGCTACGGATGTGACCTAGTCGCAATCTTTTTTTTTGCGCAAAATTCAAAAAAACGCGTTTGACGTAGCCGTTGTTCGCAGTCAAGTCCATGCTTAACAGTCAGTGCTGGGGCTAGCGGGCAGTGAGGGCACATACACGCTAGCTCGAGCGATGGGGCAACCGATTTCCATACGTAACCAATGAATGCAACCACCGAATAACAAGCGCTGCAGGTCCGCTAAATGCGGTGATTTCTGTAGCAAACGCGGCGTATCAGTATGGATGTCGGTAGGTGCACAGTACACTAGGTATGGCCTTGAAGATAGCCGCCTGTGGTATATATCATGCAGTTGTTTACGCTTGCACGATCAGGACCTCTGGAGCCTGCCAAGGACTTCAACCACTAAGGTCAGCGCAGTTTCGTCGTATGGTTTGACGTCTTTACAGTTAGCATGCCGGCCGTCAGTGCTCATGCGTAGGCCATTTCGTTGCGGGTAAAGCTGGCCATCTTTCTCAGAGGTATTCATGTGTTTTCTCTGAATGTTTTCATTACCATGGCCTTTTTGCGCTCGGCATCTTATGCATGTATGCTTCTATGTTGCCGTTTCCCCTTCAATTTTGCGCGTGTATTGCGGGTGACCGACCGGACGCCGTCCAACTGGCATGATGCCCATGCGCGAATGGCAGAGACTGGCTCTTGCTCGAGACCGGCCTGTGGTAAGCAGCTGCTACCATCCCATTCCTAGAGTCGATACTATTGTCGTCCGCGTTGATCTGTCTGCGGCCTTGCTAGAATGCATGCTCCGTCTTTCTTACTCCCTTTACATGACTTTTTTGCAATGCTCCTCTTACATTTAGCAAGATGTGCGTGGCATTTTCCCCATGCATGGTGCCAGTCTTTGCTGTCGACAACCAGAACCTGGCTTTTTGCAATGTAATATCCCATCTGCTGAGACTTCTATTAATTACCTTCTGATCGTTATTACCATCGTTTTCTTCGTGGTTCTCCAAGCTTAGTTTCTTATAGTGACATGAAGGTTAGCCTGTCGCGTCTGCGTACCACAATCTCCGGCGCCACCATGGCGGCTGGCCATGCTCAGCTTTGGTAAAACCCAAATGAGCTGAGCTGACGTGCCTGCCTTAACTGCATGCCCGGTGGGGTGGGCGAGGACCTGTCCCATGATTTAAAATCCAGTGTGATGCAGGTCACGGACATACTTGGCCGCCGACCTCATGACATGCAATTCCGTAGCCAGCCAGGTGTAGAATAAAACCATGATGCTTTGTATATTTGGAAAGCAACCAAACCATTCACATTTAATTTCAAAAGACATCGACAAGAATACAAGTGTTGTCTAGTCGTATAATGTCGTACTTGTGCGTCACTGTCCAAATAAGGCTAAGCGGTTCTTGATAACCTAGCAGGCCTCGGGTGACGCCACACTGCTCCGCTTGGCTTACGGCTGGCAGTGTCCTTTAGCGCCCCCTATCCTGTCTACCTATCCCGCTTACCCCAGCTATGGCTCACTGGCCAACGACGACCGGGTTCCTTCCCGAGTCTCGCCCACAATACACACATCATCTTGACGAAACCAAACAGTTATCACTTCCGTCAACCAATCTCATGACAATTACTCATTGCAACCACTCTCGGGGGCTGCTCCGGATTGTTCCACTATTAAACCCCTTGACGACAACACCAAGTTGTGAGGGAGAGTAACGAGCGAACAACGACCACCATGGCCGCTGCTGTGCTCCTAAATACCTCCAAAAATCCCGGCATCCATGCGCTGTCGCATTTGCCAGCAAGCCGCCTGACGTGCAGTTAGACTGCCAGCAAAATGCAGAGCAAGTCTGTTCGACAGCCACGTGCGAGCCAGCACACCGCACACTACGATCTGCGTATCTAGCTTTGTCAGATGGACTGAACATCATTCCGTCTGGACAATACAAAAGATTCATAACTGCCAAATGTCACGCACCGGAATATTGCGCAAGCCACCAAGGCTTTGCGCCCCAAAGTCTTGCGCCCGAACCTAAGTCAGGTCACCTAAGACTGTCACTCTAGAAATTCAGGTCTTTCCGGCGCGGCGCTCACTCCACACCGGCCCAAGGAACAAAGCCTGCGGCCTATACTGAATCGGAACCAACCAAACGTCGGACGTAACGATTCCGATTACGGCAATCGCGTAACTTCTTGAGTGCACGGACGTAAATGATCACGGACGTGACAGCTGTCGCGTTTGCGTGCCATTATATCCTGGACTGATCATTACCGCTACTTGAATGCATCCACTATCAGCAGTAATCATGTGTGTGATATGCCACCTCCCCCCCCACTCTTTAGCTCACAACAACTTGAGAGCAAAAAGTGAAAGAAAGGCAGCTCACACAACCGAAGGAAGCCCAAAGAGGGCGTCATTCCAGGCAGCAGCAAAAAGGAAAAAAAAAATCCAGCTGCTCAAAGATGCTTTTCCAGGATCAGCAACAACCTTAACATGCATGCTTTTAAAGGCTTAGCAATAACCCCTTCTTCAATGGCTTTTTACAGGGAGAAGCCTAACCTCTTCAGATGCTTTTGAAGGCTAAGCAATAACCTCTTCCTTGTGCTTCCCTGGGTGAAGCAGGAGGAACCCCAGGCTGGCCGGACTGAACCCATCATGGGTTGTTCGCTCGTTACAATCCAGTGTGATGCAGGTCACGGACATACTTGGCCGCCGACCTCATGACAGGCAATTCCGTAGCCAGCCAGGTGTAGAATAAAACCATGATGCTTTGTATATTTGGAAAGCAACCAAACCATTCACATTTAATTTCAAAAGACATCGACAAGAATACAAGTGTTGTCTAGTCGTATAATGTCGTACTTGTGCGTCACTGTCCAAATAAGGCTAAGCGGTTCTTGATAACCTAGCAGGCCTCGGGTGACGCCACACTGCTCCGCTTGGCTTACGGCTGGCAGTGTCCTTTAGCGCCCCCTATCCTGTCTACCTATCCCGCTTACCCCAGCTATGGCTCACTGGCCAACGACGACTGGGTTCCTTCCCGAGTCTCGCCCACAATACACACATCATCTTGACGAAACCAAACAGTTATCACTTCCGTCAACCAATCTCATGACAATTACTCATTGCAACCACTCTCGGGGGCTGCTCCGGATTGTTCCACTATTAAACCCCTTGACGACAACACCAAGTTGTGAGGGAGAGTAACGAGCGAACAACGACCACCATGGCCGCTGCTGTGCTCCTAAATACCTCCAAAAATCCCGGCATCCATGCGCTGTCGCATTTGCCAGCAAGCCGCCTGACGTGCAGTTAGACTGCCAGCAAAATGCAGAGCAAGTCTGTTCGACAGCCACGTGCGAGCCAGCACACCGCACACTACGATCTGCGTATCTAGCTTTGTCAGATGGACTGAACATCATTCCGTCTGGACAATACAAAAGATTCATAACTGCCAAATGTCACGCACCGGAATATTGCGCAAGCCACCAAGGCTTTGCGCCCCAAAGTCTTGCGCCCGAACCTAAGTCAGGTCACCTAAGACTGTCACTCTAGAAATTCAGGTCTTTCCGGCGCGGCGCTCACTCCACACCGGCCCAAGGAACAAAGCCTGCGGCCTATACTGAATCGGAACCAACCAAACGTCGGACGTAACGATTCCGATTACGGCAATCGCGTAACTTCTTGAGTGCACGGACGTAAATGATCACGGACGTGACATTAACGCAAAGTCGCTAAAGCAAATAGGCAGTGAGAACATTCTACAAAAGAGCTCTTAGTTCGGGCTGTATAGAAGTAGTACCTGCCTGTTAAAAATTGGAACAAGGATACGGTTCCGGCATCCGTTTATTCCGAAGCCGGTACGGGCAAGGCTAGGGAACCGGCGTGGGAATAAACTGAACTGAACATAACATACTGAACACAACATAAGTGCTGTTCGTGGGACGGTACAAGCTATGGTCAGTGCATACCCGGCAGGTGCTGGGTTTCCTGATTATGCAAATACCCCCCTACCGCAGGTGCGGACGACACACTTTAACCCCTGGTTACGGAATTACCATGCACTGGCGGTTTAGTGTAGGAACCACTAGCCCCTTCCCTGGCGATTGGACTTCGCCTAGAAACCCCCCCTGAGATCCGCCGTCATTGCTAGACACGGCAAGGCAATGAGGCTTTACCCCATGGTCATCACCCATCAGCTCAGTTCCGGCACCCCACCAACACTCGACACTGACACTCTTCCTCGCTTGTGGTTTCTCTGCGCTTTGCCATGGGTGACCCGCAGGCCCCGTACACTATGAGCCACAACGACCTGGTCCAGGGCAAGGTTCCCCCGTCGCCTGAACTGAAAGCTGCGCTTCAAGCGTCTACAGAGAAGATATTGGTCATCATCCTCCATGGTGTTACGTCCCGGCCCTTTTGGACGGACGTAACAATGGAAGTAACAATGGAATAAATTATGTAGTTTGACTTGTTGTCATAGTCCGTAGGACTTTGGGACTCATTTCGGGACTTAATTTGGGAATTGTCCCTTGGTCAGGACTTTTGTATGGAACTATGACAGTTTGTGTGATTCGGACCAGTTATTTTGGGCCTAGGTTGTTGTATGCATGTATCTTCTAGGGGCCGGTGCAGTCGCGTCGCGCTGCGTACTTTATAGCTAGTTGAGATATTGTACTCATGCGTGGATTCTGTAGGCGAGGGTCGATGTCGACCCGAGGATCCTGTGTGGACTGCATGCTTTGGAAGGTCGGCGCCATGTCGGCGCCCCTTGCCAGCGTAGTGGCAGACCTAGGTGAAATTGGTCCGAGGACGAGAGTCTCGTCCTCTTGGTTTGATGAATGATAAGTGCGAATACGCCTACACATTAAACCTGGGGCAACTAT
The DNA here is from genome assembly GCA_009746045.1 of Mesostigma viride. Lineage (NCBI taxonomy): Eukaryota > Viridiplantae > Streptophyta > Mesostigmatophyceae > Mesostigmatales > Mesostigmataceae > Mesostigma > Mesostigma viride. Next base: position 3,613,780 of record RPFO01000175.1, on the reverse strand, counting down.
CCATTTGTAATTGGTCTTGCTAGCCATTATAAGTGTGTATTAAGTAGCTTGGCATCAAGTCGCGGTGCCAGATATCTCACGACCCCAGTCGTGAAGCGCAATCTGCATTAGGCCACCTTGAATCTTCCTAATTCCGGCATGGTAGATCTTTCGCTACGTAGCTCAGGCTAGGAGTGTCTGGGCTGGGACGTAACACTGGTTATCGGAGGAAATGTGCTGGAGAGGTCAGCTAACTCTCGCGGAGAGGGTTAGGGAAGCCAATTAGGAAACCAGGGCGGTGCTTGGCGTAGATAGAGGTTCCGGAATTCAACGATTGCTGACAGGTCGGCGGCCAGCCCGTAAAGGGATTCAACGACGACCTAGGCAGCAAGCGGCCAGTCCGGGATACTCGGCGGGGCTAGCAATAGTCCTGTGGTGAGGTGCTGTCAACGAAAGCGTTCAGCTCTCCTGTTTTCAACGACACCAAGTGGCGGCCATGGCTTGCCTTCAACGACACCGGGTGGCGGCCAGCTCAGGAGGGATCAACGTCATCGAAGATGGTACGTCCCCTAGTTTAGATTTATCCTTCTAGACGCTTGCCTTCTCTCCGGGTCCGCACGCGTAGGGGTTTCTTGTTATACGTTGTGCTTCTACAGGTTCGTTGTGAATGTCGTTGGTGCCAATGGAAGTCGCGGATGACGACCATTCGTTGTTTGACCTGTCTTGGGGGTGGATACCGTCTGGCTGTTGCCGACTGTGTTGACGGTGTCTACCTCCGTGTGCTTATTGTATAGCCCTTTGCCGCGGAAGGCTGGGGCGTGTGCTGTGTTAGATTCCGTCTTCTTCCTCGTTGCGTTATGTGGTAACTGCACTGCACTTAGAGGTATTCCTGGGATTCCCCTTTTCCTTCTTGCAAGCTTCGGCTAGCCTATAATGCATTACGTCCCTACAGGGCATGTGAGGAATACATTAAGGATAAGGGCTCTATTGCCAGGTGGAAGGGGTTTGATAACATTACAGATGCAGATAGGTTTGTTAGGGAACACATGCCATTGCCTGAGGGGATGCACACCACTCGTGAATGCTCCAAGCCACCCACGATCAGCAGTCAGGGGGAGGGGTCAGCAGTTACAGTTACCTTCTCTCAGTTGACCATTGGCCCTAGCAGACAATAGAGGGGATTATTACTAGGGAATAGTACTAGGTCCTACATATATAAGATCTATAGCACGTGGTTGCCCTCTCTCCCTCTCTCTCTTTCTTTCTGGGGAGGTGTTGCCTGCTGTGTAAGGTATCGGTACGAGCACCATGCCACGAAAACGGAGAGAACCTGTCAACAGCGAGATAGAACAGGTAGACAACCACGAGCAAGGTATAGAGGTGGTAGAGGTACCACCGCACGTCCAAGTAGGGACAGGTACAGGTGAGGTTATGGAGAGACCTGCGGAAGGCTCCCCACGATCCAGAGACCAGGGCTGCAGAGATTCATCAGATGATGACAGTCCAGACTCCAGGTTGGAACAAGGGGGGGACGGGCGCAGCCAGGAGATGCTCCAGGGGGGTTTCCAGCAGCAGCAGCAGCAGCAGCAGCAGCAGCGGCAGCAGCAGCAGCAGCAGCAGCAGCAGCAGCAGCAACCGCAGCAGCAGCACCAGCAGCAGCAACCGCAGCAGCAGCAGCAACGACCACAGTGGCCGCCGCGGTATCCTGAGCAGACAGGGCACGAGAATGAAAACACGCAGTACTACCGTTATCATGCTCAGCCAGCCACGGAGCGACCATCGCAGCCCTGGGCTGGGCGCGGCCGCTCCATGGGACCTCCGCCGGCCACAACACACCGGGGCAGACGCAGAGTGTCCTTCGGCAGTACTTCCCTGTTACCCACGGCGCTATGGAATTCGGATGAGGATGGGGAGATTCCAGGGGCAGATGGCGAGTTCGACGATCTGGAGGGGACTGGCGAGGTTGACGAGGAACCAGTTACGCAGGGCCCACCTGTTGGTACTCATAGACCCCGGGCCAGGCCAGGGGATGACAGAAGCAGTGTCACTGACCGAGGCGAGGAGACTCATTCGCCCGTCCAGCGTCCGGTACCTCAACCGCAGCGTCCACGGGTGTTTGACAGCAGCGTGGTCCCATCGTCTGCGCCTGTCGGCAACCTTAATTTCAGCAGGGTGGCCTTGGATGATCCGGGGTACGAACACCCCTCATCCGTACAGGTGCGGCGGACTCATGGTACGCCGCCCAGATCCGGCTCTCTCCCCCGGTCGCAGCCCCCCGACTTCGGCGATATCCCCCACGTAGACGTCGGTGGGCCCGTCACTGCCGCGGTAAAGGCCCCACCGATGCCCAATTTCAAGAATGTACCCAAGCTGCACGCGGACATGAAACCGCGCGAGGTAGAGGAATGGGGACGCATGTGGCGACGGCAGTATACCATCTGGCGCAATCATCACAACTGGCAGCTGGCCACCAGCGATCTGATTGGGCTAGTGATTAACTCCTGTATGGACCCCTCGGTGATAAGCATCTTGAACTGTGAGAGCATCGCGTCCCAGTCATACCCGCAAACCTTGGCGGAACTGATGGACCGAGTGCGTCGCAAGCTGGTGCCCCCAGATGCTACACTCCACGAGCGGATGGCCTTCAGCAAGCTGCGCCAGGGGACCACCCCATATCGCGAGTTTCTGTCTAAGTTCGAGTCCAGCGCCGCCTATCTGACCGACATGACTTGGTATGAGTACAAGATCAGGTTCATCGAGGCACTTTGTCCCGAGCTGCAGGACGAGGTATTCAAGCACTACGCTGAGGTCCCTTGGGAGGAGTGGGACATCTTGAATATCCAGAGGTATCTTCTGCAGGTCACTGGCCGACGTCGTGGCTCGCGGGCGCGCACCATCGGTGCGTCGTTTCTTCCGATCAGGTCCCCCGCACGACGGCGAGGGGAACGAAGACTCCCCCGATGACCTGGAGGACGGGAACGCTGACCATGGCCTCAACGCCATCGACGCGAGTAAAGCCCGTTGCTTCATGTGCTTTGAGGTGGGTCACCTCAGGCGCGACTGCCCCAAACTCCGTAGCAGGCACGCTAGACGTGGCACGGGGGAGACCGAGCCCAGGTTTTCAGGCCCGGCGTTCGGCAGTCGCCCGGACTCCTCCGGCCCAAGGGACAAGCCCCGCAACGCGGACGAGCGGGCGCCAGCAGGCCCGGCAGTTCACGACTCAGCACCAGCAGCCGCGGCCGCCAGCGATGAGTTCTACCAAGGGCGTGCTGCGCGCGGTCAATGAGATCGAGGCTCATCGACTAGCCTCCGGACAGCGTGCGACCTTTGAGTCACCAGCAGTGGCCGGTTACGAGTTTGCCGCTGGGAAGTATACTATAAATATATTATATAAGTATATTTAACTAATAATTATATTTTTATAATATGTTCAGTCCGGTGCGCTTTTCCAGTCCTAGTGGCTGGCCACCTTAGCCATTCTGAGAATGCCCACCTGTGTAGGGCAAGGGGGGGGTGTCTGTTTTGCCCCACATCTGTACCAAATACCAAGGGTGCATTGGTCCTGCACAGTAGCAGGTCACCCTGTTATCATGATGTCAGTAGTACGAAGGGTGCATTGGTCCTGCCCGTAGCAGGTCACCCTGTTATCATGCTATCAGCAGTAAGGGGGGTGTTTGGAATCATACACTGACCCCATGCATAGACGCCGTTGGCGGTAATGGGAAATTACTATTAGGCGTCTAGCACTAGTGGTTTTATATAGGGTACCGTTGGCGGTAATGGGATATTTTATATATGAGAATGTAATAATATATTCAGACACGGCCAACCAACCGTCATGGATGTCAAGTTTTTGGTCGACACAGGCGCTTCCATGTCCTTCATCAACGCGGCACTGGTGCGCCGGCTGGGACTGACGCACAGCCCCCACACCGGACGGCCGTGCATCTGACCCACTCGGATGGTCGCCAACACCAATCGCCCGGTCTGGCAGATATCAAAGGTGTGCTGCAAGGCACCCCGTTCGACCTGGCTGCGACCATCGCACCGCTGGGCGCAGCGGACATCATCATTGGGCTCGACTTTGGACGCGCTGGATGTGGACATTCGCGTGCGCCGGCGAGTAGTTTGGTTTCCCGATGGTTCCTTTTGGTGCCCTGACGGCGAGTATAGGGCATATCGCATTACACACGAGCGCCCGGCGGTCCAGCATCCTTGACTCCTTGGCAGTAATTGGACGATCGCGTGGATGCGTCGTCCCCGGGGGAAGGGGAGGGGTCGCAGAGCGTATGAAACCAGATGGCTACTAATAATACCATATACTTCTTTACTATACCTACCTTTTATATACTAAGTACTTGTACTGGTCCACTACACTTCTTTATGATACCATACTCTTCTTAATTATATCTAGCTCCTGTATGATCGGCACGGTTCGGCTTTGGATCGAGCCGGCCATCTATGTAGGAATCCACCGCAGCCGCGCGTGGATCCGACGACCCTTCTACTGCCATGCCAGGGATCGATGCGCAGCCGCGCGTGGATCCGACGACCCTTCTACTGCCATGCCAGGGATCGATGCGCCAGCGTGCGGATATTATATATTTTCGATATTCTCTATTTTCTATATAATATATTTTCTCCATGCTATATTCTCTATGGGATAATCTGCAGTTGGCGGTGGGCTTGAACGGGTCGTCCCGAAGAGGACCACGTCAGGCACTCAGCACCGCATGTGCACATGGTCCTGGCCTTTTTGGACATGGGCTCACCGGATGCTTGATGATTCTACTACTAAGGCGTCCGTACCGAGGCATCTCCGCGTGGGATGCCGGATTCGGCAGCGAGTGCCAGCGACCCCAGACTACGGCCTGACTGCACGTCGCGTCCCGCGTGACCAACGGACGCGGAGTCCCATGGCACGCGGCCAAGTATTATTATAGGGAGCCTTCCGGCTGGCGGCTATGAGTCACGGCTCCCTGACTTCCTAGCGCGTGAGGGACGTGCTTGGCTTCTCGTGCAGCTGCACGTGATTAATTTCACTAGTGCGGCACGGTGCATGGAGACGGCACGGTGCATGGAGGCTGTTGCAACCCCGATGCGACTGAGCGATCAGGCAGGGCGGAGCCTGTACTGAATCGTGGTCGGCCGGCAAACAGATGTACAGCACTCTTGTTGAATTGTCGGTAGCCAACCAATTGGCTACCCCGGCATTGGGTCTACGCCTAGATGGGTCAGGGCACTCCTGGGCTCGAGTAACCGTGCATGCGGGGCGCGCCCGCGTCCGCCGCGACCGTCGGGAGTAAGGGCCCCCGGGGCTGCAAGCATATGCGGGCACGGTGCAGTTGCATGGCGACAGCACGTACTGCCGGCAGTAGTGGTGGATGACCCAGCCGGTCGTGGTTGCACTGGTTGCGCTGGTGCCGGTCGTGGTTGCATCAGAAGCAGGTGGCGGTGTCCGGTCATTGTCTCACCGCCTCAACAGTGCGCGTGCATGGTGCCGATGCCACATGATGTGGCGCTGTCGCCCCGCAGACTGCCGGTGTCCGAGTAACAACCGGTATCACTGCATAGGGCCGGTACATCCGCTCTGAGCGGACCCGGCGCTGACGCGCGCTGAGCCATGGCAGAGCACTGAGGTACGGGACGTGCGGGATCTGGCCGTCGAGGGCGAGTCACGGGGACTGTAGTAACGGCGACCCGAGACTGAGAGGCAGGCAGGACCGAGCTGCTGGAGTCTGAGCACCTGGTCACTGCCCGCGACCCTGTGCATGGCTACCATCGCGCAGTGTTCGCGTCCCTCCTGTGGGCTGAGCCCGGTAGGGAGTTGTTCCTTGCACCACTGGTGGAGGCCGATCGAGCGTGATTTGCAAGTGGCTCGTGTCCGCGCGCCTACGAGGTTGCATGGATGAGGGACTCAGAGCAGGGCGTTCCATGTGCATGGCGGGCGGGCTGTGTGGGCTTCAAAATGTACTATACCCCATGGCCATGCACTGGTACAGGGGTGCAGTGAGAGGCCTTCAAGCTTCGAGTGGGGGATGTGGCAATGCGCGGTGGGGACTGCATACCTTGGGGCGTGTTTCTGTTGCGGGAATCGGGCTCCTGGGCAAGACAGCCAAGCGGGGTGGACAGGCGGTGATCGGTCGTGCGCGGGATTGACCCCGGCCCACGATCGCTGTATGTGCTTGAGCACCTGTGCGCTGGGCGCGATCGAGCCCGAGGAGCTCTTGTTTGGGACTGCGGGGTTGCTTCGGCCCTACTCCATGAGCAGCACGGTGTCTCGCAGGGGCAACGTTACTGATACGGCAGTTCCTGCAAGGCGTGTCACTCCCCGACCTGCCCATTGCATTATAAAGTGCGGGCATTGCGGGCGCTATGCAGTCCACGTCGGCGGCCTTGAGCATCACATGCATATGGGCCTGCGCAAACATCAACCGTGCGCTTGCGGTGGAGTTCAGGCACATTGGCAGTAAGGAATGCGGGGACCGGCGACTGCTCCGGTCTATGCACGTCGGCCGGAGTGGTGTTGTGCCTAACTTACTGCAGCTTCGTGGAGGAGTTGGCAGGGCGCACTCCAGTGGACACGCTGGGGCCCTGCTAGTTTTGGGCACTTAACGTGCCATATTATCCAAGTTTCCGGTGTTGATCGACTTTGACTGTTTCCTGTGCTGGATAGAGACGGCGGGGCGCACTCTAGTGGACACACTAGGGCCTTGCGGGCACCTGCATGCGTTCGCATATGCAGGGGAGGCGCACTCTAGCGGCCACGCTAGGGCTTCCCCCCTCTATACAGCCACTCCAGCGGCGGCCAGGGACGGCCACGTTGCATGGTCCGTTGGCTCACGGCGCGCCTGTATTTGAGAGGACGCGTACAACTGTCGGTAGTGAGGCGATGGATCAGATTCTTCTGGTGCACGCCCTCGCTTCTGAGCATGGGGCCTGCACTGCATCCTGTGCCTCACCGTCGTCGACGCTAGTAGTACTTCTTAATCGTCATGTGATTACGCGCATCAGTCGCGCTGTAAGGCTGGGTTTCGGCTGGACGGGATACATGACTGGCCACCTCGTCGGCCGGATCATCAAGTTGTATGCAGGAAAAATATTCCCTCGATCTTGCTGACAGGCCCGATTGGCTATATAAAGAGTTGCCCTTGCGTGGCAAGTCTGGGGGGACCTGGTTTCACTGGCCCGTTGGTGCACAAGGGCTGGGACATAGTACCCCTATGGTCAACATTTCATCAAGTTTGAGGCTGCTCAGGACCTCAAGACTGGTTGCGCGGGATTACATGGACTGTGCATTATTATGTGGATGGGATAGGGCACGCGGTGGCGCCCCCTAAGATGGCTCCAGTGGATCGGCGCGTCAACAACGGCGCCCGCTGAGATGGTTGTGAGAGTTTTATGACGGATGGCGGAATGATCCTGTCATCCTGTTTCATGCTACTACGTCAGGGTTGGTCCTGTGTATCGACCTCTAGAGGAATTGGTATTACTAACCCGCGGGTGAACCGGGGTTGGGACATAGTACTCATATAGTAGCGTAGCTTACTTGTTTCCTTTCTATCTCTTGTACGGTAGGGACTACCGACCCCCGTGGGGGGGGAGGAGTGTTACGTCCCGGCCCTTTTGGACGGACGTAACAATGGAATAAATTATGTAGTTTGACTTGTTGTCATAGTCCGTAGGACTTTGGGACTCATTTCGGGACTTAATTTGGGAATTGTCCCTTGGTCAGGACTTTTGTATGGAACTATGACAGTTTGTGTGATTCGGACCAGTTATTTTGGGCCTAGGTTGTTGTATGCATGTATCTTCTAGGGGCCGGTGCAGTCGCGTCGCGCTGCGTACTTTATAGCTAGTTGAGATATTGTACTCATGCGTGGATTCTGTAGGCGAGGGTCGATGTCGACCCGAGGATCCTGTGTGGACTGCATGCTTTGGAAGGTCGGCGCCATGTCGGCGCCCCTTGCCAGCGTAGTGGCAGACCTAGGTGAAATTGGTCCGAGGACGAGAGTCTCGTCCTCTTGGTTTGATGAATGATAAGTGCGAATACGCCTACACATTAAACCTGGGGCAACTATCCATTTGTAATTGGTCTTGCTAGCCATTATAAGTGTGTATTAAGTAGCTTGGCATCAAGTCGCGGTGCCAGATATCTCACGACCCCAGTCGTGAAGCGCAATCTGCATTAGGCCACCTTGAATCTTCCTAATTCCGGCATGGTAGATCTTTCGCTACGTAGCTCAGGCTAGGAGTGTCTGGGCTGGGACGTAACACATGGCATGGATGCTTCGGTGTCTGACAGGAATGAGCTGAGGAAACTGATGGCCGATCGGGGCGGTATCATTGTGGGCGGGGTTAAAAACCAACCCAATTTCCATGTGCGATTCCCATCCGCGGCAGATGCTGAGTCAGTTCTTAAAGCTTACGCCCACGGCAACTTAGGGCAGCCCGTCCATCCTGGTGGGCCCCAAGGTCTTCCGGCTTCACAAGTACCAGCCCGAGTTCAGTGGTGCCGAATTCACCCTCACTCTGTCGCACTTACCGGCAGAAACACGCGACATTGCGGTGATACCCATGCTTATCAGACCCTGGGGCACGCCGTCAAACCCGGCGCTCTACGAGGAATCCGTCCAAGGCAAAAAATCACGAGCCGCAAAAGCAGAAATCAAGGTGAACTCCGCAGCCATGGGGTTCACACCAAACTTCGACCCGGCACGTGGGCTTACAGGAGACGGTCTAAACCTGATCTACGGCATGCCGGGCGGCTACTCGGAGGATAGGCCCCGCTGCATTCCGGACATAATCACGGTGCAAACTCACGACAATTCCGGCAAGATCGCCAGCAACCCCAAGATCACCACGCAGATCAACATGGAGCGCCCGGTGTGCACCAGCTGCATGAGGAGCCGGGTCATGAGCCCAAGGACTGCCCGCACAGGTCCACGGCTAGCAGGGCTAAGAAGGACCGCATGGCTCACGCCAACCTAGGCCCCACACCGCACCCCGATAATGCCAAGGATCCCAACGGCAGCCGGAATACAACCATGGGAGAGGATATCAACCGCTTCCTCTGGAACGGACTGGCTGACTGGAGGGTCTGTCACGACCTGGGTATGCCGGCGGGGGCAAGGATTGCCCTCAAGCTCCACCTTCTCATCACCCCAACCGGCGACGAGGACTCCATTTTCTGCCCGCTCAACGAGGCCAACGAACCCTACCTGTACGGCTGGGAACCTCGTGGGTACAAAACACAACGCCCACTCGACTTCTGGAACGACGCGCAGATGCACATTGACCGCCTGGCACTGAACCCACTGGTCACACTCAGCCCGGAAACCCCCACCCTGCACATGGCCTACGTTGAGAATGGGGGTCCCAGGCGGGGGATTGACCTAGTGAAGATCCTCCTCCCAGGCACATACCAGCCAGATGACACGGGCAAGCTACCGGAGGCGGCCGGGCGATGGCTACTAACGTCCAAGAAGCAACTTTTCGAGGGCAGCAGCACCCCCTGGCCACAGTACAGGCCTGTCAGCCGCAAGGACCAGCCCGCCGCGGACACCGAGCCACCGGGATCGTCGCAGCACATTACCAACGCCGCCAACGGGGCAGAGCTCAGCCTACCGCGGAGGATCTTGAGGAGGGGGACGAGATCGGGGAACACATGGAAACGGAGGCGACGGGGCAAGGGACTAAGCGCGCCCGGCAGGCAGCCAACCGCGGCGACAACGGGATCACCCACAACACCGGCATGGACATTATTACGTGGCGGCGCCGGACGCAACGGACGTGGCGGGCGCGCCAACCGTGACTAGGTAAGACCTGCCTGATACGCCACTAACATGAGCCAACTCACCATAGTATCATGGAATGTACGCGGTCTCAATAGCTATGGAGTACGTACTGCTACTGGCATACCCAATACTACTCGTATCAAGCAATTATCCCTTCACCTCGCATTATTACTGCAGGGCTACGGCGGCCCAGCCCATGAGATCTGGCTGGGCCTGCAAGAGCATAAAATTCAAGGCCCGGGGGTCACGGCCAACAAAGCAGTGAGAGCACTAGCTCCTAATAGTGAGAGTCGCTGGGCCTGGGCGCGAGGAACCCAGGGGGGCACAGCTTTGATTCAATACCGTAAAACGGCTTCCTCACACCTCACCTGCCACACTTGGTCCCAACCGGTAGATACGGCGGCGGCTCAATGGCAAGGCCGCTGGGTACGACAGCACATCACCTGGGGTAGCAAGCAGGGGTATGTACCTTCTCTCAATTTACGCCCCAACCGACCCAGCTGAACAACATAATTTTTTCAAAGACATGTTTCAGATGATCCACGCCATTATTTCCCACGGCCTGGAGGTCATATTGATGGGTGATTTCAATCTAGACATGGCGGCGCACCCTCAATCACGTACAAACCCCTTTCACGAACAGCTACTAGAGCTTAACCTACACGACCTACTGCGCTCCAGGGACAACGACCACACTTGGCTTGCAACACGCGACGGTCACCGCATCACACGCCGTCTAGACAGAATCTATGCCACGCACGCTTGGGCGGACCTTGTATGTCATGCTAGGGTAGATCGCTCTATCACTTTTTCGGACCACTACTGTTACGTCCCTGCCCAGACACACCTAGCCTGAGCTACGTAGCCAAAGACCCTTCTTGCCGGAATTAGGAATAATTCAAGATAGCCTAAAGTAGGTTGCGCTTCACGACGTGAGTCGTGAGATATCTGGCATCACGGCTTAATGCCAAGCTAATTAGTTCACACTTATAATGGCTAGCAATACCAATTACAAATGGATAATGCCCCGGGCTCAATGTGTAGGCGTATTCGCACTTATCATTCATTAAACCAAGAGGACGAGACTCTCGTCCTCGGACCAATTTAACCTAGGTTGGTTGCGGCGCAGATACACGCCAATTTCCCTAGAACAATCCGAGTCACTCATACCACGTAGGATCCGGGCCGACATCGACCCTCAACTATAGGATCCACGCCTAGAACCACTGACAGACTCAGAACCGGCGCGGCGCCACAGCGCCGGCCCCTAAAAGGACAACCTAGGACCAAAATAACTAGTCCAATTCACACAATAGCCAAGGCCCGAAAAACCCAAGTCCAATAGACCAAACAGCCTTAGTAATTTATTCCATTGTTACGTCCGGCCAAAAGGGCAGGGACGTAACACTCCTCCCCCCCCATGGGGGTCGGTAGTCCCTACCGTACAAGTTAGATTTGGAAAAACAACGCTACTATAAGAGTACTATGTCCCAACCTCGGTTCACCCGCAGGTTAGTAATGCCAGTTCCTCTAGAAGTTGATACACAGGCCCAACTCTGACGTAGTAGTAAGACTCTGATGGTGACTGGATCAATCCGCTATCCGTCACGAAAAACTATTCTAACCACCTTAGCGTCCGCCGCTAGTGGCACGTCGCTGCGACAGGACTTCAGTGAAGGCCCTACGCCCCGCGTGGGTCATCTGTGAAATCATCATCCCAGGGTGCGAACACAGGTCAATCTCAAAAGCCACTTGGTAGGGGGACACCTTCTGCCGACCCAGCCGGGACAGCTCCACCCACGACCCTCTGGGCCACAGAGACAGGAACCCAGCGAGGTACTGGGGATGGGTGAACATGAGCGTCAACGCCGACCGATCCACCACCCCACAACGGTGCTCGCGAACAAAGTTCACCCCCATCAGGAAAACCTCCATACGCACGTGATCATCGTTGATCGACACCGCCCGGGTCCCTACAATATCGGGCGCCACCAGATTAAGAAAGGCACGCCCCTCCACTGGAGCCACCTTGGGAGGCGTCACCACGTGCTTCACCCCATCGACCTGATAGCGCCAATCCCACCAGTCTTCGGACCCGAACCGCACAATATGCCCCACCGCAGCGGGGAAACGAGGGTCGTCGGGTTGCGGCAGGGGCAGGGGAACCTGGGGCAGAAAGGTGATCTCTACCTGTTCCCAGTAAGCCCCGCGATCCACAGCGAACCAAGGACCCGCGTGAAACACCAGAGGAGCAGGTAGGTGCGTACCCGGGGGAACCTGAAAAGCCGGAGGTCCCTCGAATGTCACACAAAGCTTCTCCGTGCGCGGTCCTGGCCCACCATGTCTCACCACTCTGCCCGGTACCGGCCGTATGAAGTCCCCAATGACCACTCCTCGTGAGATGACCCAGGAGCTCTGGAAGCCGCATCATAGCCCACTGAGGTGGCTGCCGAATGATCGCCTTGACGACCGTGCTGGACCATCAGGCGCTGTATCAGGTCCTGTCCTGATTGTACCGCAGCTACGAGCGCTTCCAAGCGCATCACGGGCTCCGCTGGTACCAGAATGCCGTCCGCTGGGATCCTCTGCGGCCCGAGGTCGCGTCTCTGCCATGGTGTGTGTAGGCACGGTTCCTCCGCGGAAGGGTGCGAGGGTCGACCCGACGAAGTGGGCCGGATGTGTCCCTCCGCCGGACGTGGCATTGATGAGCCGGCTGGTGCAGGCCGGGGACGTGGTTCCAGGGAGACTAGGAAGGTAGGCTCCGGTGGTTCCAAGGAGACAAGGAAGGTAGGCTCCTCTTGGCCCGCATCCGTCGGAGGACCTAAGGGGGCCACAACCGGGGGCTCGCCCCCGGCCGGCTGTTCTGTCCTAGCCGGAGCAGCTCCCGTCGTATCCGACCGCGGTCGCCGAGACTCTCGCTCCAATTCCACCGCCGACCCCCACGTGCGCTCCCAGTGCCGATCCGCCGGGCGACGAGGTGGTGGTGACGCTCGGCGAGCAGGGCGTACCTCCGTTCCCGAGTCCGAACGGGAACGCGAGCGCGATGACGGTGAGGGCGAGCGCCGACGTGCAGGCCGGTCTGGAGCACGCCGAGAGTCTGGTTGGCTGCCTCCGCCCCAACCCGTGGACCGCGGGCGAGACCCTCGCCCAGAGGGGCGCCCCCAGCCCATCGCCGGCGGTGGCGCCTCGAAACGCGTCACAGGACGATGTCCTGCGCCGCCCTCCAAGGAGCCCCCAGAAGGTGGATCCCTTGAAGGGGGACGAGGAAGAGGACGGGGAGGGTAGTCATCAGAGTCGGAGTCGTCACCCTCGCTCCCATCATCCTGGTCCTCGTCGTCCATCGCCACGATGCGATCCAGGGCCTGCCGTAACGAGTACTGACCCGCGCGCATACACTTCTCGCCCCGCAACGCCCCTTCCAACGGGAGGTATCGAGGAAAGTAGTTCTCCAGATGCTTCCGCACCTCGGGTGGAATCAGGAGGAGCAACAGCCGTGGAAATACCAGACCTGCATCCAGCGTGTTCACGCACGCATGACACAGGCACTCCCGCTCATGGGTTTCCCAGTCGATACCGACCACCACGCCGTCGCGCTCGGCGGTGCGGGTCTCGATCTTGAACCCCACATTTCTTCGCACGAACCATCGAAAATCCTCCAGCTTAGCGGGGCCGACATGCGCCAGAATGGAATCAGCGCGGAGATCTGACGGCATCTGGTTACGGCGCCGACGACGCCGCTCCACCAAGTCACCCTCCCGACCATAGTCGCGCACGAACACCGGGGGTTAAATGTCTCCTCATTCAGCTCCTTCACTATCTCCGTCGTGCGCGCGTCCGGTGCTTCGGGTCTCGACGACGTCTCGTGCCGGCCACCACCGCCCGAGCCCCCGGCCCTTGAAGCACCCCTTCGGACTGCAGGCTCTCCGCGAGCTGTCTGCATCCTGTCAACCTGTTCTGGTAGAGGGGCCTCCGGGTAATCTGTCGTGTCCATATCCACCAGATCTTCCTCACTCGAATCCCCGTCTACTACCCGGATCCCTGCCGCTACGGCCTCCGCGGCACTGGCAGAAGTCTGGCCCCTGGGAAGCGCCTCCGCGGCGTCCCCCTGCACGGCCCACACACCACAAGCCAAGGCATTAGTCGGCGTGTACCTGGTACCCGGCCCACACCTCACTCTCACCCTACACCGTACACCGTTATACCGCCAGTGGCCTATTAATGCAATTGGTGTGTCTTCTTGTATGCTTCCAATAAGCGGGCGCAACCCGCTAACTCTGTCGAAGTGCGCCAGGAGTCCTCAGACTCATGCTGCGCGAATCGCCATCGCACACGGTACTGTCGCTGGGTCCCCCGACCTCGTTTGACATCTCGGTGTCCCACGATCGCAGCCACCTCATCCTCCTGTTCCCCAGTGTCCGGATTGAACTCCAACGGGGCCGGGGGATTGACCCTACCCTGAATGGTGTTCTGGTGGTACAACTTGAGCTGGTCACGATGGAAACGGTTGGACGTGAGGTTCCAGGACACCGGGACGTCCACCTGGAACATGACGTCGTCAAACTTGGTGAGAACCTTGTAGGGGCCCAGGAACATGGGACGAAGCTTAGTCTTCAGCTCCTTCTCCACCTTGTGTGAGAATCGTCCGATCTGTGGGCCCTCCACCAGGACCCAATCGCCCACCTCAATGGACGGCGCCCGGTTATCCCGCTTGCCGGCTGTCCTCTCCAGATACCGCTCGGTCGCGGCGCGGTAGCCCTGGACTGCACTGTTATGAGCCTGGTGCATCCGCTGCAGCAAGCGATCAACCCCCTGGCGTGTGTCCAGCTTGACCTGATCCTCTCCCCGTTCGGGGCTCATAAGCAGGTCGGGAGGCGTGAGAGGGTGCCTGCCAGAGTTGAGGAAAAAGGGGGTAAATCCGTGGGCGGCCTGGGGAGCATTGTTCAGGGAGAACTCCACCAAGCCCAGAAGTTCCTCCCAATTGCTGCCCACCGCGTCGGTGTAGTGTCGCATGGTCTCTGCACTGTGCGGTTCAACCGCTCCACCAGATGTGACGACGAACTGTGGTAGGCCGTGCCCAGCGACACCTTGGTGCCCAGCCGTTCGAAGAACTCCTGCCAGAATTTGGCCGTGAAGAGCTTGTCGCGGTCGGAGATGAACTGTCGGCTGAGCCCATGGAACCGGAACACGTGCGTCAGGTATATCTTGGCGCACTCCTCCGCAGTGAGGTCGGCCGGACACGGGGCCAGTGACACATGCGCGTCAGGCGGTCCACGAACACCAGAACCATGCTGTTGCCGCTCTTCGCCTTCTTGAACGGGCCGATGAAGTCCATCATGATAGAATCCCAAGGACCCATCGGATCAGGTAACGTCTTGGGGACGGCTTGCGAGCCCGTGTTCCTGGACTTCATGATCTGGCACGAGGGGCACTGGCGCACATATGTCTCAATATACTCCTTCATCCCTGGCCAGTAGAAATGTTTGCGGGCCCGAGGATAAAGACGGTGGCTTCCTTGATGTCCGCCTAGAAGCGAATCGTGGAGCTCGTGAAGCAAGGCGGCTCTACAAAGCTCCGGGACATACAGCCGCCATTCCTCCGGCTGGATACTCACGAACAGGCGTCCATCCTGGAACTTGCAAGGGTAGGCACCCATCTGCTGGGGATGCGCCCGGATGGCTTCAAGCGCCGCTTCCTCCGTGACCGTGAAACGACTGATCATCGTCTCCAGGTCCGACGTGACTGTGAACGCGTCCGCGGCCGGTCTGTCTCCGCACTCGCCTGGTTGACGAATTCGGAGAAGACTGTGGGCGGGCCGATCGGCTGAAGCTGAAAAATTCCCTGGGGCGGCACCACATGGCTAAGGGGCATGCGCATATGCGATCCCTCCCCCTCCCCGGGGGCGTCCACGTCCTCGTGGGCACTCGTCTCCTCCAAGAGAGGTGACAAGTCATCGCTGGTGGTGTGTCCCAGATGAAACAGGTGGCGGGCCCGGGGAGACCGTGGCTCCGCGCCGTAGGCGGTCCCCGGGGCGGCCACTGGTACGCAAGTGGTATGAAGCACATCCATGTCCTCGTAGAACCAATAGTCCGCCCGTCGCGAAAGGGCGTCTGGCACCACGTTGTCCGCGCCCTTGACGTATTGGATCTTGAATGGCGCAAACTGTGACAAGTACTCCATCCACCGCGCTTGGCGGGGCGTCAGGTTGGGCTGCACCAGGAGGTGGGTGAGCGGCCGGTGGTCGGTGTGGATCACCAGGCGGTGGGGGTCGAGATCCCCCTGCTCACTAATGGCCACCGAAAACTGGGCCCCCAGAAGATGATGACGCCACGTGTGGCAGCTGTAGACTACTGCCAGAAGCTCCTGCTGATGCACTGGGTAATTCCGCTCCGCCGGAATCATTGTGCGTGAGATATACTCGATGGGCTGAAGACCCTTGCCTTGGTCCTGCAGGAGGACACCCCCGATGGCCACCTTGCTGGCGTCCGTAGCCACGACGAAAGGAAGGGCCGGGTCCGGCAGGATAAGGACTGGTGCTGTGGTGAGGCTTAAGCGCCTCAAAAGCCTGTTGGCACTGCTCAGCCCAAGGAACGGGGTACCCTTCTTGAGAAGAGCGTTGATCGGGCGGCGATGGTGGCAAACCGCGGGATGAACCGTCGGTAGTAAGATGCCAATCCCAGGAAGCTGCGCACCCCCTTCACGTCCGTAGGGACAGGCCATTGCTGGACGGACTCGATCTTCTCGGGTCGGTCGCGATGCCGTCTGCGGACAAGGTATGGCCCAGAAACGGCACGCAGCGGCCGGCGCGCACCTTGGCTTTCCGCGCCGAAAGGTGCTCATCCTCCATGATCTGCAGCACGGCGTCCACATCCTCTAGGTGCTCCTCGAACGTCTTGGAGTACACCAGGATGTCGTCCAGATACGCCAGCGCGCACGTGCGCTTGTAGGTCCAGGGCGGGCGCGCCCCCTTCTGCGGGTCCGCCAGGTCCTGGGAGACCTGCGGCAAGTGGGCTGTGCCCATCACCGGACGGAGGATATCATTCATCAGCATCTGGAAGGACGCCGGCGAATTGCACAGCCCCATTGCCGCCACCCGAAACTGATAGTGACCGAAGGGCGTAGCGAACGCGGTCTTGTGGCAGTCTTCTGGCGCGATGCGCAGCTGCCAAAACCCGTCCGCACAGTCGATGACGGTGAAACACGTGGCCCCCTGGACACGGTTGAAGATGTCGTCGATCCGCGGTAGAGGATACCGGGACTTGACGGTGATGGCGTTCAGCTTCCGGTAATCCGTCACCAGACGCCACTTGCCTCCTGGCTTGGGAACGAGCAGCACGCCCGCTGAGAAGGGGCTGTTGCTGGGTTCAATGAGCCCAGCGTCGAGCAGTGAAATGAGGATCTTCTTGAGCTCCACCAGCTCGACTGGGCCCATGCGGTACATGGGAGACACGGTAGGACCGGAACCCTCCTGGAGCTGGACACGGTGCAACACCGATCGATTGGGAGGGAACTGGGGGGTGCGATCCGCAAAAAGGGTAGTGCGCTTCTCCAGGACGGCATTGAACCGCGCCAGCTCATCCGGTGTGAATCCGGCACCAATCTCGTTAAGCAGAGCCTGAGTGCTATCCAGGTCTATGCGATACATCGCGTACTCCTTGCCCTTCCGAAGCTGGCGCGCCAGCGTCTTGCTACTCATCAGGATCTGGGACGCTGGTCGAGGCCCGTCCGCCGAGCGCTCGTGTGTAATGTTATGGACCTCCGCGGCCTGTGCCCTATACTCGCTGTCAGGGCACCAGAATGAACCATCCGGAAACCAAACTACCCGCCGGCGCACACTGATGTCCACATCCTGCTTGTCCAGCCAGTCCACTCCAATGATGATGTCGGCAGCGCCCAGCGGCGCAATAGTCGCCACCAGGTCCACCGGCGTGCCCTGCAGCACACCCTTGATGTCTGCTAGGCCCGGCGATTGGTGTCGCCGACCGTCTGAGTAGGTGACATAGACTGCCGTGGTGTGAGGCCGGGGTACCAGGCCCAGCCGACGCACCAGGGCCTCGTTGATGAAGGACGTGGAGGCGCCGGTGTCGACCAGGAACTTCACGTCCATGATCGTTTTCTCCTTCAAATACGGATCAAGGACGGTGGGAGGGACCAATAACCCTCCGCTGAAAAGAAACAGATGCCGCGAATCTCCTGAGATGCACGCGCCGCCGGTTGGGAGGGCGCGTCTGCGGCCACGTTATTAACATCTACCTCTACTCTAGTTGACTCCGCGTCTGGGCTACCATCTGATTTTTCTATCCTATCCCCTACCCCGGGACCCAAGCCCATGGGCAGGGCTACTACTCCCGAGGAGCGGTGGGACGGGAGGCCGCCTCGCCCGACCACCCGCCCTCTTCCCCCCCTCCTCCTCTTCGTCAGCCCCCCCTCCTCGTCGTCGTACTCGTAGCCAGCCACTGCCTGCGTTTGGCCTGAAGAGGAGGACTGTCGCCGCGCCTCCATCTCGTTGACCGCACGCAACACACCCTTGGTAGAGCTGGTCGCGGGTGGTCGCGGCTGCTGGTACTGCGTCGGGGCCTGTCTGGCGTGCTGCAGGCGAGCCGCACGCTCACCCGCGTTGCGGGGTCGATCCCGAGGACCGGAGGAGTCGGGGCGGCTGCCGAAGGCCGGGCCGGAGAAACGAACACTGGGTGTCCCTCTCCTGTCCCACGACTGGCGTTCTTGCCCCGGAGCTTGGGGCAGTCGCGCTTGAGGTGCCCCACCTCGCTGCACATGAAGCAGCGCGCCTTGCTAGCGTCGATCGCGTTGACGCCAGGATCAGTGTAGCCCTCGTCAGGGTCGTCGAGGTACTCGTCCTCCTCCTCGCCGGCGAAATCAGTGGAGTACATCTGGTTCACCCGTCGCGGGGGAGCAGGTCTGAAGAAACGGCGCACTGATGGGGCACGCCCGCGAGCCACTACGTCGGCCACCTGTAGGAGATACCTCTGGATATTCAAGATGTCCCACTCTTCCCAAGGGACATCAGCATAGTGCTTGAATACCTCATCCTGCAGCTCAGGACAGAGTGCCTCGATGAACCTGCTCTTGTACTCGTACCAGGTCATGTCAGCCAGGTAGGCGGCGCTGGACTCGAACTTAGACAGAAACTCGCGATATGGGGTGGTCCCCTGGCGCAGCTTGCTGAAGGCCATCCGCTCGTGGAGTGTAGCATCTGGGGGCACCAGCTTGCGACGCACGCGGTCCATCAGTTCCGCCAAGGTTTGCGGGTATGACTGGGACGCGATGCTCTCACAGTTCAAGATGCTTATCACCGAGGGGTCCATACAGGAGTTAATCACCAGATCAATCAGATCACTGGTGGCCAGCTGCCAGTTGTGATGATTGCGCCAGATGGTATACTGTCGTCGCCACATGCGTCCCCATTCCTCTACCTCGCGCGGTTTCATGTCCGCGTGCAGCTTGGGTACATTCTTGAAATTGGGCATCGGTGGGGCCTTTACTGCGGCGGTGACAGGCCCACCGACGTCTACGTGGGGGATATCGCCGAAGTCGGGGGGCTGCGACCGGGGGAGAGGGCTGGATCTGGGCGGCGTACCATGAGTCCGCCGCACCTGGACGGATGAGGGGTGTTCGTACCCGGGTCATCCAAGGCCACCCTGCTGAAGCTGAAGTTGCCAGCAGGCGCAGGCGAGGGGACCGCGCTTTGGTCAAGCACCCGTGGGCGCTGCGGTTGAGAAGCCGGGCGCTGGGCTGGCGTGTGAGTCTCCTCGTCTCTGGTGGTGACACTGCTCCTGGTCTCCCCTGGGCTGGTCCGAGGTCTATGAGTACCAACAGGCGGGCCCTGCGTGACAGTTCCCTCGTCCGTCTCGTTAGTCCCTTCCAGGTCATCGAACTCGCCATCTGCCCCTGGGGCCTCCCCTTCCTCGTCCGAATACCATAACGCCGTGGGTAACAGGGACGTGCTGCCGAAGGACACCCTGCGTCTGCCCCGGTGTGGGGGACCCGGTGGAGGTCTCTGGGGCCGCCCCAGACCTGCCCAAGGATGCGTTGGTCGCCCGGTGACTGGCTGCTGCTGGCGGTAGTGCAGGGTATCTCCATTCTCGTCTCCCTGCTGCTCTGGATCCGGTGGTAGCCATTGTGGTCTCGTCTGGGGTTGTTGCTGCTGCGTCCGGGGTTGCTGCTGTTGCCATTGCTGCTGTGGTGACCGTTGCTGCTGCTGATGCTGCTGCTGTTGTTGCTGCTGCTGCGGTTGCTGCTGCTGCTGCTGCTGCTGTTGCTGCTGCTGCTGTTGCTGCTGCTGCTGTGGCTGCTGCTGCCGTTGCTGCTGCTGCGAGTACTCTTGGAGTCTCTCTCGGTCGTTCCTGTCATCTCCCTGCCTGGGTAAGGCGTCCATATTGTCCCCATCCGCTGGGAACCTAGGGTTCTGATCTCTGGATCGTGGGGAGCCTTCCGCAGGTCTCTCCATGACCTCACCTGTATCTGTCCCTGCTTGGACGTGCAGTGGTACCTCTATACCCTCTGTACCGTGCTCGTGGTTGTCTACCGGTTCTATCTCTGTATTCTCTAGATCTCGTTCTCTAATCTCTTCCTCTGTATCTCTGGCGTTCCTTGTTTGGGACCGTGTGGGCATGGTGCTCGTACCGGTACCTTACACTGCAGGCAACACCTCCCCAGGAAGGAAGAGAGAGAAAGAGAGAGAGCAACCACGTGCTATAGAGCTATAACTATAGAACCTAATACTACTCCCTAGTACTGGTCTCCTCTACTGCTTGCTAGGGCCAATGGTCAACTGAGAGAAAGTCACTGTAACTGCTGTCCCCTCCCCCTGACTGCTGAGTGTGGGTGGCTTGGAGCATTCACGTGTGATGTGCATCCCCTCAGGCAATGGCATGTGTTCCCTAACAAACCTATCTGCATCTGTAATGTTATCAAACCCTTTCCACTTAGCACTAGAGCCTTGGGACAATATCTTATCTTTAATATGCTCCTCACAAGTCTTCCAGCTGTAGAATATAGCAGGCCTACCCTTATCCCCGTCGTGAGCTACTGCGTAGTAAGGAAATCCAGACTGTCCACCCTTGTTTATTTTACGTCGTGGCATGTTACATCATAGTCTGGCAGCGGCTTGCAAGCAAGAGAGAAAGGGGAAACCCAGGCTACCTCTAATGCAGTGACCTTAAACAAACGAGGAGAGAGAGCACGGAGTGTATCACAGCACACGCCCGAGCCTTCCGCAGGAACGGGCTATACGCACACACGGAGGTAAACACCGTCAACACAGTCGGCAACAGCCAGACGGTATCCACCCCCACGACCCCTTGCAGGTCAAACAACGAATGTCCGTCTCCGCGACGTCCATGGGCACCAACAACATTTACAACCTATAGAGGCACAACATATAACATAAACCCCCTGCGCGCGCGTTCCCGGATAGAGAGCAAGCTCGCCAGCTAGCCTTCAGCAGGCATAGCTTTGTAAAGAAAGAATTCTAACTAGGGGACGTACCATCTTCGATGACGTTAATCCCTCCTGAGCTGGCCGCCACCCGGTGTCGTTGAAGGCAAGCCCTGGCCGCCACTAGGTGTCGTTGAAAACAAGAGCTGAACGCTATCGTTGACAGCACCTCACCACAGGACTATTGCTAGCCCCGCCGAGTATCCCAGACTGGCCGCTTGCTGCTAGGTCGTCGTTGAATCCCTTTACGGGCTGGCCGCCGGCCTGACAGCAATCGTTGAATTCCGGAACCTCTACCTACGCCAAGCTTCGTCTTGGTATCCTAATTGGCTCACTAACCCTCTCCGCGAGAGTTAGCTAACCTTTCCAGCACATTTCCTCCGATAACCAGTGTTACGTCCCTGCCCAGACACACCTAGCCTGAGCTACGTAGCAAAGACCCTTCTTGCCGGAATTAGGAATAATTCAAGATAGCCTAAAGTAGGTTGCGCTTCACGACGTGAGTCGTGAGATATCTGGCATCACGGCTTAATGCCAAGCTAATTAGTTCACACTTATAATGGCTAGCAATACCAATTACAAATGGATAATGCCCCGGGCTCAATGTGTAGGCGTATTCGCACTTATCATTCATTAAACCAAGAGGACGAGACTCTCGTCCTCGGACCAATTTAACCTAGGTTGGTTGCGGCGCAGATACACGCCAATTTCCCTAGAACAATCCGAGTCACTCATACCACGTAGGATCCGGGCCGACATCGACCCTCAACTATAGGATCCACGCCTAGAACCACTGACAGACTCAGAACCGGCGCGGCGCCACAGCGCCGGCCCCTAAAAGGACAACCTAGGACCAAAATAACTAGTCCAATTCACACAATAGCCAAGGCCCGAAAAACCCAAGTCCAATAGACCAAACAGCCTTAGTAATTTATTCCATTGTTACGTCCGGCCAAAAGGGCAGGGACGTAACAACTACCCTTGTATTATCACCTTAACGCACCACACCCCACCGACGCGGGGACCCGGTATCCCCCGCTTCAACCGAGACTTATTGAGGGATCAAACATTCACGGCTCAGGTAAAAGCTTTTTGGCGAGAGTGGGTGGCCAGCATCCCTCACTATACCGATCATTGTCGATGGATGCAAGCCGGCCTACAACATGTATTGCAACTTTCCAAGCAATACACTGCTGATCGAGCTCAGACAACAGAAAGGCAATGAATACCGATGTTACGAACGTATTGTCAACCGTCTACAACTTAACCCATAGTCCGGAAACAGGGCGATATATCGCCCTGTTTGACCCCCGGTGGCGCGGCGCTTAATTCCAGGAGCGCCGCGCCACCCGTGACGGATGTCAGTGGTCCGGCGGGTCTGGGAACACTTAGGGACGAAGGTGATGCATAGGTTTGGGGGTAATATTCGCCATAGCCTGGTAAATACAACGTGTATTGAGACAGTATCACGTGACTTTGGCGGGAAATTTTCACTCGCGCGCGCGCGTAACGAGATATGGCTGCTAGCGTGCCGTTATCAAGGAAATTTTGCGTCTCGCGGCTTGTAATGGTTCAGAATGTTGCTCAGAATGATGATGCGTGATTTTCGTAGGTCAGGGGTGGCCAGATGTATAGCATTGGTAAAATACAGGTAGGACATGACTGCTTTCTTGGTCGTCAGTACCAGATGAGTAATGGCATGCCATATTTCGATTTTCTTCTTATGGCCCGGCAGTCTGCGCCAGCCCGAGCACCCAGTTTTGGTACGGGACATGCGCAGCAGCGTCCCTGTGAATTCGGATGCGTTTATAGGTCATCTTTGCGCAGAACATCAACCTGGTAATCATGTCGGATGCATGCATGATGCGGCTATGGCGGCCTATGCCTGGAAAGCATTAGCCAGTGTGAGATATGAGGGTCCCGGCCAGCAGAACCCGGAAAGGTCGTGATCAAGCCAGGTACGGCAACGTGTTTGCATGTCGTTTGCACGGGAATCTGTCGTTTATACATCCATTTTACACGAGTGTATCAGTGCCTCTTGCAGCAGGTTTCCATGCCTGCTGTATGAGTGCTATTAGCCCCAAATCTGCTCAGTTTGTGGTGTTTCTTTGGAGGATGCCATTCCGTTAGTGCTGGTTTAGCACTTCTTTGTTTCCCAGCACTTTTTACAGTCCTATGTGGCTGTATACAATGCATAAGTGTGTGGCATTTCATGGATGGCTGCTTACGCGCGCGTAACCCACACACGTAAGTGAGCGCATTATATAGGTCAGATGGGCTATCCGTGCGGTCTGACCCAAGGAAAGCATGGTGGCACTGTCTATTGACATTGTCCAACCCCAGAATAATTTTTTAGAACCCTCCCTGCAGGGGTAAACTACTAAGGGGATTTCCCTTGCCTGAAAATGATCGTCTTTTGTCCAACTTTGGCAGTAAATATCTTGCAAAGCACTGAATGGACCGGGATATTATTGCATTTTCTGAAAGCCCTTGAAGTGTAGATACTCCTAGCACCTTGGTTGGGGGTATTTGGAGTTGTGGCCTATGAGTTATGATTTTTTCCATTTTCAGGGGTCTAAAACTGCCAAAAACCCATTCCCGGACTATGGGTTAAGCAAACACTCGATACTTATGACATGGCGAAATTGCAACAAGCCCAGCTAGCCTTGGACAAACTGCGATACGAAAGACACGCTAACGCAATAGATGCGGAAAACCTTTGGTGGCACACAACGGGGGAAAAAATGAATAAAGAATATTTTGCACTCCTCCCCAAGCAACGAACACACACGCTGATAACAGAAATTCACGACGACCAGGGCATCCACACCAACACCCATTCCATACTAAACAGCGGTCATCAATATTTTACGAAGCTATTCCGAAGTAAACCGTACCCTCAAGCACCTCATGCAAGCTATCCACCAAGTCCTTCAGGCGATACCACGGCGCCTCACCACCACGCAGCAGCAAGAACTAGATCAGACACCCACACAAGCCGAGACACAGGCTGCTATGCTCAAAATCAAACTCGGCAGTGCACCCGGCGTGGACGGCATCCCTGTAGAATTTTGGAGGAAGTTTTGGCCCGACCTCTCTGCCGGCTTTTACAAATGCGTCCTCGAAGTATGGCGCACAGGTATCGTCCCTGGCAACTGGGCAGAAACTGCACTAATCCTCATATATATTTAAAAGGGGTCTAAAACTCAATGGCAAAACTACCGTCCCATACGACTACTCACGGTTGCGTACAAAATCATCAGTAAAATACTACAACTACGCATTTACACAGTACTCGACGACCTAATCGGTCCGGAACAAGTCGGCTTCCGCGCTAACCTACACATAAACGATAGCATTACCATGCTTATGGACATAGTGGAAAAAGCGTGGCGCCACAACATACTCGGCATCATACTATTTTGGGATTTCAAAAAAGCTTTTGACCGCATGTGTTGGGACTACCTCGAGAAGACATTGCGCGGTTTCGGATTTGGTGGCACTTTCACGCATGTCACCATCGGTATGATTAAATCGCTCTCATGGACCCTACTCCTAAACGGGCACTTCTCACGCACAGGCACTAGCTCTAGGTCACTCCCACAAGGCGACTGCATGTCCCCGCTCCTGTTTCTTCTTGCGCATGCCGGGCTGTTCTTTCTGCACGCTCGCGACAACAGGATCAGGGGCTTCCCCATCCAAGGTAAACCGCGAGGTTTGTTCCAAACTGCTTATGTTGATGACACCACTAATGTCTGTACCTCCACTACCGATGTGCATGCTATCATGGAGAATATCACGACATACTCTATGGCCTCTCAACAGCGGTGTAACGTGCAAAAGTCCACGGGGCTGCACATCGGGAGAGGATCCTCCCCCCGCTTATCACTCCCTAATCTGCCTGTGACATGGGTCCAGCCACCTATTACACAACTTCCCTATCGGCTGCACTATGGATGGACGTCTTGCTGAACACCCCACCTTTTTGTATGACAACACAACACACAGTGGCAAACTCACAGGCATGCTCCAAGCGGCATCAAGATGGGCAGCGGTTCCCCGTCTCAGCCTACGGGGCAGGGTCCTCCTCACCAACCAAATGTTATTCTCCAAAGTGCTCTACTACTGCCAAGGTCACCCACCTAACGAGTACACCACCAAGATCATCCAACGAATCGGCAGCAATTTTGTTTGGAAACAGCAGGGTATCATAACACACACGGTGCGGGGATGGATCGATCGGGACATGTCCTATATGCCATGGGTTCAAGGAGGCTTGGGCTTACATAATATGGAGTGGCGTTTATGGTCAGTGTACACCAAACAGATCCTAACCGCTTTCATAGGCGTAAACGCACACCCTGGTTGTATGTTGGCACAAGAAGCTTTCGCCACAACCTATACCCACACCAATGGTACATCATGGCACTTGGGGGCAGCAATACTTACATGTGCGCTCACTTCGTACAAAGGCTTATCATGGTACTGGGCACGTATGTGGAAGGGTTATAAGAACCTAAAACCGGACAGAATTGCTCACCCTACCACGCGGGAAGAGGTGGCACGCCAACCATTATATTTCAATGATTTGCTGCGGGATAGTGAGCATAATGTGTTTGGTGTTTTAAGCGGCCGCAACCCATATGAGGGCTTTTTGACGGCCACCCCGCCGGTTACGCGAATCATCGATTTATACGCGGCTGACGGTGACCGATATCGCCTTCTGACATACACGGAAATCAGCGCGTGGATCGCAAACATGCCCAGCCGACCAGCTTGGGACAACCTTCTACAAGCAATTCCCGCAGGATGGCATACCCTCATGACAACCCCGCGCAAACCCCTACAAATCGGGGAATGGGTGAGCTATTACCCGGATCACGATACGTCCGTACATAAGGGCTGCACCGTTGCGGTCGCGTCGACGGGCGTTACCATACAATTGCTCCAGGAGACACCCGACGGTCAAGGACTTCTCGGCAAATTGATTACATCGTACGCCTACATTCCAGCATGTCAATGTCACCGCATTCGAGTGGTCCCGTGGTCACTGTCACAGGCGTGCAATGTGTTACCCCTGGACCCCACCACAGTGATATGCGACACCACATGGCTGCATGTTGGCAAGGGGCGCCTGGACACGCTGGCTCTAGACCCGCTAGAATTTGGGTGGGTCCTCACATCTGGCGGCACCCCAATGACGAAGTGCCTTTTCGAGTACACGGCAGACTGGGAATACCGGCTACTTCTGCATAAAAATCATAGGATGCACCCGGGTCGCATGCGCTGGCACCCCGAGTGGCCGGGCTACACCTGGATCAAGAACATTACCTTGGCAGTTGATCACCCATTGGTTGACAAACGGGCCACCGACGTCCAGCACCTGCTTATTATGCATCGGGCCATCAGGGTCAATTCCCAACTGCACCATCGGTACTCCCACGCGGCGGCGTGCTTATGCAACTTTCCAGATGAAACAATTGAGCACAGATTTCTGGACTGCCAACTCGCAGGGGTTTGGCAATGGCTGCTGGGTATATGGGCCAAGTGGATGGCTATATTACAGCTCCCCCCACCACCGTCACACTATCAACGGTTATTTTCGGCATCACGGGATTACGGGATGCGAGCCTCACAGCCAACCAGATGGCATGGATATGGCTACGCACGACGATGCTTCACACCATATGGCAAGTTCGCAACGAGACCGTATTCACGTTACGTGCCGCGTACACGAGAGGTGCCGTGGTCCACCGGTTTATCTCCTCTTGGAACCTGGCTATGCGTCGTTACTGGCTCCTGGCGACGGAACAACACAAAGTATGGGACCCGGGCCCTAACAATGACACCCCCAGCCCACTGGAAGTCTTCCATGCACTCATGGGCATGAACCAGGTCTTTACACTTATGCCGGATGACGATATATCTACAGTACAATGGCTACCTTGGTCGCAGGGCGCGCCTTATTAATGCGGGCACCCCAATTGAGGCACAACTAGGCATTTCAGGCTATTTTTGGCATACCTGGCTGGGTCACCTTAACTGTTATATGGAAATAAACTAACACCCATTTCACCGGAAAAACTGAACTGAACATAACTGAAATAAAGGCCGTTATGGTGCCGTGAAATAGCCGCATGACGACAGTGCCGTTCCAAACTTTCAACTTCGCGCCCTACCTCTCTTAACCGTTACCTGGTAGACCGTTGGTCCAACAAGCGAAAAATTTAGAAAGGTTGCGATTAGGCAACGCGACCTTGCACCTAGCCGCACCCATGAACGCCTTCAGCAGCCATGTTAGGCAACACAACCCTGCACCTAGCCGCACCATTCCATAAACGCCTTCATCAGCCATGTTAGGCCGGAATAGACACGGCATTTCCACTTTGGGATTCGCACTAGTCAAGTCACTTGCTCAGATAGTATATCACTAGCTCTGACCCGCCTTCAAGTGGTTTGGTAGTGCAGCGGCTGTGTGTGGTTTTACCAAACGACTTTCAGAAATATGTGCCTACTCCATGGCCCCATCGGGGCAAGTAGCGGGGGCGCTTGCAGAATGTAAGTGATGCTGCGCCTATACCGAACCCCGTCTTTGCCGCCATGAACCATGACTCCGGACGGAGCTGCGATGACGTAAAGATGGTTGAAGGTTGCGGGTTTCTGTTCTGTAATTGCCCCAATGCTGTTCTGTAGTGCTCCGATTGATGTGAGCTGATAGCGGCCTCTTCAATACCTTGAGTTTTGCACGTGCTCACGTGGGGCCATGGAGTAGGCACATATTTCTCAAAGTCGTTTGGTAGAACCACACACAGCCGCTGCACTACCAAACCGCTCGCGTGGCAAGAGCCGCACTGCTGGCAAGTCCATGGCAGCGGCTAGTGTCAGCGCATCGAGCCCTGATGACATAGCTAGTGTTTCGTCGTTCAGCAGCAACGGTGAGGCATGCATTCCCTCACAAAGGAGAAGTGAGAGGCAGCATGCTGTAGTAAATTATGCGGACAACTCTGACAGTGCTGCATACACTGATGAGGAGTGGCATTGATTACATTTCTGGCAATGATGCCTGTAATGTAACTTGTTGTGTGCTTGTCGCACTGCATTATCAAGGAGACAACCAGCGCAGGCCAGAAATCGGGAGAATCCGGACCATGCATTATATTTCTTTATTTCCAATGAACATGTGTGTCAACTGCATCATTTCTGCATCCACATATAATGCGTAAGTGTCCTGTCTTCATGCACTTGAGAGTTCTCAAGTGTCATGCTAAGTGTCCTGATTTTCCTGATTTTTTGTGCCATGCTAAGTGTCCTGATTTTCCTGATTTTTTTCTGATTCAGCGGGTTTTCTCAAGATCTTGAGATTTTTTGTGTTGTTCCGACATTTTTCTCAGGATCTCAGGATTTTCTCAGGATTCTCAGTGTTTCTCAGTGTGTGGCGAGACGCATCTCAGGCACTTCTCAAGATTCTCAGGAGAAAGTCCTGATATAATCTCAGGAATCCTGAGAAAATCTCAGGTTTTCTCAGGATTTCTCAGGATTTCTTGAGAAAAAAATCAGGAAATCTCAGGAATCCTGAGAAAAATCTCAGGAATCCTGAGAAAAAAATCAGGAAATCTCAGGATTCCTGAGATTTTTCTCAGAACCCGACTTCCTAGTGTCTTCAGGCAGTGCCAGCGCTTGAGTTTGTTCTTCTTTTCCCTTCGCTTGTGTTGTTGTGTCGCCATACTGTATATAATGCCTCGTGGCAAACCGGGCGACGGCAACAAGGGCGAGGCGGAGGCGCCGGCAGGGGAAAGCCAGGAGCCTAGGAAGGACAAGGAGCAGTTGGTGGGGGAGGCTATCCCTACCAGCGACGGCGATGGGGGAAAGCGGCCAGGGAGCAAGAGACGGCACGAGGACGCGGTGGAGGAGGCGCGGAAGGTGCGGGTGACATGGCCATCTGACGCGATGACGATGGCAAACGGGCAACCAGCCGTGGAGAAGCATAAGAGGGATGCCTCCGCTGACGGCAATGGTAAGAGGCTTCATGTTGATGTGCCCTCCCCTACGCCTGCTGGCCCTAGTGGTGCTGTTGTTGTGACACCCGCTGTGGGGGAGCCAGTGAAGGCAGTGCCAGGGTTGAGGCCTCACATGAGCCGCAGTTACTGTCATGAACGGGCAGAAGCCTCTTAACCCACCACTAGCACAGGAAGCATTAGACAAGTGGCTAGAGGACATGGAGTTGGTTGTGCTCTCCGTGGACCCCACTGTCAACCTAGTGCAGGTGTTCCACTCGTCCACATGCAACAGGGATTCCTCAGAGCGTGTCAGGGAGAAGGCTAGGACGGCTGTCAAGGATAAGCTAACTTGGGCACAGTTCCTGGATGGGTTGAGGGAAGAGTTCTCTGCATGACAAGGTTCTCAACCTCACCAACTACTACAAACACCAGTATGACACCTTTGAGATAGTGGGCCCTGTGGCAGAGGAATGGGCTAGGCTAAACCGTATCAGGGACAAGGGGGCCAAGTATGGCTCAGTCCTGGTCACAGATAGGGCCTTAGCAGACTATTTCCTGGACCGTATGGGTCTGAGTGTGGATGGTAGGAACAGTGCCCGCATGTTTCTTAACCAGACTGATGGCTCCTTGCGTGCTCTGGAGCTTGTAATCCTCAGCATCAGGAAGCCAGATCCTGCCTGCAAGGCTATCCAGTCCCATGGCAGCAATGCCACCTCCGCTGTGCAGGGCCAAGGTGATGTCCCCGGGTAGTACCCAGCCCGTGATGGGGCAAGGCCTAACAAGCGTAGGCGCTTCAGGCGCCAAAGGCAGGGGGCTCAGGGTGGCAAGGGTGCAGGTTCCCAAGGAGGGGTTGGGAGCCAGCAAGCCGGCTGGTGGTCAGCAGGGTAAGGGTGGCCAGGGGCAAGGCAAGGGCCAAGCTCAAGGCAACCAGGGCAAGCAGGGTGGGCAGTCTCAAGGAGGCCAGGGGAATCCTGGCAAGGGTGGGGCTGGGTCTGGGAAGAAGGGTGGAGCATGCTTTGTGTGTGGCAAGGAAGGTCACTGGCGTCGTGAGTGCCCTGACAGGAAGGCCAAGCCTGCTGGGGCAGGGGCCGGCCAGTCTGGGCAGCAGTGACTAGTTACGCCATCCCCTGTAAATAGTCAATCACCCCTTGGGGAAGGTGTGCTGGATGTACATAAGGATGGGGGTGTGCCCCTTGTGCAGCACCAAGGGTGTAAAGATGTTGTTCTTCCACTGGATTGCAATAACAATGCTGCAGCTGAATTCCCTATTCCTCATGCAGGTCAGGTGGGTCTCCAGGAGGTGCTGGCCTGGAGGGCCAAGGGACCTTGCTGGAAGGGCCTGGAGCGGTCCAGGGTGCAGGACCTGGCTTGGGGAGTCAGGATGGCCTGCAGGGAAGCCCTGGAACCTCAGGAGTGGATCATGTGTCCCCACACACGGTTCAGACGTCTCGCCAGGTCAGTACTGAGAGAGTGCTGATGAGCTATGCTGAGGCTGGCCATAGGTTGCATCACATGTTTGGGCATTCTGGGCAGGCTGCA
This sequence comes from Mesostigma viride, assembly GCA_009746045.1. Taxonomy (NCBI): domain Eukaryota; kingdom Viridiplantae; phylum Streptophyta; class Mesostigmatophyceae; order Mesostigmatales; family Mesostigmataceae; genus Mesostigma; species Mesostigma viride. The sequence continues at coordinate 3,583,017 of RPFO01000175.1, read as the reverse complement.
ACGTTTGCTTGGAAGCTAGGAAGGGAGCCTTTGTGGGAGGCTTGCCAGGCTGCTGCTGAGAACTGTGGTTGCCAGGAGAATGCTGTTCACCCACCCCAGTCCCATGCTAGGGAGCCTGCTACAGTGTAGGGAGCGTGGCGACATCCAGATGGATATCCAGCATATCAGGGGCTTGTATATATTGGTGGGGGTGGACAGGTTCAGTAGATATAGGCTGATAGACGATCTGCCTGGTATGCAGGAGCATCACTTATTGTTGGGTATGAAGGCCCTGGTCCCAGGCTTTGTTTGGGGTGTGCAAGAGTGTGCAGGCAGACTTGCAGTTTGACTGGTTGCTCAAGCATCAGGACCAGCTGCCTTGTAAGCTGGTAGTAGTCCCCAGAGAGAGTCATGGGCAGCAAGGGGCTGTAGAGAGATCCATACGTGAAGTGAAGACAGTGGTGCTAGCAGCAGAGACAGTGCCACTTGTGGCATCTGCCTTAGAGAGGGCAGCCTGGTGTAAGGGGATAGCTCGGAGCAGCTGAACCACAGGGTTAACTATTACTTTGATGGTGTGGCTGTCTCTCCCCTGGCCCTGCAGTATAGCTTATTACCTGAAAACGTGGTGCAGGCCAGTCTTAGGAAGGCAGACAGGCTGTTTGCCCAGCTGAGACGTAAGGACAAGAACTGGAATGTGCTGAGGCCTCAGGTGGGGCTGAAGGTCAGGATGTGGAAGGAACCATCTATACCAGGCAAGCGGGGGAAGTGGCAGGATGGGGTTGTCACTCGTGTGGAAGAAGCTAACAGATCTTGCCTGGTGGCTTTGGAAAAGGATCCAAGGCACGTGAGTTAAAGCCCGACCGGCTCAGCTATGGCGGTCGGTCACGTTGAGCTTGGGATAAGGTGAACACAGAGAACTGCCGTCGGAGCTGGCCCACCACTGGTTTATGTCTTAGCCAGCGAACCCTATCCGGTTAGCCGTAACCGTGGGACAAGCTAGCCGTCCGTACTGACCCGGATAAGGCCCCGGACTGGGGCCTAGGTGGCGCCGGCCCTAGGCGCCGCCCTTAGACCGGTCGCCTGCATCGGACCGCCGGATTATAGCCGGCGGCTGAGCGGACGCTAGCGGAAGGCGTGCGGACGGACATGGGGAACTCAGAGCCAGATCCTAGGGCTCTAGAGTTACTCAACTCCGACATACTCTTTTGTTCTTTGATTAATTATCAAAATAATTACATCAAATGCAGACCATACAAAACCCTCTAAGGTAGGGAACTCAAGGGGGCCTCAAGGCCGTCAAAATCACCACGGTATCGACCCGCGCCCTTGTGATCACACATGAATAGTGATGTAATAAGTAGCGAGCAAAAACCAACTATGCCACCAGACAAAAGGTGACCCATTTATTAGGACCAGTGACCCGCCGACGGGCCCAAGGCACCGTCCAACGTGGCTAGGGTATGGTCATGACAAGCAAAAAAACTACCACCAAGATACTCGTGAATGCTAGCAACACAGGGTGAGTTATGGCTGTATTCATAAAGCGCCCGAGCCGTAACCCTGTGTGGCTCACGGGTGTTGCATCGTCATGCGCTTGCGCAACACTGCGTACTGCGGGGCAGCCTCCCGCGCCTCCTTGGTGAGTGCATCCGCGGGATTGAGTTCATCCGCGATGTGCTGGAGACGCGTGACGCAGGAGGCCGCCTCAGCGAGTACGAGGTAATCAACGTCCTGTGACCGCGCATAGGGATTGTCAAGGAAAGCCAAACAACTTTGTGAGTCAGTGTGCACCGTGCTAGTCCAGTGAAGAGTGAACCCACACGAGCCAAATACCCAACCCAGCAAGTACCGCAGCCACATGCCATGAGAGATAGCTGAAACAATGCCCCGGCATTCAGCCGTGTTGGGGCTAGTGGCAATGCGGCTGTGCAAGCGCGAGTACCAATCTAACAACATGCCAGGCTGGCCCTCATTGCTGATAAAGAACAGCGCCCCCATGCGGGCCCGCACTTGGCTGACTGTGCGCGTCTCTAGATTAGCATCCGTCACTATCTCGAGGTGCACCGGCTGTGAGCAGTCAAGCCCACGAAGCACAATGCCGGGCGTCATGGCCAGCTGCCGCCGAACATGAATGGACCCTAGTCCTTCCAGCACATCATCGGGCAGGCGAGCGAGCACTGCCAAATCAGGTGCCACCGTGTCCGCCAACCACCCGAGCTTGCCCTTAACCGAGGGCCCATGGGTCGCCAACAGCGGGGACGGGAGGTCGGCCAGCAGGTCAACCACATAGTTGCGGCTATCCTGCATGTGCATGACCCATTCGCCAGAATGCGAATCCCGCTGCAACGTAGACTGCACGCCGCAAAACACCACGGGTTTACCCTCCTCATGATCCACCGCCCTGCCCAGGGGAAACTTAGCCGCCACTGCAGCAAGAAACTGGGTAGCAAATGTGCGAGGTGCCACCAGCTTGAAGTCATCGCCATGCCACACAAAGAGGGCTGGCTCGCCAGGGACGCCGGTGGGGACCACAAAGAAGTTAGGATCAGCGCGATGGTACGTGGCCCCTAAGCTCTGCAAGACCTCCTCCGCGGAAATGCGGAAGATGATGGGAGAGCTCTGCAGCCCCTCCACCCCTGTCAACAGCTCGATATACTCGCTGCCAATGGTGCCATCCTGCCAGACCACCGGGACCTTCACCACGTAGCGGGTGCCTCGCCATGTTTGCTGCGCGACCCCAGCGTCGCTGTGGAGGAATGCCCGCTGAAAGTCACCGCACCACATCCCGTAGTCCTTGCCCGCGTTCCGCTTGCCCAAGTAGATGACCGTCAGTAGCCGATGCGAAACATGGTTGAGCCCAGGGGTATAAAGATCCTTGGCATCCAGCGGGGAGGACCCCTTCGTCTCCGTGACCACGGGCCTTACCCGGAACACCACCGAAGAGTTGGTCTCGTCCGGCTTGTAGGTGAGCACGAACTTCAACCGCAACCGCGTGGCCCCGGCTGGCACACTCTCCAATCCTCGGTAGACCTCGCGCTCTCGCCACTGCTCCTTGGCTCGAATGAACGCGTCGCGCCACAAAGCAAACTTGAGAGGATCTTGACAGTCCAGGACAAGTTGCTCCCACGTCACAGGGCTATCCGCCGCCAGTGAGTGTGAGTGGAGGCCGAAGCTGCGCGGGTGCCAATCCTGAGGCTGAATGATGGACTGGACGAGCGGCGGTGTGGAAAACGCCGCCATCGGTAAGCGCCGCACGACGCCGGGCTGCCCGACCACCACCCCCAATGGAGCGTGGTACTCGCGAAGCGGGATGCTGCCCACCCCCGCGACTGACAGCAAGTCAGCGGACACTGAGAACCCCGGGTATGATACGAAAGGTTCGCCCAGCAAGGCCACATCCTCGTAGCCATCCACGACGTGAAACGGCGTGTCAATGCCCAACACCGGCAGCACCACCATCCCGGTAACTTGATATGCCGAAGTGCCTGCAAAGTCGGTCACCGATTTGTACGGCGACTCTAGCACTGGATACAGGGTGGCTGCCCGACGAGAGATAATAGACACGGATGCTTGCGTGTCCACAGCCACCAGCTGCCACGGTCTACACGTAGGAAACAAGGCTGACTAGCTTAACCGGCCTGACCCCCTGTGAGAGAGTTTTGACCTGAGCCACCCCTGATGCAGCTTTCGCTTTAAGCGCCTGAGCACGCCACAAGGCCGTGACCGTTGAAGCCAGGTCCCTAGGTGGGCGAGGCGCATGGGCAGGACCCTGACCCTCCGGCGAGGCCACGCTAGGCGGGCCTCCCACATTATCCGTGGCTAGCACAGGAGGTGAGTCACTACGTGCACTAGGTCCCGTCAAACCCACCCCATCCTCATCCCACCCATCCACGGGGTCATATTGGGGCCCAGGGGAGGGGGGGGGTGTAGCTGTGTCTGCCCCTGGGAGCGACCCGTGGGGTACCACCTCAGATGCTACGACAGGCGCATTATCCTTCACTACCCACCCCAGTTCCCTGTTGGCTGCCAGCTCACTCTCCATGCTATCCCCTTGCTTATAGCCTGCCACCGATGCCCATGGTACCCTATACACCCGATCATTCAGTTAACGTAAAGGATTTACGTTAGATGGATAGAGATTGTTACGCTCTTTCCAACGGCACCTTGAACGCCTCATTTGGTTAAGGAACGTAAAAGTTATGACGTTTCCTAAGCTGTGCCGACAGTACCCGGCGCGCCACTGTGGGCGCGTACGGACACAGGATGTACAAGTGTCACTTTGATAGTCCGCAGGACGTTGACAGGACTTGTACAGGACTTGATGGTCAATTGATAGGTAGGCGCACTGTAGCGCGCCAGGACCTATGAGACAATTGATGCTGACTAGTGTACGGATAGGTCCACAGGACTAGCCGTATGGACAATTGATAGATCTGCGCGCCAAAGGCGTGCCAGAGTCTGTGTAATCAATTGATTGACAGTTCAGCTGTGACAGTGCAGCTGAATACTTGGACGCGTCCCTAGCAAGCTATATGAGTGACTTGGTCACACCGGGACGCTAGTTCTTGCGTGCACGTTCTCTTGGCACTGCGACCCTGTCGTCTGTGCTGCGTGCAGTCTTGGAAGTGACGTGACTTACGTCTGTGTTTCCTTGTTATTAATAAAGGCAACTTCCTGCAAGAACCATGGCGGAATTCGTGGCATTCTCACCCTCACAACTCGTATTACACGCTCTGTCAAAAAGATGCCAAATTCTGAAGAATTCGGATTCCGACGATGAGGAAATAGCCGCTCCGCCGGCTGGTCCTTCGTCAAGACCGACTGCGCCGTCGTGGCAGCAATTGCTCGACGAAGTTACGATTCGCTCGACGAGCTTCATCGTCAGCAGCGCGCAGCTCACCATTGCTCGGGGATAACCCCGAGGACCCCGATTTGCCAGCACTGGTGCCGGCTATCCGCAACCTGTTGGACCAGATTCGAAACATTTTATCGACATTTACGGTCCAGGTGCGGGGAGGTTTGCGGTCGGTGACCGAAGTCACGACTGCCATTGAGGAGTTGGACAACGTCCTCTCTTCACTCACCGGTTACCAGAGAAACCTGCAAAACTGGGCATCGCTACGCACGGGGGCGCGCCGGCGGTGTCGACAAATTTGTTTCAGGATCTCGCGTGTTATCGCTGCTCACTCGCGGCGTACGCAGTCGCGAGCGCCAGGTTTTAATTAACCTGGTGGCATTTCTCGCATCTGTGCGAGAGTGGATTCCCGCGGGGTGGGAATTGTTGACGATCTTTACACATCCTCTGCGCCTCGTCGCGCGTCGGCGCGTCGCAACTTACGCGGCGGGGAGCACACCGGTTTTAATACATACCGGTGCAGGTCCGGAGCTGGATATGGAGGATCGTGAGTTCGTATACACGTACTGCGACTTCAGGGGCCTTGACTACTAGGTCGGCCTAATTTTCTTTTGCAGTACTCGTCGACATTTTTTGTCGAATTTCGGCGGCAATTCGCGGGGGCGGCAGCGACACCGGCGCAGGCGGCAGTGGCGACACAAAAATTTTGTACATATTTTCTGCTGCTTTGTTAAGGTGTTCTTTGAATAGCTGGTAGTGCAGGATGGCTGAGGGACGCCGTAGCAAGGGTCCAGCCAGTGGGAATAATAATGGGGGTGCTGGTAGTGGAACCGCTCACGTAGATGACGTGGGGGTTACCGGAGAGATTACCAACCTTCCTCACAATATTAATAATGCACAAGCTATTCATGGCTTTGATCTCACCACACAGGGTCTTTTAATTGTCAATCAGCTGCAGCCTGTAACCTCAGACTCCAAGCCTAAGCAGGCTGAAGAGTTTGTGGAGGGGTTGGAAGGGTTCCCTAGCTTGTACGGTGGTACAAATTACTATCAAATCTGGATAGGAAGTAGCACTTTTGGCAAGTGTACTGACCAGATTAAGGACCTAACCAGGGAGTGCAAAAGGCCAATAAGGCCTGGGCACTGTACGTGGCTGAGCTGAAGGAGCTGCTGGAAGACCAACGAAAGAAGGTCGGCATCCATTGGCAGGACAAGTATCAAGGGTGGGAGGTCAAGGGGACCTGATCCAGAACTTCTCAACTATTGTAAGATGGTTGAGGAGGGCAGGGCTCACGGCTTTAATGTCGCTGATAACATAGCCCTAACCAACTGGCTCAAGGTTTCTGGGCTGGATAAGGCTACACGTGGCTCCTTAAAGTCATGTGTGCCCCACACTCAACCCTCAAGGCCTACAAGGTCATAATCAAACAAGCACTCGAGGCAGAGGAGCTGTTTGAGGGTGGAGTGCCAGCAGTGAAGGCTACCCAGGCAGGTGGGCGTACCCAGGGTGGCTCCAAGACGTCTGAGGCTGACCGAAGCCAAGGAGGGCGTAGGGGCAACCAACAAGCGCAAGGGAGATCATTCACCTGATTCTGACAGGAGGTCACACTCCAAGTCGGTGTTCAGGCGGGTGGGTGGTCAGCCCAAGCAGGGCAACGCGTCTGACAACGGGGGCAGTGGCCAGGGCAAGTCCAAGATACAATGCTACCTGTGCAAGGGGTGGGGGCACATCAAGAAGGAGTGTCCCAGCTTCAAGAAGTCCCAGGGCCAGGGCAGCAACAAGAATAACAACAACAACAAGAAGAACAACAACAAGTCCCAGGCAGGCCAGCCTTCAAAGGGCAGTCAGCAAGAAGACAACAAGGAGCAGTGACTGTCTGAGGCAACCCCTACACACCTTAATTCACCCAAGGGGGAGGCCAGGTGCTCCAATGCAGATTTTATATCTGGGCAACAAGAGGGTGATCTCCAGGTTCAGTGTGGCCCCAGGTCACCTGGAGAGGTACAGGTTCCTATGAAGACGTCCTTGACAGCTGGTGCAGCTGTAAGAATGTCTGACCCCATGCATCCTCGTGCTGGGCACGAGGGTGGACCTCTCATTTTGAGAGAAACCAATGTACAACCACAGAGGGGTGTGAAGGCCTCTGGTGGTATGCATGTGGTCCCTGCTGGCGGTCCAGGTGTTGGGCATGAGCAGGGTGACTCAGGCTCTGAGTCAGAACAGGATGGAAGTCAGCATGGTGATGCTGGACAACCTGACAGCACAGTCCTGACTGTGCCAGGGACTGCTTCCTCTGTGTACCAGGAGTTGGGTGCCCGAATCCACAACATGTTTGGGCATGCCACTTCTCTGTCAAACAACTTTGCCTTCCGTATGGGCAGGGCACCCCTTCTTAAGGCGTGTCAGCAAGCTGCCTCACGGTGTAAGTGCCAGTTGTCCTCCAACAAGCCCAGGAAATCACATGCCAAAGCTCTACCTCAGAGCATTGGTGATCTGCAGTGTGATATCCAACACATCAGGGGCATGCAACTGTTGGTGTGCGTGGACAGGTACACGAAATACAAGGTGCTGGAGCATTTACCTTCTATGAAGAACAGGTACTTGCTGGCTGCCCTGCAGAATGTAAGAGCCAAGTTTCCTACCACAAGGATCCAGGTGGACATGCAGTTTCAGCATCTCAAGGGTGATCCTACCCTTCCTGAGTTGCTGGTTACACCTAGGGAGGCTCATGGGCAGCAGGGTGCTATCGAGAGGGCAATCCAGGAGGTCAAGAAATTGATCATCTCTGAAGACTGGGTACCCTTGTCTGCACCTGCACTTGTCAGGAGTGCATGGCTGAGGAACGTGGAGCAGCAGCTGAACAGCAGGGTTAACTTCTACTATGATGGAGTTGCTGTCAGCCCAATGGGTCTATATCATGGCCTGTGCCCACCACATGTGCTGGAGGGCTGGAAACATGCTGCACATGTCACCTTTGCCAAGCTGAGGGAGAAGGACCGGGGTTGGAAGATGCTGGAGCCACAAGTGGGTCAGAAGGTCCTAGCTTGGAAGGAACCTAGCCTTTATGGCAAACGTGGTAGCTGGAGTCCTGGGGTGGTTACCCAGGTTGATGAAGCTAGCCACGCATGCTTGGTCAGCATGGAGGACGAACCAAAGCATGTACACCGGCTGAGTTGGTCATATGTCAAGCCTAACCTGATGAATGAGGGCAGTCAGGCACAAGGCTCACAGGATCTGCAGGATTTTCAGGTCCCAGGTGACATCACTGACGCAACGACCACATCTGTTGCAGGGGAATCTGTCAGCCCTGGCCAGGTTGCAGAGGTACTTGTTGAACAGGCTGCAAGGTCAACAGCTGGGGAGTCAACTGTCAAGCCCAAGGCACTAACCAAGCCCAGGGGGACAAGTTTGGCTGGATTGATTGGGGCTCTACAAAGGGCCAAGAAGCAGCCCAAGGTAGCCAAGCTCAGGTGGCATGGCAATCTGGGGCTGGACACTGCCTTAGAGGTAGACACTAATTCTCAGGTTTCCATCATTGGGACCAGGGCTGCAGCAGGGTACAGCATGTCTGAACCCAGCTATCAGTTTGTGTCTGACTTCAGTGGCGGGGTACACGTGAAGGTACTGGGTGAGGTATTCATTCCTATCCTTGGACAGGACACTGCTTTTTGTGTCTTGGAGGGCTATCAAGGACCTGCTCTTCTGGGGCAGAATTTCCTATGCCAGGATGGGGTAGTGATCACGTCCTCTCTCCTGACTAAGGAAGGGGCTGGTCAGGTCCCACTGATTAATTTCAGGACCACTCACCTATCACGTGCAGTAACCAGGACGGTTAAGCGTGTGCAAGTGTGCCAGGGGCAGGAGCCCTTGGTTGATGACCTCATACTGCCAGCTGCTAGTCATCCAAGCAGTTTGGGCATTGGTCCTCACTCACTTGCTGGACACAGCCCTATCAACTACCAAGGCCTGGTGAAGCTCATGTCCTCTCCCATTATGTGTCCCCAGGTAACACTGGGTCTGATTAAATCTGGGGAGGACTGGATCTCCAAGAAATGCGTGGAACCTGTCAATGACCTGCCTCCTGCACGACGTCTACTCAAGCTCAAGTTTGTCATCAAGATGAAGGAGGTGGACGGGGTCAAGGTACCACATGTCAGGCCAGTGCTGAATGAGTTCAAGGGTACTGGTGAGTGCACTGCTGAGGAGTTGTATACCCCTGGCATGTTGCATGATACTTGGAGGCTGCTGCTGTGTGTATTTCTAGGCCTTCTCAACAAGGGCTTGGACTATGGCTCAGTGGTGGTAGACTTCAAGAGGGCATTTCTGGAGGGTGATGCAGATGTGGCACAGGAAAAGTGGGAGGGCAAGACGCCTTTCTATGTCAGGGTGCCTGCTGTATGGAAAAGGGACATCCACACGGAGTTCCTTAAAATCCTCAAGGGCCTGGAGGGCCTGAGGTCAAGTCCAATAATCTGGAGGGAGACTCTCAACCGTTTCCTGAAGGAGCATTGCAACTTGAAGGTCTCTCCTGTAGACCCCTGTCTGTTTCTGGGGCAATGGGAAGGCCTGCCAGTGTATGCTTCGCTGCACGGGGATGACCTACATCTGATAGCTCCCACGTCGTGGCTTAACCCATACTCCGTCAAGTGTATCCATTTGGATACACTTGCACCCCCCGCCACGTGGCAAAATATTGCGCGAGCGCCGCGCCATCGGGTACGGATGTAAGTGGTCAGGCAACTCGGGACAGACCCAATGTGAACGTAAATGCATAGGTTGGTGGGATAATTGCGCCATAGCCACCTAAATACCACGTTGCCAGGGTGTGCATCACGTGACTTTTGCTAACATTTTTGACCGTTGCGCGCGCGGATAGCGAGATATGGCTGTCAACGTGCCATTTGGTGGAAATTTGGGGTTCCGCAGCTTGAAATGGGTCAGATGATGACCCCTGAACGATGATGCATTATGTTGGTTCGTCAAGAATTATCAGATTCACGGAACTGTGAAAATACGCAGTGGTTATTATCTCTGTCTTGGTCGCCACCATCAGAAGAGACGTCCCGTTTGGTATCGCCGGTTTCTTTTTGGTTTCTTGGTAGCTTCTTTCCGCCTGGGCCTTACATTGTTTTACGGAAGTCCGCAGGCACCATCTGCTGGGAACGTCGACGCGTTAGACGTCATCTTTGCATAGATAAATCAACATGGTTATCATGACGGATGCATGGATAGAGCGGATATGGCTGCCTGTGCCACTAGCATCAGTATCCGGGACGTATGAGCATGTCGGCCAGCGGAACCCGGCCAGGTCGTGATCGAGGCAGGTGCGGCGATTCGTTTCCGTGTTGGTTGCATGGAAACTCGTACGTTCATGCATGTCTGATGGTGGATATATTAGTGGTAATTGCAACTGCCTTCCATGCCTGCTCAAGGAGGGGTATTAGCCATTATGTTGCACAGTTTGTGGCATTTCTTGGGGGGATACCGTTCAGTGAGTGTCAGGTGGCTTCATATTTGTATTCCAGCATATTTGGCAGTCTATTGTGGTCAATTCTATTGCATCATTGTATGGCATGGCATAGTTGGCTGTTTGCGCGCGCGTAAGCCACACACGTAAACGCGGGCATGGTATGGGTCAAATGGGCTATCCGGGTAGTTTGACCAAAGGAAAGCACCATTGGACTATCCAACTAAATTGTCCAATGTTGGGTTTGAGGTTTCTGACCCTCCCCTCAGTAGAAGGGGGGGGGGTATACTTTTTCTTGGCACAAAATGATCGTCTTTTGGCTCACTTTGACTGAAGGTATCATCCAAAGGACTAATTAGACTCATGATATTATTGCATATTATGAAAGCCCTTGAAGTGTAGATACTCCTAGCATCTTGGTTGGGGGTATTTGGAGTTGTGGTCTATGAGTTATGATTTTTGGCAATTTTAGGGGTCTGAAAGTGCCAAAAATGGCCTGACGGAGTATGGGTTAAGGAGCTGATCTCCATCATTAAGTCCAAGTTTCCTCTGGGTAGGGAGCAATGGCAGGTGGAGAATGAGCCTCTGCTGTTTGTAGGCATGGAGGCCACACTGGTGAAGAAGGGGGGAGAATGGCGTATGCTGCTGGTGGGGGGCAATGATTATCAAGAGACCCTCATTAGCAAGCTTCCTCCAGTCATCACACAGGCACTGTGTCCCATGGTGAGGGGCATGGTTGCTTGGGTGGCAGGCATTTCCAGGCCAGACCTTATGGTCATAGCCAGGTTGCCTGATGACATGCTGGTGGAGCTAGGGTCTGCCAAGGTGGCTGATCAGGTCAGGGCTTCATCTGGCATTCTGTTGTCTGCAGTGGATTTATCACAACCCATTTGCATGGAGCTGTATGTGGATAGCTCAATGGACAGCAGGCAGGTCTCCAAGGTCAGGGGCAGGGCTGCAGGGCTCTTTGTGCTCAGACAGGAAGGCCTGGGGAGTTTGGTGAGCTGGTTTAGTCGCCTGCACAAACGGGTGGCTGTCAGCAGTGATGTGGCAGAATGCAGGGCTATTTGTGAAGGCATTCACACAAGCCTTTATCTAAAGGAGTTGCTTCATCAGATGACTTCTAACACTCCTTGGCCACTTCAGGTTACCACTCTTCTAAAAACAGACTCCATGGGGATGGTGCAGTTTGTGCACAGGCAGATGGCCAGAAGTAGGGACTTGGATTATCTCCTTCTTAAGGAATTGTCCTCCTTGGCCAATATTGAGCATATCCCTGGGGTTGACAATCCTGCTGATGCTTTGACCAAACTAGTGCAGAAGGCAGCAGTGCAATACAAGGTTCTTCAGTCTCTGATGGACCCATCTCAGCAAGCTGTCTAAGCTGGTACCTGGTTATAGGGCATTGGAGAGCAGATTGTGTGGTAGTGTCAGCATTGTGACTGGCATAATACCTGTATTTTAGTCTGTACTAAGGCTCATGGACCATGGTACACTCACTCTGATTTTAATCAGGATACAGCCAGGCTTTGGCTGGGGTTCATGCTGTTGACTACACAAGGTTGACAGGTCCATTACAGACCATGTATTCTATTTTAAAAGAAATGTATATTTGTACATACTTCTCACAATGGTCTGGGAACCTTTATTCTGGGGTTTATAGGGCGGGGTTCGATTCCCTGGTATTATGTTTCTACAAGCTGGCCTGTTCAGGTGTTTGCCTGTTCAGACTTCCCTAGTTCCCCAGGGCAGGATTTAATTGTTGCCTATGTGTTTCATTTTGTCATTTGTTTGCTGTGGCAGTTTACCATCTGGCAAGTAGACGGGCGCCGTAAGACGGGCGCCAATAGACCCCTGTTGAGAGAATGACAGGCAAACTATTGTAATACGCCTTACTTTGTCAAGTGGTATTTTAATTGTCATGGATTTATTGTACTTATATTGAATATGTACTGGGTTTTATGGGATTAGTATCTGGGATTAATGTAACTCACCGCCAGAAGGTCATTGTACTGGAGGCTCTACCGAGGTGATGGGATTAATTCCTGGAGAAGACCTCATAGAATTAACCTGTATGTATTTAATTTTGTGTGCTTCTAATATCTGGTGGTACTCTGTAATGCCACTTCCATAGGTTTTTATCCATTTCTCATGGAATGGTTTTCCCTGTGGCAGATCTGTTTCTTTTCCAGTTCCTTAAAAGAAAGGGCTGGGGGAATGGCAATGGCCATTAAAGACATCTGTTCAAGCTTCAAGCTGGAGTGAAGGACATTTCAAGCTACTTCAAGGGTCCCTGGCAGGGGATGTGATCCCTAAAGAAAAGAAGGGATTGGAGTTAACGTAAAGGATTTACGTTAGATGGATAGAGATTGTTACGCTCTTTCCAACGGCACCTTGAACGCCTCATTTGGTTAAGGAACGTAAAAGTTATGACGTTTCCTAAGCTGTGCCGACAGTACCCGGCGCGCCACTGTGGGCGCGTACGGACACAGGATGTACAAGTGTCACTTTGATAGTCCGCAGGACGTTGACAGGACTTGTACAGGACTTGATGGTCAATTGATAGGTAGGCGCACTGTAGCGCGCCAGGACCTATGAGACAATTGATGCTGACTAGTGTACGGATAGGTCCACAGGACTAGCCGTATGGACAATTGATAGATCTGCGCGCCAAAGGCGTGCCAGAGTCTGTGTAATCAATTGATTGACAGTTCAGCTGTGACAGTGCAGCTGAATACTTGGACGCGTCCCTAGCAAGCTATATGAGTGACTTGGTCACACTGGGACGCTAGTTCTTGCGTGCACGTTCTCTTGGCACTGCGACCCTGTCGCCTGTGCTGCGTGCAGTCTTGGAAGTGACGTGACTTACGTCTGTGTTTCCTTGTTAATAATAAAGGCAACTTCCTGCAAGAACCATGGCGGAATTCGTGGCATTCTCATCCTCACAACTCATTCCACTCTATGTCTATGACCCGCAGCGGCCAGTCTAACTTTGTGATGGCCCCAGGCCCCTGCATGGTGCCCCGTTTGCCGCTGGGCGAGCTCTCCTTGTGGAACATGACCAACTGCCCGACCTCAAAAGCGCTAGACAAATCAGGCAGCGTGGCATCCTTGAGCCGCAGCTTGGCGGCGGTATCCTGTAGATGCTGCTGGTATGCCTCTACTACCTCGGGTGAGTAGGTGCCCGCTGACAGCCCCCGAGGCGTGACTAACCCAAAGCCCTTGACATCAAGCACGTGCCTATGGTTGCACACATGCATGAGCTCCTTGCACCACGCCGTCTTGACCGCGTAGGATTTGCCATGTGGGTTATCCTGTCGCTTGGCTGCCACAGTCTTGACATAGCTTACAGTGCGATCTATCATGCCCATATTGCCGTGATCCTCCCGCCCCACGATGACCACGGCCTCCATCCCCGGCAAACCTTGCACACAGCGGAACTGCTGGTCTAGCATGAGCTCCACTACGGGATGAAAGAAAGCCAGGCTGATCTTGATAGCCCTGTGCAGGTCAGCCTCATACATGTGGGGCAGCGGCTCAATGTAGGTGACCTTGCTGAACCTATCCTTGACTATGAAATAGGTGTCCCCCCCTTCCATGTGCATGACATCCCCCACAAGGTACCCTCGCTCCAAGGGTGGAGTCTTGGCATGCCGCCTACGCGACTTCTTCCTGATCTTGATGCAGGCAGGACACTGAGCACGCACATTCTTCAGCTCGTTGTATAAAGGTGCCCCCAACATGTGTGCCCCCTCTACCTCGGCTTGGGCCTCATGCCCGTATGCACGGTGCATCTGGTATGCTAGCAGTTTCAGGGTGACAGCCTGAGGTGCAGTGGCATTGTCAGGGTTCTCAACAGGTGGGGTGACTACTGGGGTAGTGACATTGGCTAACTGGGCAGCTTCAGAGGCTGCACGAAAGGCCGCCCGTGTGAGCACCTTGCCAATGTGAAGATCCACACTAGGGTGGTGTGTACCGAGAACATCTGCCCGCCCAGCATTCTCTTGCACTGTCACAACATTCCTCATAGGCCCAACCGCCCCAGTATCTAGCTGGGGTGCTGCAGTAGTGCTTGGTCGCTCGGCGTTGTACACACCCGACCTAGAAGACACCACATTGCTTAGGTCACGCATTGTAGACCCGTGCTCAGGAAGCACGTGATCCTGGCGCGACAGAGCCAGAGCAGCATCAACGGATTGCATGAGCACATCACGGAAGGAGACAGAGGATGCAGTCACGTTGCTTTTAGGAACGACGTCAGGCTCTACGACGGCCCGGTTCAGCGTGACGCATTGAGCAAAAGAAGGGGTATCGAGCGTGCTCTCACCTGACTTTCGTGCTGCCCGTCGCTCTGCCCACTCCTCGCGTGTGCCGTGGACGACGATGCGCTTGGCCTTGCACGCCTCCACGCTGTGACCACGCAGAACGTCATGGCACTTGCGGCAAAGGTTGTCCTCGAGCTCCAGGTCCGGGCGAACTCGGCAGTCATCCCGGACATGGCGACGTCCGAAGCAGCGCTCACAGCGTTGCTTGCGGTCAGTAGACGCCCCCTGCTGCCGCTTGGCCGGGGGATTATCACCCTGCTTGGCGTCGCCACCATGCCCGCGCTTGCGCCCTCGCTGGCCCCCGTTGTTGCCGTGGCCGACGACCTTTTTCAGGATGGCCGTAAGCTCCGACCGCGTAATGGGAGCCTCTGCGCCTGAAGAAGAAGACGCGCCGGCATCCACCTTGCGCAGGGATGGCAGAGCAGCCGAGGCAGCCGGCTTGGACTGCGCACTCTTGAAGCATGAGATCAAATACAGCATGCCCTCGTCGAAACTGACGGCACTCTTCTTTTTGAGTTCCGTCGCTATGGTCAGATGCACATCCGACGACAGGTCGCATTTCTTGAGAAATCGATTGCACAGGAAAATGGGCTTGAGTGTATCTAGCAGCTTGTGCTTGTGCACGAAGACCTGGAAATCACGTGCAGCCCCGGGCAAATTTGCCTTATTAACTGCATAGCCCTCGAAGTCGTTGAAGGCTTGCTCGTCGGCCTCTTCCTTAGACCGCGACAAGTGGGCATCTAGACCGTTGTAAAAAACTTCCCAGGTTTGTTTGTTGTCGTCCGCAATGCGAACTAGATTGGCAATGTTTGGGTGCTTTGTTGTACTGCAGAATACTGCACGGAACTTGCCAATCAGCTCCGAATCTTTGTCTGCGCGTCCATCGCGCAGACGCTTGAGAGCAGCTAGAAAATCTGCTGCGTCGTCCGCCGTATAGTCGGCCGGTAGATCAGCGGGCACCTCCGTTTGCTTGAGAGGGCCGCGATTTAGTGCATCGTCAGCAGCAAGCATCAGATGCTTGAACTGCTTGGCCAGTTCAGGTTGCGCCATGCACGAGGGTTTGCATCAACCTCGTGGCCTCGTCCGCACTAAAGCGTGGCAGGACGGACCCTGCGGCCTCGCCACTTGGCGTATCTGTGTGTTCGCCCGTGCGGCTCCGTGTACCGGAAGCCATCGGGATTTTTATGAATACAAGTTAAAGCCCGACCGGCTCAGCTATGGCGGTCGGTCACGTTGAGCTTGGGATAAGGTGAACACAGAGAACTGCCGTCGGAGCTGGCCCACCACTGGTTTATGTCTTAGCCAGCGAACCCTATCCGGTTAGCCGTAACCGTGGGACAAGCTAGCCGTCCGTACTGACCCGGATAAGGCCCCGGACTGGGGCCTAGGTGGCGCCGGCCCTAGGCGCCGCCCTTAGACCGGTCGCCCGCATCGGACCGCCGGATTATAGCCGGCGGCTGAGCGGACGCTAGCGGAAGGCGTGCGGACGGACATGGGGAACTCAGAGCCAGATCCTAGGGCTCTAGAGTTACTCAACTACGTGTACAGGTTGTCCTGGGCTCATGTCAAAGAGAGAAGGCCACATGCAATCTGGCCTGCAGACGGCCGGGCCAGGCCCTCCCAGCTGGGTTGAGGAGCCAGGCCAGAGCCAGGCAGCAGCAGCTAACAATCCTCTGGTGGTGGATGATGGTCTGTCCCTGCTGGAGGATGACGAGCAGGAAGAGGCTGCTGAAGCAACTGTCACAAGGCCAGAGGGGACGGGGCAGCCACCTAAGGCCCGGGGGCCTCTCATGGCGGACGTCATCCGAGCACTCATGCGCAGCAAACATGATCCCAAGGTATCCAAGCTCACGGGGTGGGGGTCGTGCTGGGCAGCTACCATGGAGGTGGATACCAACTCACAGGTGTCTGTCATCAGGGAAGAGGATGCTGTAGGCTTGCAGATGTCCCATCCCAGTTGCCTTGCTGTGTCTGATTTCTCAGGAAAGGTGTCCATGAAGATCCTAGGGGAAGTGAGTGTGCCTATCTTAGGGGTGCCCACCACGTTCTGTGTGGTAGAGGGCTATCAGGGGCCTGCCATACTGGGTCAGAACTTCTTGTCAGAAAAGACAGAAATATACACAGCAGAATCCTCCACGTGTCATGCAGCATCCCTGGAGTATAGAGCTCCTCATCTAACAACTGGCCAGTGCCATGATACTCGGTTACAACTGGTCTGACATGTGGCACCTGGACACCATCTACCTCCTTGAGCTTGAGGACAAACATCAATCTGAGCAGCTGGTGAACTTCTGGCAGCTCATCCACAGGTTCTGCACAGTTGGAAACTATCCACTCATGCCCAGAAGCAACAAAGCCAAGAGTCCATGCCTTAGCCATCTTGGGGCTTTGCATCATCTCGACTAGCTGGCGCCAGGGAATCGGACTGTGAGCAGCTATCTGGTACCTGTTTACCCCTAACTGCCGTGGATCAAAGGTGGTTGGGATTATCAACAGGTCCTCAGCTATGGGCTCCTGACCTTGCGGACCCTCAGCATGCTGACTCTTAACAGCCTTCACCGCCACTGCAAGACCCTGGGAATAGTGATATCTTTCAAGGGGGAGGCTGCCTTTGCCTTCTAGTGCCAACTCATCAGAGGTCAAGGTAACCCCTGGCATGCACAAGAAGTTCTTGAAGAATACTTGTGGCTTTTCTGTGTCTTCAGTGGATCCCTGTTTGTTCCAAGGGTCACACAATGGCCTCCCTGTCTTTGCCTCACTGCATGGTGATGACCTGCATCTCATAGGTCCACCAGACTGGGTTGAGGCTGTTTTGGCCAAGATCCAGAAGCGGTTTGAGCTAGGTAAGATACAGCACATGGTGGAGAATGAGCCTATGGTCTTCTGTGGCATGCAGGCTACGTTGTTCCAGGCGAAGGGCTCGTGGTTCATCAAGATGGAGGGTGGTAAGGACTATCCACAGCAGATTGTAGATGCATTGCAGGAGCCCATCACGCAGGCTAGGTGTGCTACCATCAGGGGCATGCTGGCATGGCTTGCAAGTATATGTGCCCCTGACTTGCTGGTCTTGAGTCGACTTACTGATTCCCAGCTAGTTGAGGTGGGTGCATGCTGAGAGAGTGGTGCAGGCTGTCATGATGTCTCCCCCTCTTATACTGGGTCCTGTGGATTTGTACAAGCCCCTTGACATGATCCTCTATGTGGACAGTTCTATGGACAATAAGAAAGTCACAGAGGTCAGGGGCAGGGCAACAGCATTAGTTACCCTGGAGCAAGATCACACCTCACTTGTTACCTGGTACAGTCGGTTGCAGAACAGGGTTACACCCAGCAGTGATATTGCTGAGTGCAGGGCAATCTGTGAAGGGCTGCATACTGCTCTTTACTTGAGGGAGCTCTTCTACCAGCTATGTCAAGTGGCTTCCTGTAGGTTGCAGCTGCACACACTGGTGAGGACTGATAGCATGGGCATGGTGCAATTTGTGCACAGGCAGCTGGCCAGGAGCAGGGACCTTGATTATTTGCTGCTCAAGGAGATGTCCTACCTAGCTCACATTGAACATGTGCCTGGTGTGGACAACCCTGCAGATGCCCTCACCAATTAAGCTGGAGGAGAAGGCGGAGCGGCAGTACCCCCTGCTCCGTGGGCTCATGGACCCCTTACACGGGCGGCCATAGAGACCAGGCCTTGCTTCAGCTTGCTTGGGTGTCCCCAGTGGGTTGTTTGACCAAAGTACCAAGTGGTGACTGGTGCTTACTGGTTGACAACCGGTCCTTCAGGGTTAGGTACACCCTCCTGGACAGGAGTTGGTGTGGAATGCACTCCTACCAGCTGAGAATCATGCCTGGCCCTCCCCATGGGGTTTCAGAAGAGTCGCCAGGACTTAACCCCTAAATGGGCAGAAATACTGCCGATGCATCGGCTGTAACTTCACAATTTTGCAAACCAGATGCCATCCAACCCACCCATATCCAATGGCTGTCCTTGGGGGCCAAGCATGTCCATGAGTTGCCCTTCGGGTTGGTATATCACAACCTTACATATATGCAGGGTAGGCCATGCATAACTGCCGTCAAAGTCAGGGGGGTCAAGACGAGCGTTTTCATTTTTGGTAGAGTGTGCATTTTGAATTATGTTGTAAGAGCTAGGCACCTACCACTTCAGGGATGATAAACAATTAGTTGCTGAACAGTTTGAGCCATTGGGGTCATCATTTGGGTGGGTATACCAGCAGTTACACCCAGTACAGCCCATAGGGGTACCGTTGGTAAAAAGCAACCAAGGGGGTAGGGGTGGGCATACTACCTACTAATACCTACTAATATGGCCCCCAACCATGCCACACAATACATTTCCCTTCCACAATGATGGGGAAACATAACTGCATCATCACACTGCCCTTACATGGCACCTATGTGCAGGTGCCACCTTGTCCATGCACGTAGGTAACGTGGTACGGATACCCTACGCAAGGCATGCATTCTAGGAGGCAGCCACCAACAAACTAGTGATTTTAAGCCTATTTCAGCTTGCCCTAGCAAGGATAAACTAGGCCTAAGCTGCTATAGCTTGACAGGTGATGGCCAGCACACCTGGTGGCACATGCTGACAATGGGAAGCTTCTACTCACCGGTTACATGCTTGATGATGCCACAGAGACCAGCCAACTGCCTCACACTCATGCAATATATGTGTGGGAAATGTATAACAAACATATATGGAGGTATTCAAACCCATACAGCCTCTAAAACTTATCACCATCACACTATGGCAGGTCAACTGACTGAGGGAAGCATCTAAGAATGGTGTTTTAGGAAGGGGCCAGGCCATGGTCAAGAAAGAGCATGAATAATGAAGAAAGAATGTGCTACACAAGCTAGAACGTATATATAAACGTCAAACATCGACAAGAAAACGATAACTCAGCTTTACCTGGCATGGCTGGCATTACCTTGGCCCAGGCGGTGGCCGGAAAATGGCGCATTGCGGCACACCAAAGTTGCGCACCATGGTCGCTAGATTCGACGATTTCTGGCCACCCTTGCACGTTTACGACTACAAATCATCATAACAAGTAAAAATAAACCGATATATCCTTTAAAATACGCCGGAAAGGTATTGCTGTCAACGTTTCTATCGTCCGGCCTGATCGCAGTTTTTTCCAGCAAGAACGCTGCCGACACCTATCAAATGGCATTCCCGCGAACCAAAAATTGGCCTGTATCATCTTTAGGACGTATAAAATCAATTTCCTGAGTTTGGTCAGAAAATTCGAACGAAAACGTAAATGCCATGCGTGGGCGCAAGCCGCCATGGCCAGGTCGTCGTTTTCCGGAATGCACGTTGTACGTGAAAAAGTACCCTGACCCCTTCTACTTTGACCGGCCAGAACACCTCTATAACTTTGTCAGAAGTATGCAAACCCTAGTACCATGCTGTGAGGAAAATTATAAACTTTCGATCTTCTCAGCTAAAGTTTTCCTAATTCTCAATAGTTTTCGCGGCATTTGGTCCCCCGAGAAGGGGCCGACGTGTCGGCTGTAACTCAGTTTTAGGCGGAAAATCGGCAGCCAGACCATTTAGGGGTTAAGTCGACGCCTTTGGCCTCAAACAGTTAGGCCATGCAAGGGCAACCCGAATGCTGGTTCTTACAGGTTGCTGTACATATGTTTTCTAGTGCTTGTTTCCAACCTGTTGCTAATAAAGAACCTGGTTGTGTGACCATGTGGAACATGGTTGCCAGGGAGCCACATTCTGGGTTATATAATGCTTGAATAAAACATAATCATGTCATTCTCATGTTGTTCTCATGGTTGTGATGTTTGTCTTGTTCAAAGTTCCAGGTCACCTATAAACCTGGAGGTTGGGGTGGGGTTCAATTCCCCAGCAGAGCCACAGCCTGGCATGAGTGATTCCTGGGCTTAACACCCAGTGAAGACATGGGCTCCCCAATAAGGCAGTATTTGCATGGGTGCTACTTGAGTCTCTTTGAGCATCAAAGGGAAAGGTTGGCCAAGGCGGGCGCCATAAGAACGGGCGCATGTGATAACTGTGAAAGATCAGGAACTCACAATAATACGTTCTTGGCATCCTTTAATCCCAGCCATTGGACTAGGTAATGTGCCTTGACCTTAATCTAGCACCAAGTTCCCAAGGAAAGGTTGGGAGCTGACCAAGGGGTCAGGGGATAACCTGGGGTGACCTCTGATTCACTGGCCAGTACACCTAGCCTGGTCCAAGGGGATATATGTTGTTACCCAAAAGGAGGCAGGATCCTGGGACCTAGCAGGTCTGATCAACCTCAAGGGACCAAGTGGTCTGTGTCTGAGTGGGCACAAGCAAGGTTAGGCTTGTTTCAAGCTGGTCCAGCTCCAAAAGAAGAAAGGGTTGGAGTTAGCATTTTGGGCAACCAATATGCTAAGTGGATGCAGTTTGGAAAGACCTTTCCAGCGCCGTAGTGACCGCCTGAAACAGACAAGGGACGAGAAAGAGATGAGGTCCCGAAGTCCTAGCCGTCCGTGGCCGACTAGGGTGCAGTCCTCTGGTATAGTGGACAGGACACGTGGCAGGCCGTGCCTGCACAGGCTTAGCCTGACTATCACGTGACTGTGGTCCACGTAGACCATGCAGGAGGAGCAGCAGCCTGTGACTGGTGGGGTACTGGAGCTGGCACAGGACTGCAAGGATACTAGGCCTTGCAGGCTTGTGACAGGTCCTGTACTTCCTAGGTTGCAGGTGCCTAGGCAAATCCAGCTCGTCCTGGCTCTGCACTGATGCCAGTGGACGTTAGGGATTTGTCTGTATGCCTGCACGTGCCTCGTCACGCCGATGGGAACGAGGAACAACGCAAAGAATATAGCTTGGTCATGGGGGATGACCAGCTATCTTGGCAAGCACAAACCGTGGGCGCCCACGTTGGACGTGGAAGTGACCACCGTGGTCGTGACTTGGTGCACGGGTTAAAAGGTTGCTGCCTGCAACTTTGGCTCATCCCGTTGTGCGTGAAAGACCAGGAGCTCACGCTCTGGGCTTTGTTCTTAACTGGCCACTAAGGCTATTCAGGAAGGAAGCTTTGGTAATAGGCCTGTGGAGTACTGGGAGGGGGTCCTCTATGTCCACACCCAGGACGCTGATCATGTAGTGACCAGGAAAGTAAATGTGCCAGAAGTGGCCATTCCTACTGTGCTGCACTGCGCTTTCATGATGATGTGACTGCGTGTCATCCTGGGTATGCCAAGCTTCTCCACGAGGTACAAGAGAGGTTTTGGTGGCCTGGCATGTTTCGTGACATCAGAGCCTATGTGGCCACGTGTGACTCCTGCCAAAGGAATAAGGTTAGGACTCAGGCTGTCCCCATCTTTCCTATGGTCATGCCTATTCCCTTGCGACCCTGGATCAGTGTGACCATGGACTTCATCTGTGGCTTGCCTATGTCTGATGCTGGTAATGACAGGATATTGGTGGTGATGGACAGGCTCTCTAGAATGTGCCATCTCATCCCCTGCAATGCCCATCTGACTGCTGCCCAGTGTGTAGAATTGTTCATCATGAAGGAGGTGTACAGGTTGCATGGAATGCCAAGGGTGATCATTACTGACCAGGATCCCTTGTGGATGTCTGGGTTCTGGAAGTCTTTTTTTGACATCCTGGACACCAAGTTGGCCTTTGGGGTGGCGTACAGGTGTGCAAGCACGGGGGCTGAGGAGAGGCTGAACCGTATTGTACGGGAATGCCAGAAGCATTACTGTACCCATGACAACAAGGAATGGGACAGGAGACTTCCCTTCATAGAGTTTGCTATCAACAACTCACCCCTGGCTCCTCACCACATGTCTCCCTTTGTCATTTGCCATGGCCAGTGCCCTTTGACCCCATTCGACCTATAGAGCTGCCTGACAGGGATGCTGAAGGCCCCTTCAGAAGACGCTTAACCTCAGTACAACAGCTGATAGCATCCTTTCAGGAGGCTCACAGTGTGGTTGCTGCTCAGATGCTGCAGGCCCAAGACAAGTATTTGAATTAATAGCTTGGCAACAGATGCTGGCTACTCACACTTTTGTGGCCCCTGGTGACTTGGTGCTTCTTGAGGCTAACCGTGTGCTATACCTGAAAAGGAGCAATGCAGGAAACTTCAACCCTTGTGGTTGGGACCCTTCCCTGTACTGCATGGACACCATTATGGGACCATTATGGGACAGTGGTTCAAGTCCAGGTGCCTTCCCACTGGAGGCTCAAAACCAATGTGTTTCACCTGGCCCAGCTCAAGTTGTACAAACGTAACACCTTGCAGGGACGCCTCTCTGCTCCCTTACCATTTGAGCTGGATCCTGAGGGGGAGAGAATATATGGAGTGGAGCAGTTGTTGGCTCACAGAGTCAAGGGCAAGGGTAGGACCAAGCAGCTTCAGTTCAAGGTGCATTGGAAAGGAGAGTTAGAGTCCACTGCCACGTGGTTGTGGTTGTCTGACTTGACTCACTGCCATGAGGTGGTCCAAGAGTATTGCCAGCAGAGGGGCCTCACCCTTCCTAGTTCTTGGTACACTGAGTTCCAAGGTGAGGACCACTGCTCCCCTTCCTATATCTGAGGACTAACGAATGGTTTCCTTGTGCATGCTGTGTGGGTCCAGATGGAGGAGGAGTCTCTGTACACCAACCTGGCTTTGGGACCCACCACGGAGGAAGGGATCATGGGTATGCATCCAGAGGCCTCCAACCCCATGAGTTATGTGGAGTCCTTGTTTGACACTATTGTCAGGCGTGACCTTAGGCGGGGTCAACAGATGGATACCATTAACCAGCTCTTGCATGCTGTGATCTCCAAGCAGGACAAGTTGCATGAGATTCTTCAGGGGTTGTCCTTGTCTCAGCCTCAGGTGGGGAGTGGTTCCAGCATAGCTCTCAGCTCCAGCAGCACCCCCATCATTCAGATTCCTCGTCACGTGGTACCTGTCAAGAATGTGGTGGCCTATGTGGACCACAGGAAGTGCACGGGGCCCTGTGACCACTGTGAGACTTTGGCCAAGGCGTTGGCTGCCCTTAACAGGGAGGAGGGGGAGGTGAGCCCTGAGGGTTTTGTGGAGGAGGTCTTGTCTCAGTTGCACACCAGCTTGTATGAGATTGGCTCTCCTTTTGTGGCTCATCTGCTGCACAGGATGTTTGCCTTGACCCCTGGACCTGAGTGAGATTGACATGAGGCCTGCTGAGGGGCAGGATATGCTGACAGCCTTGCCCGAGGCCTTGAAGGAGGCATTCACTCAGTTTCAGCCAATGAGTATGGGCGATGCTTCCTATACATGGAGTTGTTGGAGTTTTCAGTCCAGCAGGGTGACTTTGATTTGGCTCCTTCTTCCTCCAGCTCTGTCAAGGGGTGTTTTCCTTTGGAGACATCCAACCTTTTCTGCAGTCCAGGGTTGCCCAAGTACACTATGGAACTCAAGGTTCGTCTGACCCCACTGAGGGTGCATGCTGGTGCCTCTGATAGGTGCTAAGTGGTCTGTGGTCAAGACCTTTCTCCAGTTCTGGTGGGTGTACAGGTCATGGGTGAGCAGGCACAAGACGTCCTCTACTTGGGTGCATGATGGATCCTGAGGGTCAGTCTGTGGTGCTCCTCTCCTATATCCAGGGGCCTGCCTTCGTTATGCTGCCCAGATGGTGGCAGGGGCTACTGAGACTTGCATGGTGCTGCAGGTCAGCAGGAACTGGCCAGAATTGGCTCACATGGTGGAGCAGTTTCCCATGTTTGGGACCAAGGGCAAGGATGGCCTGAATGGGGATTGGTATAGCCTGTGAGGAAGCTGAGAAGGAAGCTGGTGGGGGGTTGATGGAGGAGCATATGGGAGGAGTTTTGGATTGTGGTGTGAGGGGGGGATTCCAGGATGGATGATGGGGGGGAGCTCCAGTCCAGTTCTGATGTTCCAGTCCAGAGTTCCAGGTTCCAGAATGCTGAATGGAAAGACTTTCACTGTTGCTATGTTTATCTGGGTTTATGGTAGATAAGGAAGTGACTTGTCTGCTTTAAGCACCTGTGACTAGATGT
Organism: Mesostigma viride; assembly: GCA_009746045.1. NCBI lineage: Eukaryota > Viridiplantae > Streptophyta > Mesostigmatophyceae > Mesostigmatales > Mesostigmataceae > Mesostigma > Mesostigma viride. The sequence continues at coordinate 3,558,354 of RPFO01000175.1, read as the reverse complement.
TTATGAGATAGGAGGCCCTGTCTTCAGGGATGTAAAAACCCATCTGCTTTCCCCAAGTGATGGTGGATTTCTGTTCAATGTCACTCTGCCTTCAAGAGTTTGGATGTGGACCTGGTGGGTCCAGTTTTGAGGGGGAGATATGTAACAAGCAAAAATGACTTTGTTGTTACATCCTTTGTTTTGTGAATGTTTGGCCTTTATTCGAGGACTTTTGGATCAGTATTGAGAAAGTTATGAGATTTCTAAGACGGAGGTACTTGGAGCTTGTGCTTTATCAACCGACTGGTAGAAGCCCTCATTGGTCGTGGCCTGATCCACGTGGGGTTATAGTAACTTTGTTGGTCGGTACTACCGAGTCTTAAATGCTCCTTTGGGACTTTAGTGCTTACTACAGATTCAGGATATTAATTAATGAATTAATTAGGAACATAACTCCGTTGGGAGTATATGTAGCACATAGCCCAGAGAAGGGGCAAATGGCCTATCATACATTCTAAGCTACTTCCTGCAAGGGTGGGAATGTAAAGGACCCTTGCTCTAGGTGCACCAGGGCACTTGCATCCCCATGATCTTCAAGCTATGCCCATCGAAGGGGGAGCCTGTCATGGGGGGGAAGATCAGCATAGCTATACAAAAAAGCTAGGGCATGGCGTCTCAGCAGAGAGTTACTCCCTGCATGGGCACAACATAACTAAATAAAGCTAGGCATCATCTGGAGGGTGGCTCATCATAGGCACACATGTACATGATTAAATAAATAAAGCGCGTGGCTTAGCTGGGATAGTGCCTCTAGGAGGCGTACATGTACATGGCCACGGTCTATCTATTCTACACTACTACTGCTGTATCCCCCTAAGCTGGGGCGTCTGGAGTCGCTGGGGCCGCGGGGGTCGCCTGCCAGGGCTTGTGGCCGACGTAGATGGCCGCCCCCTTCCAGTACAGCGGCTGCCCCGCCTTGGTCTGCCGGAGCTGGAGGTAGGTCGGCCACAGCTCCCGTCGCCGTTGTTGCTGCGCCAGGGTCAAGTCGTCATCAAGGGTGAAGAGAGTCTTCTCGAGCCGCTTGCGGCGTCTGAGAAAAGAAATCTTGTCCGCCGGGGTCTTAATTAAAGGTGAGAAGGAGCGGGGGCGGCCCTGCCTTACCCCGCGCGCGGGGAAGGCGGTGGGCGGCCAGCTCGATCTCACCGTTAAGGCCCATGCGACCAAGGATTTCTCTCTCAAACGCACGCATAAGCTTCTCGGAATTCTCACCTTCCCCCATGGTGAAGTTCTTGACAATGACGTTGAGGCTGCGCTTGGCGAGCTCGGCCTCCTCGCGGAGGTCAAGCGTCTGCCGTTGGAGCTGGGCTGCGACGGCGGAGGTGGTGGAGGTGGTATGTTGCTTAAGCATGTCCGCCCAGGTGGTGATGGGAGGAGCATCACCGGCCAGGCCAGCCGGGGCTGGCTTGGCGGCAATGTCCTTCGCCGCCTGGGCATTCAGGATATCTCATGTACAGATTCTGCCAGGCTGTGTGTGGTGTTGTTCTGTTTTGTGTGACTATTGGTTGGATACGAAGATCTTGTTTAGAATTCCATGATTCTGATTGGCTCTCTTCAGGCTAATGTTGGAGCATGCTCGACAAGCACGCCGATATCAAGGACGTGGGGTCGCCATTGTTGCTACGTTGGTTTTGATCCATCATGGTATAATAAAGCTTGTCTTTGTTGTCCATTCATAAGAGCCCCTTGGCTATAGACTACCTTCAGTTCCACAGAGGTCGTCTATACACAAGCTTGTCTTTGTGTCTACAAGGGGTGTGGTTCCCTAAATCACGTGCTGTGGAATTTCCATCTCAACGTTGCTCGGATACTTGAAGATCTGTAACTCAAGAAAGCAACCCAGGTAAAAGATCTTTCATATTTGGACTATGGATGATGCAGATGATCATTTTTAGTCGTTACACAGACCTACTACAACATGCTAATTCATTATAGAGAGATACACTGGTTTGAATACAGGGGGGTCTGACCATGACCGCGATTTGTTGACCCTATAGGTCACAAGTCATGTGCTTATTCACAAATGGTTCATGAAAAAAATCTGGCTTCTTGCACGAGCTATGGGCAACATATGCAGGCTTTGTGGAACAAAACTCAGGCCCATTGGGCCACTGGAGCTATTTTTCATTAGCATCACAATTACAACGCAGTACAACGCAGTGGGAAAAATGAGAGCCCTTCACAACATGACGCAACGACACGAGCCCCATAAACGGGGCCATAGTGAGCTTGGAGGGTCAAAACGTTGAAAATAGGTGTTGTATGTATAAGTTATACAGCATCAGACATGCATCATTCATCATGACTGGATGACCTTAAATGACTGAATCAGGCAGCCATAGCCAAAGCATCATCCACTCTCACAACGTGTTGAGCACATGCCTCGTGGGAACGGAGGTGCTGGGTTTTCATTCCATAACGCGTGCAATACTGAAAGAAAGAGGCACGTGTAATGCAAGGCTTGGATAGGTTGAGTGATCCATGAGCTTACATGCAGGCAAAGATGACGCTGGAATGCATGCTAGCAAATGGTGGCAAGATGCTAACAACACATGATTATACACCATAATTATGGGCACCAAGCTGATCTTCTTGCACAATCAACGCAGTATAAACCATCAACATCTAATCCTCACGATATATGCACGGCTTGACGACGTATACAGCACCTAAATACTGCACAACTGCAACCTGCTGTTGCAGGCTGACATGCAAGCAACGTCGAGTAGGATGGCGGTCTTAGAGAGGCTGGGCAGAGGTCGGTAGAAATAAGTGGAAAACTGGCAGAAACTAGGTAGAAACACGATATACTTACGCCTGCAAGCACTATTGAGCCGGTGGCAGAGGACATTTCCAGGAAAATACAGCATACCGTAGCAATAGCCACGGTCACGCCTTCCGCTATTCGCAGGCACCATCATGCCCGGAGGAGACCACCCCCAAGCCGGTGGGGGCTCCGCGTGTGACCAAGTATGGCATTCATAGCGATTCGGGCCGCGGTGCCCACACCCGGCCCTGTAACTAGGACCTAGATAGCTTATTATATACTACCATCCATTCCATCCCATGTTCCCCTCCCACTGAGGACTTATGCTCACGTGACGCAGTCACGTGTCTATTAATTAATTAATTAATTAATCATGCCCGGAGCTACCCAATAAAAGTCTGCACGAATCTCGGTTTAGCCGAGAGTCCGGGCGTTCGGAATGAATAAACATGTGTTAAGAAGTCGAAACACCATGGAAATACCAAGCATGGTGCCGCAGCAGACCCGAGTCTTGACGTAATAATATGTATGCCGGTTTCCAGGGTTTCCGCATGAAATTAATTAATTAATTAGGAACATAACTCCGTTGGGAGTATCTGTAGTACATAGCCCTTGAGAAGGGGCAGATGGCCTATAATACATTCTAGGCTACTTCCTGCAAGGGTGGGAATGTAAACAACACTTGCTTAGATAGGTGCACTAGGGCACCTGCACCACCCAGAGTCTCGGGCAACTCCCAGCTAAGGGGAGCCCGTCATATAGGTGGGGAAGATCATCATGGCTATAAAAGAGCTAGGGCATGGCTTCTCGACAGAGAGCATCACTCTGCGTAGGCATAGCATGGCTAAAGTCTTAATGCAACATCCATGGGGTCCCATAATAGGCATGGCTTGGCTAAATTCTGAAGGCATCATCCATGGGGGCCATTATGGGCGCACATGCGCGTGGGCCACATGCTAGGCTAAGCCTGACTAATCTACACTACTGCTACATTTCCTAGACTGGGGTTGCTGATCGAGGTGGCTGGGGGTGCCTGCCAGGGCTTGTGGTCGACGTGGATGACGTCCCCCCTCCAGTATACCGGTTTCCCCCTTGCGCTTTGCCGTATCTGGAGGTAGGTCGGCCATAGCTCGCGTCGCCGTTGTTGCTGGGCCAGGGTCAGGTCGTCGTCCAGCGTGAAGTGAGTCCCCGAGAGCTTCTTGCGTTTTTAAGAAACAACAGCTTGTCCGCCATGTACTTAAAGGTGAGGAGCACAGGTGCCGGGCCAGCCTTACCCCGCGCACGGGGGAGGCAAACAGCCGACATGTGCAGCTCACCAGTAATGTGCATGGGGGCAAAAATGTCGTAAGAAGAGTCGTCGAGTCCTCACCTGCCGGCTGGTCGAAGTGCTTGAAGATGACGTTGTGGCTGCGCTGGGTGCGGTCGGCCTCCTCGCGGCTCAGGTCGAGGGCTTGCCGCGATGGTGGAGGTGGTGGAGGTGGCGTGGTGCTTGAGCAGGTCCGCCCAGGTCTGGGTGGGAGGGGCGTCGCCGCTTGGGCCAGCAGAAGCCGGCTGGGCAGCGATATCCTTCACTGACTGCACTACTCAGGAACCGTAAAAGTGGTAAAAGTGGTAAAAAGTGGTAAAAAGTGGTAAAAAGTGGTAAAAAGTGGTAAAAAGTGGTAAAAAGTGGTAAAAAGTGGTAAAAAGTGGTAAAAAGTGGTAAAAAGTGGTAAAAAGTGGTAAGAAGTGGTAAAAAGTGGTAAAAGTGGGGGGAAAGTGATAAAACGGTGGAAAAACGCTAGGAGCAAAGCAGGTGGTAAAACCCTTTTACCACCTATTACCACCTTTTACCACCTCAGTACTTTACCACTTTACTGTCAAAGTGGTAAAAAATACCACAAAGTGGTAAAAGTGAGGGTGGTAAAAACACGCCACAAAGTGGTAAAAGTGAGGGTGGTAAAAACACGCCACAAAGTGGTAAAAATGAGGGTGGTAAAAAAATACCACAAAGTGGTAAAAATGACAGTGATAAAAAAGGGGGAAATGCAGATTTTGCCAGCATTACAACACAAGCACTGTGGGTTAAGAACAGCTTAACAGGCCATCATTCCAAATGGTTTCTTTATTAGAAATAATAATACATCCCATTTACAGTTGTCTCTCTTGATTTACAATGAGGATTTAGCCCCACATTGGGCGTCTCATCGATACGTTTACACCATTGTGAAATAACACAGGCCGCATCAAGCCCAGCCAATTAATTTACTTCTTCTTCAGGTGTCATCACGACCAATGATGCTTCTTTGCATGAACAAAGCCACACAGTTGCCAGCACTCATGCTCTGGAGGCCTGCAGGCACACAGAGCACCACCATTGAAGAGGACACAAGGGCAGCAAGGCAGGGGGGGTGGGGGGGGCAGTCAGGCACGGCAGATAGTTGTTGCCCAGCAAAACATCCTATGGTGAAATGGGTTGTGCCTGTGGGTATGATGCATGACCTAGCATGAGAGTGATACATACATGAGTAACAAAAATATACGCACATGGCAATTGGGTGTGACAACACCACATCACTACTACATAGCTAAAACGTGCTTCAGAAAAAACATTCCACTAAATTACCGGATCAGGAGTCTGACTCTGGGACTCCTTTGCTTGCCGCTCCAGCTCAACTTTCCGCTGCGCTTTTGCCATCATGGCCTTGAGCGCGGCAAGCTCCAGTTCCGCCTCGGTGAGATCTGGCGCGGAGGGAGCATCGGCAGACGCCGTTGCGGGCGAAGGGCTAGAGGCAGGCGGGATCGCTGGCGCGGAGGGAGCATCGGCAGACGCCGTTGCGGGCGAAGGGCTAGAGGCAGGCGGGATCGCTGGCGCGGAGGGAACACCGGCAGACGCCGTTGCGGGCGAAGGGCTAGAGGCAGGCGGGATCGCTGGCGCGGAGGGAGCACCGGCAGACGCTGTTGCGGCCGGAGAGCTAGAGGCAGGCGGGATCGCTGGCGCGGAGGGAGCACCGGCAGACGTACGCCGTTGCGGTCGAAGAGCTAGAGGCAGGCGGGATCGCTGGCGCGGAGGGAGCACCGGCAGACGCCTTCTCCTTGCCGTGGCGGCCGCGCCCGCTTGGCCGGTACATACTCATCCGACACCTCCTCCTTCTCCTCTACTGGCCCCCAACTCTCCTTCAATTTCGCACGTGCGCTTCGAAGGTCGTCATCAGTGACGTTGCCCAGAAGGACCCACGCATTCTCGTTGCCCTCGGCGTCACCGTAATGCATCGTGGCGAAGTCAACAAACAACATTTGCGAGCCCCCATCGCGCTGTACAAACCACGTGCCGTAAGGGCTCTTCAGCTTCGCCTTCACCTCCACCACTTTGCCAGGCTCCCAAACATACGCAGCCGGCCACGCCCCATCGCGCTCGTACTTGTACCTTTGTGCCACGAAGGCCCCGTGCAGTGCTTCTCCGAAACCACCAGGGCCCGGTCGCTCTTGAACCACCGCGGTTGGCAGTTAGGTGCTCAGATAGTGCGCAAGCCCCAAGTCCATGGGACCACTAGGAAGCTTTCGCTTTGCAGCCGGCTTAATTCTTGCTGGCGGACGGCTTCTTGCTGGCGGCCGGCTTGTTGATGGCGGGGCGCGACGTGATGGGCTCGAAGACATCTGGCCCGATGGCAGGCACACGAGCAGGTGGGAGACCATCCGGCATTGGCAGGTCGGCCAGCTTGGGCACCGGAGTGGGCGGCTCCACGGTGTTGTTGGGCACCGGAGGGGGCGGCTGCACAGCGTTGTTGGGCACCGGAGGGGGCGGCATGACAGGCTGCTTGCCAACGGGAGGGGGCGGCGGTAAAACCTTCTTGGCCACCGGAGGGGGCGGCATGACAGGCTGCTTGCCAACGGGAGGGGGCGGCGGTACAACCTTCTTGGCCACTGGAGGCGGCGGCCTCACATCCGATGCCTGCACAGGTGGAGGCGCGGACCCTGCGACTTCCTGCTCTAACTCCTCCTCAAGGGCTTGGAGCCGAGCTCTGAGTCTCCGAATTTCATCTGCTCGGCAGCCTGTGGCATCAGTGCTGCACAGGCTTGGCCTCCGGCTTGGCCTCCGGCTTGGCCTCCGGCTTGGCCTCCGGCTTGGCCTCCGGCTTGGCCTCCGGCTTGGCCTCCGGCTTGGCCTCCGGCTTGGCCTCCGGCTTGGCCTCCGGCTTGACCTCCGGCTTGACCTCCGGCTTGACCTCCGGCTTGACCTCCGGCTTGACCTCTGGCTTGACCTCCGGCTTGACCTCCGGCTTGGCCGCTGGCTTGGCCGCCGGCTTGGCCGCCGGCTTGGCCGCCGGCTTGGCAGCAGGAATTGCCTGCAAGCAGAGGGCGGGGCATGGAATAAGGACGTTAACATTGGGGAAGTCGGTTAAGAGCAGACCCGCGATGAAAGAAAAAACCAAGAAGCTTGCAGACTCCTGTAGCTAAAGATAGCGTTATTACCTTTGGCATGTGCGTCACGTCGCCCAGCGCTTGTCAATTTTCCTTCAGGTCGCCGTCATCATCCTCGTCCTCGGCGCCAGCACTCTGCCTCTTTTTGGAGCTCGATCGCGTTGCTTAGCCACCGGCTCAGCTCCTTCCTTACAAATTCGTCAACACTTAAAGCTTTGGGTTTGGAGCCCTTGGGCTTCTGGGGGGTGAGCTCACCAGTCGTGGGATCTAGCACCCAGCATGATGCCTCATACTTATCCAGCTCGGCACGGTTGTCGTCACCCACAGCTGTTTCTAGAAAGTTACTGCAGCTCTTCTTTACCCGGTTAATCAGCGCCTCCACCATCTTGCCATCCTGTTCCTTGAGGGCATACCCTTCTACCAGGTACATGTGTATGCACGGCCAAAGGTCGTTATTTGCAGTCTTAAGGTCTTTACATATTCCTTGGGACCGACGTTTTGTTTCGGCTTTTCGTCTTCGGTCGCTTTTGCATCAAATCGCTCCCACTCCTCGTCACTGCACACGTGAGCTGGTCGGAGCACTGCTACCCTTCTCGGCATTTACAATGTTCGGTCGCACATGCACCACCATGCAGATGACCAAGGCTGGCAAAGCCCGGAATCCCCCCGTTTTGCGAACGGAGACGGTGCCAACGTATACATGACGCACTGCACCTGCCTCTGTCCGCCGTTGGATTCAGCAGATCGACGAACCTGGAAGCATCCCGCGCAAAAAAATTTTGAACGTCTTTCGCCAAAAGCCACCAACGGCAGCTACACAAACGGCTGGCCCGCACGCCCCGCGCGGCTGCGTGCGGATCGGCTAAACTCCGTACTGCTCGGTACATGTACAGAGGCCTCAGGATCGAGCTAAGGCTGTACCGTTTCAGTAGACTTCTACCAATGAGCCCGTGACTAACCAATACCACCGTACACTGACCGTAATATCTACAATTTGAATGACTGGCCCAGGTTCGTGGGGCAAATGGCAGCCCTGAGAAAATGTCCGTTTGATCAAAACGGATCGACGACATCGAAAGCGTTGGCGAGCAGCGGGTGACTTAGCAACGGGTGACTTAGCGGCTATCACGGCGGCGGGTGGCACGCAGGCAGGCACCAGAGAGATGGCGGTCGGCTTTTGCTACCTACCCATGGATACCGGACTCGAGCCGACCAGTTATACATCCACACACATGCTAGCTGGCCAAATTTCTGGATATCTCCTTTCCCTTCCTCAATGGATACCTACATTGTCCAGTTGCATTGGTCATCCTCCAGGCTTCCTCAGTTTTATCGCGAAATTATGGTGGATGCGTTCCTGGAAATGTGGACAGAGCCGGACTTCATGCTCACTGTTGATTAGTGAGCGGCCAGTGGTCTCACTGCCGCAGGCGTCCCAGCGTGGCTCGATTTGTGCGCCCGATGGCAACTGGTTAGCCACGGAGGGCCCGCATTGACCATCAACGGTCGATGCCGGCCCTCCATATAGAGATTGTTTGAAATGCGTCAAGGACAGACAGTCGACGAATTCATGTGCGAGGAACCTGACGTCGGGTCGGCCAGTGGAGAGGATGCAGCACGCCAGTTTGCTAGAAATTATGACGAAGCAGTGGCGAGAGTCAAGGACGATACGCCATTGTACCCGGGATCTGAGAGCAAGGCGTTGATGTTTACATTGCAATTGCTGACGCTAATGGGGGAAAACTCATGCCCTCAGACCTTTGCTGATGAGCTCTTTAAGCTGTTGGGAAACGTTCTCCCCGCGGGCAACACTCTGCCCGACAGCTAGTATCTCGAAGGCACGGAAAGTGATCAAAGGCTTGGGCTTGGGGTACCGTGTGTACGATGCCTGCCCATGCGAGGGTTACTTGTACAAGGACAAGATTACTAAGAGCTGCCCTCTTTGCAAGCTGTCGCGCTACGAGACGTACACTGACAGAAACGGTGACATCGTCAATTAACTCACGGAAAGCGCATCGCCAGGTTAGGCACTTCCCCCTGCATGATGGATCGGATTAGGGCCTTGTTCCAAGTCCCGGAAATGGCGGAAGCCCTTGAGTACGCTGCGAACCATGAAAACAGGGAGCCAGAAGTTAGGTTAAATAGTGCCGGAACATTTTGCCCACTGAGGCAAATCGGTCCGTCACACTATTTATTTACTACTACTACTCAGCACATTGCAGTCTTTTCACATGATGATATCAAGGGAAAGCTCAAATAAACCAATGGTGGTAGCTATCTACATGCAGTCACACAAATGCAATATCTCCAACATGATCGTCAATAAAACACTTCCTCCCCTGCACGATAAAATGGAAAGAAACCATTGGCGGCCCTCCAGCGCATGAGCGCTGTGATGCCGCTGCGAAGAGAGGGTGCGTCACTCTCACACAACAAGAAGCGTCCATACGCACAACATCCTTGCCAAAACACGTTTTATGAAATGCCTTAAACCTTCCCGAGAAGATGTAGGCTTCGACTGAAGCGGCCCTGACCACGACGTCAGCGAAAACAATCTAAAGCTGCCAGGTATTCGACAACACCACGGCAAGCAACGGCGAGCTAGCTGGCGGAAACTGCCCAAAGAGAACGAAAAAAACTTCGAACGATGAGCTCATAGAAGAAAGAACTGATAGCGGATAACAGTTGCGACAAATCTACACCTGTCCCTCGCAGATCCCTAGCCCAGGCGCGCAACAACGGCCGTTCTTCCATGGAAGGTTCCGACATGCTCTGCGCAGGCCTGAAGAATTACTTACCCAGAATAGCCGAAAATGTAGCAAAAAGCACCAGTTCGGTTTGGAATTCAATGCTACCGATATTAATGCATCGTTCACGGTCAAAAATCCCCCCCAAACTGCGAATTGACTGCCGCTATCGCGAATTCTATTTTATTCTGCGCGACCAAAAAATGCAGTTTACCCCCCGGCCATGCCGATGGCAGTAAAAGAAAGCAGCGATATTGTAAACCAGCTACTTGCCGCCACAACCCAACATCATTAAATAATCTTCTTTAACATTCGAGCATTTTTTTTGCATTTCTCTGGCCCTACATTGCTAGTTTCGCCTAAACGCAGTCGCCATGGCCACTTCCGCAAGGGGTGCGCACACCGTGCACCCACTTTTCACTTGACGGCGGTACCCGCGAATTTTTGCCGCCAACAAAATTCGGCCGGCGCACGTCCCAAGTGACGGCTGACGAGTGCTGACCTGTGACGATTAACGACTGATGAGAAATGACCGGACGGCCTTGTTGACAGTTTGCATTGAAAACCAATTAAAAATATTTAATGCGTGGCGCAGCGTTGCGTAAAATTATGCGTAAGATTCTTGTGATATTCTTGAGATCTTGTATGTGGACGGTTTCGATTGTGTGCTCTGTTGTTGTTGTTCTTGTTGTGTCCCACGATGATTGATGACTGTAGTCTGTGGTTGTTGATTGATGACTGTACAGTACGCGGCCGGCGTGGGAATAAAGTACTGTACATACACGCAGTTGCATGCGCGCGCCTGCCACCTCGCGTGTCACCATTTACAGAGTGCCTTTCGCCGTTCGCATGCACGTACGTACGCAGCTGCACAGCTTGGCGCTCTAATATAAGCCGTCGGTTTCCTGGATTTCATGGAGAAGCGACTGCTTTAACGCAATCACTGCGGGGATTTTTGAGGTGCATTGGAAACGGCCCTCATTGCCCGTCGCGAACGAACCATGCGCAAGAAGGCGCGGCTGTGAATTCACACTGCAAGCAGTACCTGGCCTCTGCCGGTTTGCAAATTGAGAGATAACAGCCTCATATTGAATTGCGCCCCCCTAGTCATGCATCTGACATTTTTGTGAGCTAATCATCATGAGGATCTGGCCGCGCATGAGCGCGAGTGATAATCAGCGCTAGCATTCTAGGAATCGAGCACAATTACGAACTCTATATCGTACCGCAGTTCAGGCGCTGCGCATGCACGTCGTGATCGCGCCGCGCGCTAGCGCGCTGCGCAGTGTTTGCAGCTAAAAGCTAGCCTGGTGCACACGCGCTGTGTTGCAGCCATTACATCTATAAATGCTTGTGGTGCGATGGAATTGATATAGGCGGCCGGATCATATATTATAATTAAGCGCCTGCAGATCCCGCGATCGAGCTGGGTTAATATAATTTGTTTACCGGCCGGCGTATGACTTTGTAACACAACATCGTTATACGTATGATTTACCATTTCCCCGTGAAACTCGTACGTATACGTGTTCAGTCGACGACACTATGGCTGATCTAACCGCTGGAGGACAGGGCGACACCGACCCATTCGCTGCCGAGGGAAGCAGCGCAAGCAATATGGATATTGCATCTGGCCGGAATGACGGTGAGCAGCTTTGCGCATAAGCTGTTTCTGGACTGGGCGTCATTGTTGTACTGGCAGATGTATTAATTACTTGTGCAACGTACCTGCTACGTACTAAATATCATTGGGCTTCTAATTATTGGACTAGTGATAATATATATATATTAAAAATATAATTACTTACAGCAGAGTGAAATCACTCAAACCAAAGCAAACGCCCAGCTATAAACCTATATACAGAGCCATGTCAAAGCTCTATACATATATTAATGCCGGTCCATGAAATGATCTGTCGGACTTTCTCCACGACGACCCCGCCGACACTGACCTCTGCCTCGCAGTCTGGTGGACGTGCTCCCGTCTTTCCGACAGCGCCCTTGAGAGCTTTGTCATGGCCTCTCTGGACGTGGGAGCCGACCCCACTGTTGCGGCCGCCATCAACATCCCCGCCAAGCAAGTCGCCAATACCTGCTTCGATCGCCTCCCTCCCCTCCTCAACGCTGCCCTCAACCCTGTCCACAACCACCTCGCCACCCACCACGCCCATTCCTCACACGCCGACACCTCCATCCACTCCGCCATCACCCACATTGCAGCAGGGCTGCAGCAGCAGCAGCAGCTCCTCCACCAGCTCCAGCAACAACTTGCCGCCTCCATAACTCCTGCCAAGACCACCTATGCCGCCACGCTTCGGAACCCTACGGAGCTCATCAACGAAATCAAAACAGCCGTCAAGGCCAGCACAAGGGATGCTATGCACGAACCCATTCGCTCATGCAGTATTGTGGTACGTGGCGTCCCCTCGAACGTCAACGATGCACGCCTGGGCACCTACCTCCGGGGCGACCCCTTCCTGGGGAAGCTCGGCGTGGCCCAAAGCGTCGTCATCAAAACGGCACGACGGCTCGGCGGCCCCACCGCCCCTGTCTTGGTGGAATTCCACCGCAAGGAGGACAAACTGCAGGTGCAGAAGGCCCGCCGGAACCTCCACGATACCCAACTGAGCATCGACGATTACTATACCCCGGAGCAGCTTGAGGCCCGGGCTGCCGCTTTGAACCGGCCGGAGGTCCACGAGGCTCGGGCAGCCAAGCAGGCCAACCCGCAACTACGGTGCAGCATCTATGCCCGCCTCTTTAATGGCGTCTTCATCGTCCGCATTAACGGCCAGGACCTTCCTCCAATGACGGCGACCCCCATGGATACCGCCGTGCCAGCGCCCCAGCCCCCTGCTCGGCCCCCGCCGTCACCGCCATCGCCACCGGCATCGACGGTCACCTACTGCTCCCCAGCACGTGTGGGGATCCGCCGGGGCAACTTCAGCGCAGGTATGGCTGCCAGGCTTGGCCGTCCCCCTAATAAATTCGTTCGCTTTGCACCTGAGCCGGAGCCCGCGCTGCGAACCCTTCTCTCCTATCAATGACGACGCTCGCGGCCCCGCGGCTCCGCGGCTTTAGCAGTGGGATCTGCCTAACTCCCCTTCCGGCGCCCCTTTGCCTTCGCAGCCCTCGGGCTGTCGGAGAGAGAGCACCGGGTCGGCAGTGAGCCAGGTTCGCCCCGCCTCGCGCGGCCGCCTCCGAAACCTCCTCAGACTGCACGCATTTCTTATGCGTGCAGACGCAGACTCATTCTACCTGGCCACCCGAGCCAACCGTCGGCGTCGCCTCGACGCGTTGGCAGGAAGAATCGAAACGGTGATTGAAAGCATAAGTCCCCAACCCGCCCCCCCTACCCCACCACCTCCACCCCCACCCCCATCACCACCCTGCTCCATCTCCGCCCCCACCCCGCCTGCACCCCCTTTTCGGTCAACGCGCGCCCTTGGTCATCGCCACCTTCAACGCCCGCACGCTCCAGCCCGACGCTGACCGCTGTCACTGCCTGCGCAGTGACGACTGTCAGTGCCATCGAGTCTCCAATCTTATTGGTTTCTGCATCGACAATAATATCGCCATCCTGGGAATCCAAGAACACAGGCGCACTGCATCCGCCGGCGGATCAACTGCCCTTGTTGCTGACGACATCGACGGCTGGCGGTTCTACTACGGAGGCGGCGACGGCACCGGGAACGGGGGCGTTGGTCTCCTCTGCTCCCCGCTCGCCGTACGCCACATGGGCGAACCCCAGCTGGTCAACGCTCGGCTCCTCGTGGCCACTTTTCATTCGATGGAGGGCCACTCGACCTACGCCCTGACGGTGGGCGTTGGTTACGCACCCCACTCCGGCCACCCAGAACAAGACCGCAAGGACTTCTTTGCAGCGCTGGAGAACCTGGCGAACGGCATCCCTGGTCGCAACTACCTCGCTCTGCTGCTGGACGCCAACGCCACGCTACCACCGGGTACTGGCGGATGTCAGCACGCCCCCAACGTTGCTCGAGAAATCTGACGACGCTCTGGAGGACTTCCCTGAAAAACGCGCCCACAAGCGCGCCGCAGAGGCGTTCGTCGACGCGCTGGACATCCCGGCCAGCCACGCCCAGCTGTTCGCTGCCGGCCCGGCATCGGCCCTTCGGCACCTCGCTGACAAGCTGCCCGCGGCCGGGGCCCTACTGCCCCCCCGCCGCCCGCCCCGCTTCACCAGCCTGCACCGGCTCCCCGCCGTCATCCAGGCCCGGCAAGCCCTGCGCGACAACAGCGACCCCGCCCGCTACGCCCGCCTCAAAGCCGATTACCACTCGGCCATCCGGCAGGCGACCAAGGAGCAGGAGGACCTTCATGTCCGCGAGTACTTCGCCCACCTCAAGGACCCGCACGGCAAGTACGCCTGGACCCGCCTGCGTCACGCCCAACGGCCCGCCGGCGGCGCGCAGCCGGCGCCGCGGACGCTCTCTGGCTCACCGCAGCAGCAGCTCGACCAGTGGTATTCCTCCCAGTCCCGGCTGCTCGGCGCCCCCCCGCCGCCTCCGCCGCTTGGCCCTCTGGCGGCCGCACGCCTGGCAGTAGCACCGGCGGACGTCCCTGCGCCGCCCACGCCGCCCGCCGCTGAGCAGGACTACACGTATCCAGCCCTGACGGAACCCCTGGCCGACCCCAACGAGCTCCCGCCGTTCACCGAGCTCGAGCTGAGCACCGCCGCCAAGCAACTCCGCTTTTATGCCGCCGTTGGACCTGACCAGCTCCCAGCCCCGGTGATTAAGCTGACGGCGCTCACGGGGTTCCTGCTTGACGTCTGCAACCGGATCCTGCTTGCCGACGCGCCGCCGATTCCTGAGTGGCAGCACAGCTACCGTATTATGCTGTACAACAACAAAGGTTCCCCTGACGACCCCGCCAACTACAGAGGAGTCTGCATCCAGAGCGCCGCACTTAAGTTGTTCATGCGCATGATCCTCAACCGCCTTCGTTCTGCTCTCGACTGTCACCTTGGGGAAAGTCAAATGGGCTTCCGTCCTGGGCGCAACACCGTCATGGCCATCTTCGTCGCGCGTCGCCTCTTCGAGGAAATCGCTCTCCTGCAACCTGGTGAGTTTCCCGCAATCCTGATCTTCGTCGACTTCATCAAGGCTTTTGATTCTGTCCTCTGGGACGCTCTATGGGCTGTACTTGCTCGCGCTCGCGTCCGGTCCCCACTCCCCTGATTACCGTCATCCGCACGCTGTATGAGGGGTTGACCACTTCGGTGCGCACTCAACACGGCATTACCCCGCCATGCCCACTGCAGACCGGCGTCTGGCAGGGTTGCGTCCTGTCGCCGTACCTGTTTATTATTGTAGTGGATTATGTTATGCGCCAGGCACGTGCTCGCTTTGCTAGCATTGCAGGCCGTGCCCCTGGCCTAGCGATCACGAACGAGCTTGGGGAAGGGGGGCCGACTAACAAGCAGAATTTACTAGCTGACCTCATTTATGCCGACGACATCACGCTCATCGAGAAGCCGGAGTCTGCCCAACTTTGGCTGGACTGCCTGGCGCTCGAGGCTCGGGCGGTTGGTCTAGAAATCAGCCCCAAAACGGAGGCCCTGGCCCTCGGCATGGCAGGGCCCCCACCCACACTCCGCCTCTTAGACGATGCCGAGGTCAACTACCCTCCTTCAGGCCGCTTCAAGCTGCTCGGCAGTTGGCTTCCCGACTGCGAGGACGACATGACGACACGGATCGGCATGGCGTGGGCGCACCTCCATGACCACCGCCGCTGGTGGAGCAACCCCGCCCTACCCCGGATCGTCAAGCGTGACCTCTTCAAGGTCGTCATTCTGACGATCCTGACCTACGGCGCCGAGACGTGGACACTGATGCAGGAGCTGGAGCAACGACTCGACGGCGCCGTCACCAAGATGCTGCGCAAGGCCCTTAACATCCCCTTTGGTTTGCACATTAGTAATGAGGATTTGTACGCTGATTTGCCCTATGTTTCCCACATTATTAGGCACAGGCGCCTGGGCCTAGCCGGGCACCTGGCCCGCACAGATCAGGTAGATACATCAGATAGACTAGCTGGCACCAAGCCCGCCCAGCCTGGGCGATATGTCCTCACCTGGCGTGCCCCCGGCCGCGCGCGGCAGGGCCGCCACCCGTGGACTTTTCGTGATAGACTCGGCATGGACATGTGCTACACTAGACGTGACGGGCTCACCCCCGGGCAGCCTCCTGGTTTGTCTGTAATATGGAGGCAGATGGTGCGCAAGGATAGATGGCAAGTAGTGATGAAGGAGACCACCCCCAAGCCTGTGGGGGCTCCGCGTGTGACCAAGTATGGCATTCATAGCGATTCGGGCCGCGGTGCCCACACCCCTGTAACTAGGACCTAGATAGCTTATACCATCCATTCCATCCCATGTTCCCCTCCCACTGAGGACTTATGCTCACGTGACGCAGTCACGTGTCTATTAATTAATTAATTAATGTGATATCAAATATACAGTTATACTACCACTAGAGCGATATGCTTATAAGATGTGATATCAAATATACAATGTCATATAAAAAAGCGAGTTCTTGGCCCCCCCTTTGCTTACGTGCACATGTTGTTGTACCGTTACGCAGTGACTAGCTGCCCGTACATTTCCACGTTCTCGTTGTTGCTTCCACGTGTCCTTTCTCCCTTTGTTGGATTGGACGATCGAAACTACTATACTCGCCTGATGAAAGACAGTCTTACTGTTGAAAACTCGATTGTGAGCCCGGCCCTTTTGTACTGTCCGTACGCTAGCTAGTACTGCAACTGGCTGCATGCTGTGAACCACCGGGGTGTATTGATCATTTGTACTGTTTGTACCTCTCCTACAGTTAAGTTCAGTTAATCGTCCC
The DNA here is from genome assembly GCA_009746045.1 of Mesostigma viride. NCBI lineage: Eukaryota > Viridiplantae > Streptophyta > Mesostigmatophyceae > Mesostigmatales > Mesostigmataceae > Mesostigma > Mesostigma viride. The sequence continues at coordinate 3,541,531 of RPFO01000175.1, read as the reverse complement.
ACCTCTGACCTCTAGTAGTACTCGATCCAATAGTCCTGGCATTTCAAAGACCACTTTTCCGCCGGTCAACTTGACCCCGTTTCCGTTATCGTATTTTTCCGTCGGGTTCCTCGCACAACCTTTTTTACGTACTTTTCCGCAGTCTGCGACTTCCATGGGGCGATCAAGTCACAGTGACAGTTTCTTTTGAATCCTTCGTTGCTGAAGACTGTTAGCGAACGGCAATTAAATTTGTTTGAAGCGGCCATTTGTTGGCATTACATAAAGGGCGGTGTTAATAATCCTGACGTGGTGCCAGCAG
>RPFO01000175.1:3446230-3536230 GCA_009746045.1 Mesostigma viride | reverse complement strand
GGGCATACTACCTACTAATACCTACTAATATGGCCCCCAACCATGCCAAACAATACATTTCCCTTCCACAATGATGGGGAAACATAACTGCATCATCACACTGCCCTTACATGGCACCTATGTGCAGGTGCCACCTTGTCCATGCACGTAGGTAACGTGGTACGGATACCCTACGCAAGGCATGCATTCTAGGAGGCAGCCACCAACAAACTAGTGATTTTAAGCCTATTTCAGCCTGCCCTAGCAAGGATAAACTAGGCCTAAGCTGCTATAGCTTGCCAGGTGATGGCCAGCACACCTGGTGGCACATGCTGACAATGGGAAGCTTCTACTCACCGGTTACATGCTTGATGATGCCACAGAGACCAGCCAACTGCCTCACACTCATGCAATATGTGTGTGGGAAATGTATAACAAACATATATGGAGGTATTCAAACCCATACAGCCTCTAAAACTTATCACCGTCACCCTGTGGCAGGTCAACTGACTGATGGAAGCATCTAAGAAGGGTGTTTTAGAAAGGGGCCAGGCCAGGGTCAAGAAAGAGCATGTATAATGCAAAAAGAATGTGCTACACAAGCTAGAACGTATATATAAACGTCAAAAATCGATAGGAAAACGATGATTAAGCTTTACCAGGCATGGATGGCGTTACCTTGGCCCAGGCGGTGGCCGCAAAATGGCGCATTTCGGCACGCCAAAGTTGTGCAGCATGGTCGCTGGATTCGGCGATTTCTGGCCACCCTTGCACGTTTACGACTACTATGTATCATAAAAAGTACAAAGAAACCAATATATCCTTTAAAATACGCAGGAAAGGTATTGCTGTCAACGTTTCTATCGTCCGGCCTGATCGCAGTTTTTCCCAGCAAGAACGCTGCCGACACCTATCAAATGGCATTCCCGCGAACCAAAAATTGGCATGTATCATCTTTAGGACGTATAAAAGCAATTTCCTGAGTTTGGTCAGAAAATTCGAACGAAAACGTAAATGCCATGCGTGGGCGCAAGCCGCCATGGCCAGGTCGTCGTTTTCCGGAGTGCACGTTGTACGCGAAAAAGTACCCTGACCCCTTGTACTTCGACCGACCAGAACACCTCTATAACTTTGTCAGAAGTATGCAAACCCTAGTACCATGCTGTGAGGAAAATTATAAACTTTCGATCTTCTCAGCTAAACGTTTCCTAATTCTCAATAGTTTTCGCGGCATTTGGTCCCCCGAGAAGGGGCCGACGTGTCGGCTGTAACTCAGTTTTAGGCGGAAAATCGGCAGCCAGACCATTTAGGGGTTAAGAATACTTGTCACACAATACGAATAAGCTCAAACCCGGAAAACCGGTTTCGTATGTTACAATGTTACCACACAGATTAAAACACTCAATGCAGGAAGACTTACACCCAGTAGGCGAGGGATTCACACTCGAGCCCACAGGAGATTTACACTCCAGGATCATTAACCCAGGATTACTTTTTTTACACTCCAGGATTAAGCGATGGTAAATAATCTGTAGAGCAACGTGGTAAATTACGATACAAGGTCCGGAGTGCTGGCATAGCTCGTGCCTTGCCTATTTTGTCATTTCGTCCCCGTTGGTGGCTGCGCCTGGCGCTGCCAACCAGGCATGACGTCAGTCAGGTCCTCGGGGACAGGCTTCTCGAACCGTCTAGAACAGTACGGCTAGAGGCCTCTCCTGAAAAATATCCAAATATGTCCGTAGGAACCATCATAACGTGTGTGCAGTCACTGCAGTGCCACTTGGCTGTCCTGTAACTCCCGTTCAGGCGCTAGGTCCGCCTACGGCGCAAAGGCCAAGTTCGTCAGCAAAACTTCAACACTTACTTCCACACGGATTGCCTCGGCTGCCAACTATATACTATGGCCTCGGCACTGGCGCCGGATTACGGTCGGCGCCAATCGACCGGGACGGATAATTTAATACCACAAATGGCATGTTGCATCCGTGCAACACTATCTATCTTTCTGGGGAGGTGTTGCCTGCATGCAGTGTAAGGTATTGGTACGAGCACCAAGCCAACACGGAAAGCCACCAAAGAGGCAGAAGAAGGGAACAGACTGCAAGAGAATCAGAGAACAGAGAGATAGAACAGGTAGACAACCCAGAGCAAGGTATACAGGACTGAGCTAGAGGTACCACCGCACATCCAAGTAGGGACAAATAGAGGTGAGGTCATGGAGAGACCTGCGGAAGGCTCCCCACGATCCAGCGACCAGAACCCTAGAGGCTCATTAGATGAGGACAATCTAGACTCCAGATTGGAACAAGGCGAAGACGGGCGCAACCGGGAGATGCTCCAGGGGGGTTTCCAGCAGCAGCAGCAGCAGCAGCAGCAGCAGCAGCAGCAGCAGCAGCAGCAGCAGCAGCAGCAGCAGCAGCAGCAGCAGCAGCAGCAGCAGCAGCAGCAGCAGCAGCAGCAGCAGCAGCAGCAGCAGCAGCAGCAGCAGCAGCAGCAGCAGCAGCAACAGCAGCAGCAGCAGCAGCAGCAGCAGCAGCAGCAGCAGCAGCAGCAGCAGCAGCAGCAGCAGCAGCAGCAGCAGCAGCAGCAGCAGCAGCAGCAGCAGCAGCAGCAGCAGCAGCAGCAGCAGCAGCAGCAGCAGCAGCAGCAGCAGCAGCAGCAGCAGCAGCAGCAGCAGCAGCAGCAGCAACGGCAGCAGCAGCAGCAACAGCAACGGCAGCAGCAGCAGCTACCGCAGCAGCAGCAACCCCAGTCGAGGTCACAGTTGCTGCCACGGTACCCTGAGCAGCCCGGGCACGAGAATGAAGACACGCTGCACTATACCGTTATCGGCAGCCAGCCACGGAGCGACCATCGCATCCCTGGGCAGGGCGGGGTCGCCCCCTGGGACCTCCGCCGGCCCCAATGCACCGGGGCAGGCGTAGAGTGTCCTTCGGCAGTACTTCCCTGTTACCCACGGTGTTGTGGAACTCGGATGATGACGGGGAGAACACTGGGGCAGATGGCGAATTCGGCGACTTGGAAGTGGCCGTGGATGATAACGAGGAACCAGCGGCACAGAGCCAGCCCTTCGGAGCTCATAGGCCACGGGCCCGGCTAGCTAGGGGATGACAGAAGCGCTACCGCACACGACGAGGAGACTCAGACACCCGTCCAGCGACCTAGCTGTCCCCCAACCGCAGCGCCCACGGGCGAATGACAGCAGCATGGTCCACTCGCCTGCTGTCGTCAGCAACCTGAATTTCAGCAGGGTGGCTTTGGATGACCGCCGCGGGGTACGAACACCCATCGTCTGTACAGGTGCGGCGGACGCACGGCACGCCAGCCAGATCCGGATCTCTCCCATGGTCGCAGCCCCCCGCCTTCAGATCCATTGCATATATCGTGAGGTCGGTGGCCCCAAGCCTAATACGGTGAAGGCCCCACCGATGCCTATACCTTCAAGAATGTTCCCAAGCTGCACGCGGACATGAAACCGCGGGAGATTGACGAATGGGGACGCATGTGGCAACAACAGTATACCGTGTGTAGTACTCCTACACACAGATCTCGAGTGATTTATCTAGTACCAAATCCGAAAGGCTTGCATCACTCCCCGGACAGGAGAACTTTTGCGCATGACTGTAGGTGTAAGTTGGCGATGCCATGGTAACCGGAGACGTCCGTCCTATAGTCAGCAAAATTGGTGCGAGAGGTCCCCAGTTCGATTCCGGTCGGATTCATTTGCAGATCGCGTTTTCCGCGTTTTCCGCGGCCCGGCACTGAACGCAAAGGTTTTCACCTTTGCGGCGTGTCTGATCAGAGTATACCGTCTGGTGTAACCACCACAGTTGGGAACTGGCCACCTGCGATCTCATCCCGCATGTCGTCAACACCTGCATGGACCCCTCGGTGGTGAGCATCCTGAATTGTGAGAGCATCGCATCCCAATCGTACCCGCAAACCGTGGAGGAGCTGATGGACCGGGTGCGCCGCAAGCTGGTGCCCCCAGATGCTGTAATCCACGAGCGACTCGCATTCGGCAAGCTGCGCCAGGGAACCACCCCGTACCGCGAGTTTCTATCCAAGTTTGAGTCCAGCGCCGCCTACCTGACAGACATGACCTGGTATGAATACAAGATCCGTTTCATTGAGGCCCTCAATCCCGAGCTGCAGTAGGTACTGAAGCACTATGCTGAGGTCCCTTGGGAGGAGTGGGACATCCTGAATATCCAGAGGTATCTTCTGCAGGTGGCCGATGTGGTGACTTGCGGGCGCGCACCTTCGGTGCGTCGTTTCTTCAGGCCAGCTCCCCCGCGGCGGGTGAATCAGCTGTATTCCACTGAGTTCGCCGGCGAGGAGGAGGATGACTATATCGACGGCCTCGAGGACGGCTATGCCGACCAGGGTATCAACGCCATCGACGCCAGCAAGGCCCGCTGCTTCATGTGCAGTGAGGTGGGACACCTCAAGCGCGACTGCCCCAAACTCCGGGGCAAGCACGTCGGTCGCGGCGAAGGCCGGGGAGACCGAGCCCAGGTTCTCCGGCCCGGCGTTCGGCAGTCGCCCCGACTCCTCCGGCCCCAGGGACAAGCCCCGCAACGCGGGCGAGCGGGCGGCTCGCCTGCAGCATGGCAGGCAATTCCCGACCCAGCATGCACCAGCAGCCGCGACCGCCCGCGACCAACTCTACCAAGGATGTGTTGCGCGCGGTTAACGAGATCGAGGCTCGGCGGCAAGCCTCCTCTTCCGGCCAGACACAAGCATTGGCTGGGTATGAGTACTGATGACGATGAGGAGGAGGCTGATGATGAGGAGGAGGGGGGGGAAGAGGGCGGGCGGTCGGGCGAGGCGGCCTCCCGTCCCACCGCTCCTTGGGAGTAGTAGCCTTACCCGTGGGGTTGGGCCCTGGGGTAGATGATAGGGTAGATAGACCAGATAGTCACCCAGACGCGGAGTCGATTAGAATAGAGGTAGACGTCAATCACGTGGCTTCCGGATCAGACGCGGCCACCCAACCGGCGCGCGTGTCTCACGGAGGCCCGCGGCATTTGTTTCAGTTTTCAGTGGGGGTTTACTTGTTCCCCCCACCGTCCTTGACCCGTATTTGAAAGAGAAAACGGTCATGGACGTGAAGTTTTTGGTCGACACCGGCGCCTCCACGTCCTTCATTATTACATAAGCTAATAAGGCTATATGGCTGGTTGTGTACCGTGCGTTTATAGTGGTGCACGTGACTAGGTATGTATGTTGGCACAGCAATAGGCAAACATAATCTAAGCATGCAGCTGAGCTGCCATAATAGCGGCAGTGACTACCAATGGATACAAGCTGAAAGAAAAGCGTTCGTAATCTGGTAGGTACTTTCACCATTTGTGTTCATGGCAATGGGGTTTCTTTAGCTCGATCGGGCCAGGCGCTGCATGGGCGATGGGTTGGCGGGCGGTGGGTTGGCGGGCCCAGACGGCTGGGCAAGGACGATCGTGATGGCGAGCGGGTTGGGCTGGGAGCCGGAAAGCTCCTTTTCCAAACCTCGCTTGGCTTTTGGAGTCGTCACAGCAGCTTTTCACGTGCGTAACGTCGCGTCGCTGGTCGCTGATTTTCCCGTCGCTGCATGAACACGGGATCGACGCGTAGTACATCAAGTCATCAATTAATTCAGCGGTGCTTGGTCTGACTGCACTATCAACCGATGCATATGCAGTTCTTCTCCGATATGACCGAGCTGCGCTAGCAACATGCACTGTCAGCCACCGGTTCACGTACGGCTTCTCCTGATTCAGTCGACAATTCAGACGTCAACAACCCCAAGCAACCTTGATACGTATCGTCACGATTTCGGCATATACGTCAAGTAACTGATCAAGCTAGTCGATCTGGCGCATGGCCGGACATATCCCAGCAGCGGCCAGGACTATACCTGCCTCATAGTCGCCTGACATCACAATGCATGGATGTTTTCAATCCACCATGCACTAATGGACCGGCACGGTCAACAGCTATGATAGGCTCGCCCGGGATCCACCCTCTATACACCTTGAGCGGATATATAAGCTGCTCTCCAGGAACGGGTATGCATAGGAATGTTCATGAAACTGGTGTAACCCAGGGCGGATGCCTAAAATCATATAGGCCTGGCGGGACCAGCTCATGAATGCTCCTAAAGCTCTGTGTTCCACCTGAGGGCTCTAGGCCCGCCCAAGGGACTTCTCGGTAGATTAGGAGGGCCGGCCTTATGCCCGCCTGGGTTCTTCGGCCCGCGGTATAGATAGTTAGGGACCAAGGTCTTCACGCTGGACACTTGGGCGACCTAAGGAAACAAATCCTGCCGGGGCAGGTCTCTCCGTGGGGAGAGTCCCTATATTCAAGCGCGCCCCCCCTCCGATCGCTAGTGCCCAGGATCGTGCCCCCGATCGATCGCTGTGGCTAGCTAGGATCGTTGCGCCCGCCGTCCGATCGTGCCCCCGGCCCGGATCGTGTGCGCCCGCCGGCGAATCTCTAAATAGGGTGGGCTCCAGCGGATACCCGGCTTGATGCGTGACTAAGAAGGGAAGCCTAGGGAGTTCTAAGGTAACGAGGCCAGGGTCTGGATAGAGTATGAGCCAAACTATCTGAAACCTTCGATCGCTCGAAGCCGGAGTGGGCTCCCTTCCCCTGCTGTAAGGGGGGAGGAGTGTAGCGTGCCGACTCGGGTCGAGCCTAGCGAGCACTTGGAAGTTTGGCAAAAGGATAAATAGATAAAAAGATACGAGCAAAAGAGTAGCTCTACTATCGTCAAATGTTGCCTAGAGTGATCCGAAGTCAGCACCTTCGGACATACATGGCTATGTGTGTGTCGGTGAATGATATATCTAGAGGTAATACTGGCGATTATACTGTGAGATATATCGATAGATGTATGTCCGAGGCATAGTATGCACAACGATTGTTGCTAAGGACATGGACAGTGGCCGGATCAGCCCTATGCTCGACCTGTAGTTCAGCACACTACAATGAACTTCAGGCCGGGTCAAATAACTTAGTGACGGGTGAATTTAGTGGGCCACAAGAGTGAATCAGCCACTAGCTGATGCCGACCTAGTGGCACTGCTTGGCATAAATGCAGCGAGGATGGAGGTGGAATGACAGGTTCGGACGTTGTCAATCACTCGACCTAACCTCAACGTATTCTAAATGAATCTTGAAATTAACAATCCATGTCTGTCATCACCGTTTGTGTATGAACACATGCGAAGAACTCAAGAAGGTAAATTATAATGCCCCAGGGCCTACGATGTGATCACAACACTGAGTAGCCCATAACTTAATAGTGATTCCCTTCCCTTCTCAGGCAGGCATTAACCCCGGGACGATAGTCCCATAGATAGGAACGATCTTTCTTAACACGTGCCTGGCCGATAGCCTGGCTTGGCACGTTACACTGGGCATATTAGCCAGGACGTAGCATGACTGTACAAGAACTAGGCTATAAGGCTATACTATGGCTGGTGGTATACCGTGCGTTAGCGGTGCACGTGACTAGGTATGTGGGCACAGCTAGGCAAACATTCTCGAGCATGGCTGCCATAGCGGCAGTGACTACCAATGGATACAAGCTAGGGCTATTACGCAAGCTATTCTAGCCCGCAGGGGGTGTCCACATCTTGTGCATGGTTGCATGATCATCAGGTCCCCGCCCCTCCTAGTATACAGGCCTTGGGCTTCTGGGGGTCCTGCAATTGTGGCGGAGGTATTCCGGCCACAGGTCGCGTCACTGCTGCTGCTGAGCGGGGGTCAGGTCGCCGTCCAGCGTCCAGGTGAGGTCGTGCAACCTCTTGCGACTAGAGAGGAACCGCTGCTTGTCATCATGGGAGGGGAAGCCGTTAGCAGGACTGGTGGGGGAGCCGCCTTGTCCCGTGAGTGGGGAAGGCGGTGGCACCCACGCAGTTCTACCTCACCTACCAGGCCCATGAGGGTAAGGTCGAGCTGGTCCTTGAGCTCGTCGGCAAGGGAGGTTGACGTCTCACCTGGCTTCTGGGGGAAACGACGCAGCACCACTCAGCACTCGATCGATCGCGGCGAGCGCGGTCGGTGGCCTCCGGCGTTGGTCGGCCTGGCGGTGGTCCTCCAGCTCCTGGAGCTTCGTGGCAATGGCGTCGGTGGTTGAGGCGGTCGCTGACCGCAGCAGGTCCGCATAGGAGAGAGGCGGGAGGTCGATCGCCAGCATCCTGCCGGGGTGGGCGCTGGGATGCGACTTGGTGGCTGACTGGCCGTCTGCTCCGCTATCTTTGGGACCTGTGTGGCCAGGGCCTCGGTGTGGGCGGTGATGGCTTCAAGTTTCGGCATGAGCACGCCGCACTTCCCCTCCACCTGCCGGGTTGAGGCGGGACAGGAGTGCAGCATGCGCCTCAGATGCCAGTTGGATGGAGACTAGGGACGACGAACAACTGCTGAAGCTGAAAGCGAATGATGATTGTATTACAATAATACAATGAGAGAGCAATGGAAGCTGAGGCCTCAGAATGGAACGTCTGGGCAAACTCGGGTGCTGCGGCACTCCCCAGTGCTACGCCTATATGCCTATGGCGGTGCTACCTGCAGCACCTCGCCAGTGGACAACTGTACACTGCAATGCCATGCGACCACGTCACTAGCATCAACTACACTCGGCCCGTCCAGAACCGGATAACCCGGGTCTGGCGGGTCGAGCTGGAGTCTAGGCACAGTCTGGCACTAACCGCACATCGGTCCACATGACACCTCAGGACCGTACGACCTACCGTACAGTACTGAGGTGTCCCGCTCAGCCGCGGTAGGCAATACGCGGCGCGCAGGCCGGAAATCCGTGTGTCAGCCTAAGCATCTCATCTAACTCCCATTATGTTTTCCTTTCAGGTTGAAGGCTAGCGACTTCAAGCCTGACCCTGCCCAGCTAGGAGACTGACTCCAAGCTGACTGAGGTGCTGAGCAACTGACACCCATACTGCCACATCTGGACTGAAAAAGATGGGCCCCAGAACTCGTGCAATACTTGTGATGGCATCACGTTTAGCTCAACATGCCCGGGGAGTTCCTCCTCCTCGCGAGCTCACAAGGGAGATAGCTATGCCTGTCTGCCTATCCAGGGAGTGCATCACCAGCCAAGAGAGCCCTTGTAAAAAAAATGCCAAGGTAACCGTTTAAGAGGTTCCATGTTGTTCCATCATCATCGCCCACTCAGAGAAGAAATACCCAGCCAGGCTGGGTCAACTGAGCTCAGGCTACCTGCAACCTGAGTGGTGACAGTAGACAGGTTTATTGCACCCTGCACTGTCCATGTTGTACCTGCACAACATGTAAGGACCAACCACCCCTGCCCTGCACAGAGGGGTCTGAAATCCTGGTGACAGGTGACAGGACTATGACATCCTGGACCTGTGCTGAGCACGTTGTACTAGACAACATGACAGCACCCATGCCTGTACTGCCACTGAACAGTGAGGCCAGGTGGCCCAGGAGAACCACAGTGAACTGGGGTCCTGGGTAACCACCTGTCAAGGGAGCTTTGACCCTCCACTTGAATGGGAGGCACCTGAGCCACTGAGCTCAAGGCCAATCCACCAAGGCATACGCCCTAGTGGAGAAAGAATGTGAGATACATCCCATGCCCACCTATGAAGGTGTGCATAACGAAATTCCATGGTGTTGAGAAAATCAAAACAGATTTTATTGGGCATAGGGCACGCAGATGTATGAAAACAGACTCCAACCAACCCCCCTTGCTGGAAGCCACAACCTACCCCTTGGACCTGCCCAAGGGGTACTGGGTGACCTAGGCGGCCCTGGTGAACAGGACCCTGCTAGGCGTCCCCCCTATGGGGCAGGGTTGCCTGCTTGCCATAGGGGTTCATCAAGTGGTACAACAGCTGGTATTGGTCAGCTGCCTGCTGAGGCACTTTAGTGAGTGCATCAGCAGCGTTGTGTTTGTCCTCCACGTGACGGGTGGACTCCCAGTAGGTGGACTCCTGTTTAAGGACCACCCAGTCAAGATCAGTGTGCACAGCATAGGGGTTAGCAAGGAAACTGAGGACTGACTGACTGTCAGTGAGCAAGTGTGCCACCACCCCAGCATTGCTGCCTGCTTGCATCTGCAACCAAACCAGCACATGATTCAAGTACCTGGCATGAAGCACTGCTGACACCACTGCCCTGCACTCAGCAGCATTGCTGCTGACAGCCTTGCGTCTATGCAACCGGCTGTACCATGAAATGAGAGACAAGGGTGCATCATCATTCTGCACAAAATACAAGCCTGACTCCCTTGCCTGCAACTTGGTAATCTGCCTGGACTCCATGGAACTATCCATCATAGCTTGGATGTGAATGGTTTTGTGGAGATCCAAGGAGTGCAAGATAAGGGGAGGGCCTTCCTGGAGAGTTTTGGTGATGGCTTTGTGACCTACTTGCATCAAGACATCATCATCAACTCTGCTAACCACAGCCAGGTGAGGTGCACACGTTGAGCACAACCACCCCAGCTTGCCTCTAATGGTAGGACAGGCTCCAGGTTTGATTTTTGTTTGCAAAACCTCCAAGCAGCTGTGCATGTAATCATTGGGAGAGTAAGTGCACACACCCACTGGTTTTGATGCTGCTGGAGTTGTAACATTGTGCCACAAAATTTTATGGCAGTGGTGCCCAGCTCTACTTGCTTGCCAATCTCAAAATGCTGTGACACTTGTTGAATAAAATCATCCACAGCACGCCTTGGCCCAGCAATCAGCTGATCATCCCCATGCCACACAAAGGTGAGAATGCCATGAGGGTGTGGGACCACAAAGAAGCAAGGGTCTATGTCATCATATCTAGCCCCTAGCTTTTCAAACACAGCCTGAGCTGACATCCTGAAAATGCGAGGAGCTGATTGCAGCCCTTCAACACCTATGTTAGCTTTCAGGTACTGCTGAGGGATGTGTTTTGCCCAAACTCTGGGAGTGGAGACTACATACACCTGACCATGCCACACTTGTTGTGCTATCTCAGGTGAGCCTTTCAGGAAAGCCCTTTTAATGTCTGTAGCCTTACATACATAGTCATCCCCATCATTGAGATGACCCACAAAGACAGACAGCAAGATTTTTAGGGATGTTTGCTGAATGCCTGGCGTGTACAACTCTGCCTCTGTCAGATCAGTGGTGCCCTTGAACTCTGTCACACAAGGTCTAGCATGAAAATGACTGACCCATCTGCTGCTGGCTTATGTTTACACACAAACTTCAGGCGCAAGTGCTTGCACCCTGCAGGCTTTTTGTCAATAGGTGTGACAGGTGGAGTATGAGAAGGACTAAGAGGATCTGGCACTACCCATTCTTCCCTGGCCTTGTTAAAGGCCTCCACCCATTTTAGGAATCCTATGTGTGTGCGACAGTCTTGCTCTATCTGTTCATAAGAAAGAGGAGACATTTTAGCCACATCATGCTTGCCCAATCCAAATGAGTTGGGATGAAGTTTTTGGTTGTGAACCAAGTCTGCCACACAGGGTTCTTGCCCTGGGGCATACTTGGGTGTAGCAAATTTTACAGAAGCAATGTTGGTGTTAAGAAGTTTTTCAAGAGAAATTTTGAAATGATTCAGATCAACACCACCCATGTCCTGGATGGATAGTCTATCACTGGAGATGAGACACCAGGGTAACAGAGAAAAGGATCCCCCAATAAAGCATTCCCTTTATAACCTTCCAAGACCTGAAAAGGAGTGGGGATACCGAGTATAGTCAACATGACCTGACCTAATACCTTGAGGGATGACTGCCCTGAGAAATCAGCCACATGGTGCCAGGGTGAAGGTTCCAAAGGCAATGGGGCACAGCCAGGGCACTGATAATGCTGACCTGGGCTTGTGTGTCCACTGCAACCATAAATGGGCTATTGTCATTCTGCCCAACCTTCCCCACCTTAGCTGATCCTGCAGCAGTTTGAGCTTTGGCTCTATGAGCTGCTTGTAAAATGCGAACAGCGTCTGCTAGGCTGCGTTTGGAAGGTGCAGCTAGTGGCTGAGCTATGTTCACACTTGAAGAGGTGATAGGTTGCTGATCACCTGTTTTGCCAATGTGACCCTCTGCTGCAGGGGGCCAAGCCTGCAGTGACTGCCTGCAATCATCAAGGGTGACCTGGGTGTCACAGTGGGTGTGGCTCTCACACTCACCAGTGGGTGTTCCAAACAACCACTCACTGGGCAACGCTGGGATGCCAGGCAACTGTACAGGGCTGTCGGCCAACAGCTCTTCCTCCTCTGCCACGTCTGACACAGTTGGAAAATACAATTTCATCCTGTGAGGTGAACACCTGTGAATTTTCCCGTGTCATTGTGTTTAACTAACACTGTCCTGCCAGTGGTGTTAAACTTTAGGATGGTGGCTGGCCCATGCCAGGTACCCACCTTGCCTAGTCCCGACTCCTTGTAGAATAGGACCTGATCCCCTTCTCTGAAGGTGGGACGTGGATGCTTTGCATCCTTGACAGCTAACCTGCTAGCTGTCTGTGCTCGCTGTGCGTTGTATAGGGCTAGTACCTCAGGTGGATAAATGCCTGCATGCAATCCATCTGGTGTAATGACCACCCCTTGTGGGGTTTTCATGAGTGGCCTCCTGTTGAGGACTTGGCACAACCTGGTGGACCACAGAGCTCTGTCAGCATATGACCCACTGTCAGCCAGCAGATTGCCATCTTCTTTGGCTACAAGGGTTTTAATGGACCTGATGGCCCTTTCAATAATGCCTTGCCTCTCATGATCTTCTAGCCCAGCCAGATCAATAGCCTCACACCCTGGTTCATTGGCAAGACATGTGAACTGCTGATCCAGTAACAATGCCTCCACAGGGTAGTACCTGGCCTGAGCAATCAAGAGAGCCCTGAGCAACTGTGTCTTGTCCATTCCAGGTAATGGTTCAATGGTTGTGTACCTTGACCATGCATCTTTAAGTGCCAAGTAAGATTGTCCTTTGATATGAAAGACATCTCCTACCACCCTGCCCTTGCTCTTAGGTGGGGTAGCTACATGCCACTTAGGGGGTTTGGGTGCATTGAACTGACAATGCTGGCAGTGGGATCTGACCACCTGGCATGCACGTCTGAGTGCTGCCCCCCCTATTGCTGCTGCCACCACCTCTGCACTCACTTCATGCCCATAAAGGAAATGCAACTGCAAAGCAAGCTCCTGAAAACTGATCTGAGCATCCTCTGCTGGGGACACTCTGCACACCTTGGGAACCATAGATGTGAAGGTTGGTTTAGAGACATAATCTTCTGAAACCAGCTGTAGCACCTTTCCAGAACTGCTCACTGCTCTGACAGTGGGGCATGCAGAAGAAGAAGGTGAAGCAGGCACACTCAAGCCAGCATGAGAGGGAGACTCACACTTCTTGCCGTAAGGAGGCCGCTTGCAGTCCTTGGGGTCACCGTGGGGCGGCCCGTGGCACTTGTGGCACAGGACGTCCAAATGCCCCAGCTCGTCCACGTTCTTGCGGCAGGTGGGCCGCAGGTGGTACTTCATGCCACAGCGGGTGCACCGCTGAGAAGACTTGTCCTCCTTGTCCTGCTTCTTGTTGTTGTTGTTGTTGTTGTTGTTGTTGTTGTTGTTGTTGTTGTTGTTGTTGTTGTTGTTGTTGTTGTTACTGTTGTGTTGTTGTTGTTGTTGCTGGAGCTGCCCCCCTTGGAGGGAGACTGCCCCTTACCCTTGCCCTTGCCCCAGCCCCTGCCCTTGCCCTTGCCCTTGCCCTTGCCCTTGCCCTTAAACATTTGTCCCAGCAGGGACTTGACTTCTGCCATAGTGACAGGTCTCTTGCTCCTGTCTTCCCTCTCCCTATCCTCCTCCTCCCTCTCTTCCCCCCTGACCCTCTTTACAGAGGTGCCCATGGCCCCCTGGCTAAGGGGAGCCAAGGCCAGCTTGATATAATCCAATGCCTCCTTCATGTCCTCCCAGTACTTTGCCATTCCTGTGCAAGCATAGCGTAGGTGTTTTTGTCAAGTTTGAGTTTCTCAAGGAAGGAACGCAGCAAGAACTTGTGATCTAGCTGCTGGACATCAGGACGTGCTTTGATGGCTAGCTCATATTTCTTTGTCTCAGCCACATAGTCCACTGATGTGACCCTGTATTCCTCTACCCACCTGAATGCCCCATATATGTCCACAGATGAGGGGGTGGAGAGGAGGTCAGTTAGCTCCTTCATGAAAGCCTCCCAAACTGCCCTAGCCTGCGTGTCCTGCCACTTGGGATACCTACGCTGGAAGACAAGAATGAGATTCTGAATCTGAGAAGAGGACTGATGGTAGAAATCCCCCTGCATGAGAGATCCAAACCAATTCTTGACATTCAGTTCCTCCCTAGCCAGCTGCAGAGAGAGAAGTGCATGATTCCCCTGCTCCCTAGTATACCCCTCAGGCAGCCCCCTGACATTAATCCTATCCACAGGACGGTTTTCATTGTAAGTGGGCAACCTAGAGGGGGATGCAGGGGGAGAGGGAGAAGATGGTGTTGCTGCTGCAGCATTCACAGGAGAGACCTGCTGAGAGGGAAGTGCTACTTGAGTGAGCTGAGCAGGATGGGCAAACATGGGCTGTGTAGGAGGGTTAGACAACATAGGGGTGGGCTGGGTGGGGGTGTGAGTGTGTGTCACTTCCCGCCTCCTGCTGCGGGCCTCCTCCCAATCATGGAAGGTGGGAGAGAGGGACACTTCATCGTCAGTAGGGTTAGTAAGATCATGATGCAGCCAGGTAGGCAGCCACCTACCCGCCCCTTCAGGATGGCGTTGTGCAGGAGCTCCAGACGCACCAGACGCACCCTGCTGCCCTGCACCCTCCTCCCTGAGAGGAGAGCCTGCAGGGCAGGCAGCAGGTCGTCGCACACCCTGCGTGTGCCCTGCTTGGAGGTTGGGCAGGCCCAGGATGTGCGTGATGATTGCACACACCAGGCTGCCCGCCTCCGCGACGTGCATCTGCTGGCTCCTGTCGGCCAGCCCACGGAAGGAGGCTGTGGCTGTCTGTATGGCACGCCACACGGCCTCATCACCAGGGTGATGAAGTCGCGACCTTCCAGGTCGCCCTCCAGCAGTGCTGGTTGCTGCCCAGCTGCGGTGGGACCCTGAGGCCCCTCCGGCCCTGCCAGGGCCTTGTCCTTGTTGCGGCTAGAGGGGGCCTGCCCCCCAGAGCCGCTGGAGGTGCCCGTGACACCCTCCATGGGGGCTGCATCCCCCGCCAGCGCCGGAGGCGCCGGCGTCGCTGCCGGGGTCCCTGCGACCCCGGGCGCTTGTGTCGCCGCCGGGGTCCCTGCGACCCCGGTGGCCTCCTCAGCCACCTGGCCCCCCACGCTGGGCGGGGGAGCCTGCGGCTGAGGTTGGACCCTCTGACCTGCCAGAGGGTCCTGGGTGGCTTCACCACCCATGGGCGTGTTGGGGGCGTCTGCCGCCCCGCGCTCCGTCGCAGGCGGCATCGCAGCCGCCTCACGCCTATCCGGGCCCCAGCCAACTGGCGTGACTTGGGGCCACGGCCCCAACGGAGTCAGCGCGATCTCTGTCGGGCGACCACGCGCAGCGCCTCTCTCTGGCGCTGCCTGGACGCCCACTGATCAACAGTGCCGGGGTTGTGCCTCGGCCGATTGGCGAAACAGTACAGCCAAACTGCCACCTGAACCAGGGAGAACTGCATCCTAAGCCGCCCCTCGATCAGCGTGTGCACCCGATGAACCTCTATCGCGTGCATCTCCTCATCTGGAAGCATCTGAAAACGTTGACGTAGATCCGGCCGTTCACCGAAATGAACGCCGGGATGTCGTCCTCCCCAATGGGGAGAAAATGGGGGGGCGCCCGAACGCGACCGGGGGCGGAACATGTTCCCCATACCGGTCAATGTCCATGATGGCCATCTGTCGGCCCACGGAAAGGTTGCCAGACGTCGCAGGTGTCTGCGACGAAAGCTCAAGCGAAGGCCGAGGCCTCGCAGGCTGCACCTCGCCATCCTCCTCGGAGGAATCACTCCGCTCACGACCCCCGTCACCTGCGACGGGGGAATTGCGTGCCCGGGGGACCTGCCCCCCAGGTGCCATGGCGGACGAACCGCCATGGCAAACGGACGACCGCTCGCCATCCCCGGGCGCCGGGCCCCACCTGCGGGCCCCGACGCCTGGGTGGTCAGCGACCACCGTGCGGAAGGTGACGTTGGGCGTCACCCTCGCATCGTTGGTGGAGGGCGTGCCCTCCGGCGAAAGGCGGGGTGAGGTGCGCCTGGCAGGCGCCTTCCCCTTGTTGTTGTTGCCGTTGTTGCCGTTGTTGGAAGCCATATCTTTTTTTTTTGCTTGTAAAAAAAATATCGAACTTTTCAGTCCAAGTTGGATGGAGACTAGGGACGACGAACAACTGCTGAAGCTGAAAGCGAATGATGATTGTATTACAATAATACAATGAGAGAGCAATGGAAGCTGAGGGCTCAGAATGGAACGTCTGGGCAAACTCGGGTGCTGCGGCACTCCCCAGTGCTACGCCTATATGCCTATGGCGGTGCTACCTGCAGCACCTCGCCAGTGGACAACTGTACACTGCAATGCCATGCGACCACGTCACTAGCATCAACTACACTCGGCCCGTCCAGAACCGGATAACCCGGGTCTGGCGGGTCGAGCTGGAGTCTAGGCACAGTCTGGCACTAACCGCACATCGGTCCACATGACACCTCAGGACCGTACGACCTACCGTACAGTACTGAGGTGTCCCGCTCAGCCGCGGTAGGCAATACGCGGCGCGCAGGCCGGAAATCCGTGTGTCAGCCTAAGCATCTCATCTAACTATGCCTGCGCCGTGGTCTGCAGCGCCGTGAGCTGAGGTTGTAGCTTGTGTGCGACCTAGGTTTCTGTATTGGAGACCTTGGCCTCCACCGGTGCTGAGCGCTGTGGTCATCAATGTCATCTTCTCGGCCAGCGGCCAGGTCACGTGCTCCTCCAGCACTGCTCGGATGTCATCCTTGCCAAGGCAGGGAGACCGTGTGGCCGGCTACCGGCTGCATGCGCAGGCAGGGCTGGGTTGGGGAACCGAGCGACGAGGTCGCGTTCAGTGAGCTTTAAGAAGGTGAAGATGATGGCGAGGCGAGGGTTGAATTCTGGCAGGGCGAGGAACCCCTCCACCTTGTTGGTGGGGATGCCGGGCCGCCATCGATCAGGCCCACGGAGCTTGTATTCCCGTGCTTCTAAAGTAATGCACTATCTCGGTGCATTAAGTGCGTCGGTCAGTCGCAGCCAGCCGCTGAACGTAAAGCATGCTTAGTCAAGGTACTGTCGCCATTTGCTTGTTTCGTAGCAGAATTTCTTGGGCTCTGGCGAGGCGCTTGGCGATGGGTTTGCTGGCGGTGGGTTTGCAGGCCCAGTCGACTGGACAAGGACGAGGGCGAGTGGGTTGGGCTGGGAGCCGGAAAGCTCCTTTTCCAAACCCCGTTTTGCTTTTGGAGTCGTCATAGCTGCTTGTCACGTGCTGCTTTTGGAGTCGATACTGCGTTTCAGCCGTTACCGATTATACTGGCGAGTGCGTCTTTAAAAGGCGCATCGAATGCAAGTGGTCTGACCGGATTTGGGGCTCAGACGCAAAAGATCTGAATTCCGCCGTCAGCCATGCATAAACTCTTTAATTTAGCCCTATATTGATGGCACACGCCCCATGTGCACTTGTATGGACACTGATCCTACATGATCAAGTTGTTGCAACCCCCGCATAATCGCTGCATGGGGAGGTGCATTCTCCATGTTTACAAGTTTACCGCCAGCTGTGCTGGCACAATCGGTCCGCTACCTGGTAACTAGTGCGTTGCCTGTCGTTCAACTGGTGCCTGATTGCTATATGGACGGCGGTCTCGAAATTTAAATGAGTAATTTATTAGCTTCCAATCGTGTATTTTTTAAATGTACATATTTATATTGCATGTAAAATTGATCGAACTCTTTGTAGACCCATGTACTAGTTCTGCATGTGTTTTTTTCACAATATTATAATAGTTCAAATATGCAGGCATGCGGAAATGCATTCTCTGGCCATTATAAATGCTGGAATTCCATGCGTGGCATGAAGAAACTAGACAGACCGAGCATGCCATGCATACATACACTTTCACAACGGCCACTTGACAAGTAAAATTCAGGTACGTCTGTCATGTCTGCTCCGCATCATGGATCTAATGTTCAAATCCTGCTGTACAGATCTAACAGCCATGCATGCAGATCAGAGCGTACAGACATCAAGATGTCAATCTATGTGCATGCATGCATGATGACATGCATGCGACACTGCCCACACATGCAGCAGAATACTTGCGACTCATGTATACTTATGTACAGCGCTGACCTTGCCGCCTTGCAAGCATGCACTAGCTATGGGCATTAATGAATCAATTAGCCATGCGCACGTATGGGCATGCTACGCCACATACCAGACGCCGACACTGCATGCAACTTGAGCAGTGTGTGCTGGTGGCAGGGCCATGCAGAGCCCTTCATTATTGAAAATCCCTGGTTGTAAACTCAAGCGGGACCATGCGATCCATTAATTTATTCTAAGCAGGAGGCTGGCCGGCCAACCTAATTTATTGGGCGCAACACATGATGGGCACAGCACCACGGGCCACATCTCCCCGCTTTATAGCCTGTGGAGTAAACGAAGCAAAGGCGCGGGCAGAATCACCTGAGCCTGCCTGCACGATGCTTCATGCTCCGGAAACGTCAAGCTGGGAAACAATTACCAAGCCAAGTAGCTCTTTCATGAGGAAAACATGCAAGTGATAGTTTCCAGAAGCTCATCGTGGGAGACGTTACTCGTGACAGCGTGGAAGAACTAGCTGGTATCCATCTGCTAGCTGCATGGTCCGGATTCTCTGGCCTGCGCTGGTTGTCTCCTTGGTATTACGGTCACTATACTACAATGGTGTCAAGCCTGCGCTGGTTTTCTCACTGGTATCGTCGAGGCAGGCAGCAAATGGAAACCAAAAGTTGTCTCATTGGTATATACAGACTGGGTCGACCATGCACCTCCCCATGCAGTGACTCACCATCCGGTCGGGTCGAACAGGATACATACAAATCACTGATTGAAACTACTAGAGCAACCACCTGCGTATACACTGTACAGGATACACAGGGTATTTACACACCACCCGAAGCAACTTTGGAGCACCATTCACACTCTTCATCTGCCAATACTCCATGCAGGTTCTGCTAAAAAAAGCCACCCTCAATGCAGATGCTCCGGTTTCCTCGCAGCCGTCCGCCGTCACGACAATCTTGCACACTACACCTCCCTTCCCAAGGCATATAAGCTATTGAACTCGGGAAGGCGAATCCGCTACTAAAAACTCGACTGCATGGCACGGGGTTGGATCACGCTGGTCCCACACCCCACACAACCAAGCAGTGAAAGGCAAAACCAAGTAGGAAGGCCAGACTTTTACCCCAAGTAGAAAGGCCACACTTAATCAGACGCATGGCCCCCACCCTGGTCGCACTCTAGACAAACGCCCCCACCTCATTGCACTATAAATGTCAATCGCCCATGGCCCAACTTGACCTAGGGCCCACATTGAGCTAGGCTTTGCGTGACGGCTACCCCTTCCACACCGGATCCCTTTGCCCAGCTCCAGCGCCCATACTCCCCACACCTTCCAAAAGGGGTAAGGGATGGGAGCAATACCCTCCATCCACCCGCGCCCGTCTCTGCATAACGACCAGTCCGCCGTCCCGTTGCCCACCTTGAGTCCGTCCTCCCCCGAGTCGACTCACGGACCCAGGCCAACGCAGCGATTGGGAGGTAGAGCATCTCCACGAATGCACCCGCTTTGTCCCACTCTAGACAAACGCGCCCACCTCAGCGCATCTGTCAACTATCCCATTGCCCACCTTGAGCCCGTCCTGCCCGAACACGCCCTGGTCCACCCACCGCTGGAAGAGCGCGAAGAACCCGTCGTCCACCAGCAGCACCCGTTTCTGGAATCGCCACCCGTTGTCCGTACGGAGCACTTTGCTGTCCGGGTAGACCCCGTTGGCGACCAAGAACGGGGGGCACTTGGTCTCCATGACAGTGAGGTAGTGCGTGACGAGCACCAGGTCCTTGTCGACAGGTGTCATCTGGAAATTGGTCGCGTGGTGCCGCTTGCCGTAGCCCAGCCCACGCGGGGTGAAGTGGAGCGTCTCCCCCTGCCGCATCTCCGCCAGGGTGGACCAGTTGCCGAGTCCCATGTTGTCGAAACCTTGGAAGTCGGCCTCGTTTTCGACCCAGCAGGCCATGAAGGCGTCCACGTCCAGGGAGTCGGCGGCCAGGAAGTAGCGGCCAATGAGGTTTTGGATGGCGAGGTAGTCGTCGAAGCTGAGATCCATGTCCTCGCCGTCGCGATGGTCGCCGCCATCGTCGTCGAGCAAGCGGCGGCCGTGGAAACGGTTTTCCAGGCGGGACTTGTTATCCGCCGGCGTGACTCCCGTGGCAAGAGCGCTTGTCACCACGATAAACGTGAATATACAACAAAAACGACTCGCCTGGAAACGGACCATTGTAGATTTTCCCGGAAGAATGTGGAGGGTATGAAAACAAACACGGCACGCCCAAATGTACGCGACGAAAACGACCTATCCTTCTACCGGTTGCCCACTTAATTGTGCAGTGATTGCCTGGACCTCTGAATTGCCTTTGCGAGGTGCGATCACGGAATAAAATTGCGAATCCGCGGCCCTGGCGCTCCATTCCGCAAAGTCGACAAGTTTCGTAAGATGGTCGGCCTCGGAAAACAATCAGCCACGCCAACACTGAATTCTGCCGCCAGACAGATCAGTCGCCAGGCGCTGAGATACCTGCTAATGGCCGGCAAAAACGCAGTGTTATGCATGCACTCCGGCGCATTCTAACTGCGCTGCTGGCGACTAGAATCTTGGTCAAATTGAGAAACTAGCCAGGAAGAACGCAGGCTGACACGCAAAAAGATCCCCCGGGGTACGCCCACAGGCATGCAGGTTCACCGTGGAATCCTTTGATTGCACCAGTTGCAGGCAGACAAGGCTGTCATCCATTTTTTGTTCAGGTTACATGCATTGATACATACCAGCCAAGTGAGCAAACTGAGCCAAATCATTTGATCGACAGACACCGATGCACAAGTGTACGCATTCCTATGCCGGAGGAACGCATCCATCATGAATTGATTCGCGGGGTGCGGGCGTGGTGCACATCAATCGAATTCATGGAAACGATCCGAATTGCTGATCCGGCCGCCTCTACGAGCCACGTGTTAGTCAAATATTTTCGGGGAAATGGGTATATTTTTATTGGCCAATTATGGACCGAAGAGGTGAGAGGGGAAATGAGTATCAGCGAATCCTAATTAACCCGTGTTTTTTTTAATTAGTATCGCGTTGTAAGCTTTTTTTAGAACGCGTATAGCACCTACGGAATTTTTTTTTTCATGGTCATGTATATACTTTCCTGAAAGCCCATAAATCAAAGGATTTTTTGCACAGGTCGGACAAATATAAATAAAATATGATTCAAATACTTTTGGCTGCTTACCGGTCGCCGTTGGATGAATTTAGATGTTTTGGTGAAAACTTTTTCGCCGTTGGATACATCTAAATATTTTGGTGAAAACTTTTTCGCCGTTGGATACATCTAAATATTTTGGTGAAAACTTTTTCGTCGTTGGATACATCTAAATATTTTGGTGAAAACGTTTTCGCCGTTGGATACATTTAGTGGACTAAATATGCAACATTTATAAATCAAATGCGCAAATACGGCCAAATATCATTTATATTTGTCCGACCTGTGAAGTTTAAGTTTAAGGCACATGCATTTCCCGCTCAGTTTCCTAATGGCGCGCGAGGCAGGACGCAGACGCGGCCACTCAGTTCAGACTGAAACTGAAACTTCAGATGTTAAAGTTAAAGGCCCTGGCGGCACGAGTAATTAAATATTCATTTAGATTCATTTAAATATTCAAAGCCGGTTTCGCCGTTGGATACATCTAAATGTTTTGGTGAAAACTTTTTCGCCGTTGGATACATCTAAATATTTTGGTGAAAACGTTTTCGTCGTTGGATACATCTAAATATTTTGGTGAAAACTTTTTCGCCGTTGGATACATCTAAATATTTTGGTGAAAACTTTTTCGCCGTTGGATACATTTAGTGGACTAAATATGCAACATTTATAAATCAAATGCGCAAATACGGCCAAATATCATTTATATTTGTCCGACCTGTGATTTTTTGAGCTACTCAGACCTACAAAATGCTTATTCATTAGAGAGATACACTGGTTTGAATACAGGGGGGTCTGACCATGACCGCAATTTCTTGACCCTAGGTCACAAGTCATGTGCTTATTCACAAATGGTTCATGAAAACTGAAAATCTGGCTTCTTGCACGAGCTATGGGCAACATATGCAGGCTCTGTGAAACAAAACTCAAGCCCATTGGGCCACTGGAGCTATTTTTCATTAGCATCACAATTACAACGCAGTACAACGCAGTGGGAAACATGAGAGCCCTTCACAACATTACGCAACGACACGAGCCCCATAAACGGGGCCATAGTGAGCTTGGAGGGTCAAAACGTTGAAAATAGGTGTTGTATAAGTTATACAGCATCAAACATGCATCAAACATCATGACTGGATGACCTAATATGACTGAATCAGGCAGCCATAGCCAAAGCATCATCCACTATCACAACGTGTTGAGCACATGCCTCGTGGGAACGGAGGTGCTGGGTTTTCATTCCATAACGCGTGCAATACTGAAAGAAAGAGGCACGTGTAATGCAAGGCTTGGATAGGTTGAGTGATCCATGAGCTTACATGCATGCAGGCAAAGATGACGCTGCAAATGCTATAGATGATGCATGCTAGCAAATGGTGGCAAGATGCTAACAACACATGATTATACACCATGATTATGGGCACCCAGCTGATCTTCTTGCACAATCAACGCAGTATAAACCATCAACATCCAATCCTCACGATATATGCACGGCTTGACGACGTATATACAGCACCTAAATACTGCACAACTGCAACCTGCTATGGCTGACATGCATGTCGCGTTTGCGTGCCATATCATCCTGGACTGGTCATTACCGCTACTTGGAATGCATCCACTATCAGCAGTAATCATGTGTGAGATATGCCACCTTAAAATGAGAATGAAAGGTGCGGTCCTTTATGGCACCGCCACCTTCATGACAGGCAATCCGGCCCAACCAGCCGATTCTTGAGACCATGCTTTATCATTAAAGCAACCAAAAGACATTTCAATTCCAATGAGATACATGACGAATTACAAAGAGTGTCGAGTTGTAATGTTGTAGTTATAAGAGCAGCTGTGAGGCCCCTTGGGTGACGCCACTGCAGGCCCCTTGTGGCGGCAGTGCGTGTGTTCCCGACCTAGTTCCTACTGGCATTCTTGCCAACGACGACCAGGGTGCCCGAAGGCCCTGTCCCTTGTCTCGTTCTCAGTCTTACACACATTCTTAACAAAACCAATACATTGTCATATCCGTCAGTCCATCCTCATGGCAACTGACTGCATGCAACCACTCACGGGGGCTGCTCCGGGCTGCTCGAACTATTTCACCCCATGAAGACAACAAACCAGTTGTGAGGGAGAGAAACGGACGAACAACGACCACCATGGTTCGTTGCTCATCCTTCTATACTGCTCAAAGCTCAAGCCTGGCGGCTGGCGCCACTAGCGCCACTTTAGACATCAGCCAATCATAACATTGTCTAATTTCCGACAAGCTAAACTTCAAGCTTTATCTGTCAAGCGAACACAAATATACAAGGGCAAATCTATCGGCTATGCCAGGCACCGCCTGGGGCTTCCTTGCATTTGTGTCTGGTGTCCCACGTTGAAATCCTGAAATTGCACATCTGCTCAGTGCCTCGCCGGCTTGCTGCGTACCAGCATCCGGCAAACTGCCCTTGTGACGAATGTCAGTGAAATTCAGGTCCGCACAAAAGTTCCGTCAGCAAATTCAGCGGACTTAATTGGCGCGTGAGTACAATTGAGATCCGCGGCGTCAGTACCGGGCCGCGGTATAGCAACCCGCACAAGGCTGCGGACGTCAGAATTACGCTAAAATCTGAATTGCGGACGTGATAGATCACGGACGCGACATGCAAGCAACGTCGAGTAGGATGGCGGTCTTAGAGAGGCTGGGCAGAGGTCGGTAGAAATAAGTGGAAAACTGGCAGAAACTAGGTAGAAACACGATAAACTTACGCCTGCAAGCACTATTGAGCCGGTGGCAGAGGCCATTTCCAGGAAAATACAACATACCGTAGCAATAGCCACGGTCACGCCTTCCGCTATTCGCAGGCACCATCATGCCCGGAGCTACCCAATAAAAGTCTGCACAAATCTCGGTTTAGCCCAAGAGTCCGGGCGTTCGGAATGAATAAACATGTGTTAAGAAGTCGAAACACCATGGAAATACCAAGCATGGTGCCGCAGCAGACCCGACTCTTGACGTAATAATATGTATGCCGGTTTCCAGGGTTTCCGCATGAAAGTTGGGTGAGAAACTGGAAAAAACTACGTTTCCTTTGCCCCAGTACCTCAACAAACTCGTAGAAACCTAATTATCAACCTTTGAACGCATCATCATGGTCGTGCTACCCAACAGCCACTGAAATTCGCGTGAAAACTGGCGAGATCTACTTGCCGCCATCGCCGTCGTCTTCACCTTCGTCCCGCGAAAATGCCTGATTTCAGTGGTACATATTTGTTTGCAGCTGTCACAAAAAAAATACCAAAAATACCAGGATTTTTTCTTGAATTCTATGAGATGTTTCTGACCTATGTTGAAAGTTTCAGACCAAAAATCGCATGTTTAATAGGTTTGCCACGTGTCAGATTACAACGCGATACATCGCGTTCTAACCCTACAACGCGATGTATCGCGTTGTAAAAAAACACGGGTGAAAGGTAAGCACACAACGTGTGGAGGTGACAGGTGAAAGGCTAAGAGGGCGCGGTCAATTGCTCCAGGGCTCACACATGCTAATTTGGTGTGCACATCCGTGGCACACTGAGACTATCTCCATCTTCGTCTATAGGGGAGGCTGCAAAGGTTGGTTGGCTTCCACTACATTCAGCGGGGCACGCATACTTGTCCCGCATCCAAGTGCGATCCACTCAGGAACAGACCAGTGTGAGCTAGTACGGCAATACGGCAGTACGGCAAAACCTCGGCGCCGCGTATTTCGTATAATACGGCGTATTTGCGCATGCTACCTAGTCGTACTATCTAGTACGGCAATACGCCAAAGCTCGGCCTACTGCGTATTCCGTATAATACGGCGTACTAGCTCACACCGGAACAGACTCGCCGGTGCACCATATGGGCACAGATCCCGGGGATGTGACCATGCAATTGTCAGCATCTGGCAAGAGATGGGCTGACACGGGGCACCTACATCAATCGGTGCCGTCGACTTATGTTTGTGATCCAGACAACCTTGAAGCTAGGAGTGCGGGTGGTGCACGCATGTCCCAGCCGCGCATATCTATTAGATTTCCTTGGTCAGGACTGCCCAGATGAGGTGTGGGCCATGCAGGCTGGGCACTGATCGAAGACCTGTGCAAGTTTCCTCACGGCTTGAGGATTTCCGCAAACTCGGCTGCCAGCTCCTTATCATCGACCACGAACCCGTTCCTCCTGGTGACAAGCGCCAGCAGGTCCGTGGCATCCGCCGCAAACATGTCCTTGAGCCGTGAGTACAACAATGGCCGCAGCTTGACGCCGTCATGCGGCACTTTCTTCTGGCCTGTGACAACGTGCACTTCACTGTCCCTGAGCAGCCTCGCCGAGTCGAAAATGCTTTCATCCACCACCAACCCGTCCCTGTCCACCGCTCGTGCGATGCGGCGCAAGACGTTCCCTGGGTCCGTCGCGACTTCTGTCAACGTCACAACGATAATCTGGCGCGGCGCAAACCCTGCACACAGCAGGTTGCGGACCTGGTCTGCGTAAAGGCTGCGCACGAGCCAGCGGTCGTATGACTTGTTGCTGCCCTTGAGGGTGCCCTTGTCAAGCATGCCCTTCATGCACGCCATCAGTGCTGCTTCCTTCTTCCACCCGTCACCTGCCTCCGAACACGACGCGGCGTCAGGGAGCTTGCCCGGGATGGGCGCGGGCAGCTTGGGCATGGGCGCTACAGCGT
Organism: Mesostigma viride; assembly: GCA_009746045.1. Taxonomy (NCBI): domain Eukaryota; kingdom Viridiplantae; phylum Streptophyta; class Mesostigmatophyceae; order Mesostigmatales; family Mesostigmataceae; genus Mesostigma; species Mesostigma viride. Next base: position 3,510,079 of record RPFO01000175.1, on the reverse strand, counting down.
CGGCAGCGAAGGTAGGGGATCCAGGGCTGGCGGGTGGGCGGCCCCCCCAGAATGCCGCATAGCTGCGTGGGTAACAGTGCTTGATCACCGTGTCTACCTCTAACTGGAGCGCCTTGGGCAGGTTTTCCGCAGCGGCGTTGACATTTCCGTAGTGGAACCACCCACTGATCGCCCGCTGGATCGGGTCGCGCAGGACCATGAGAAGAAGGGGAGTCTGCGGCGCGGGCAGCACGCGCTGCATCGCCCAGGGACTGGCCATGTCCACGCTGTACCTGGGGGTGAAATCGTATGTGATGTAAGGGCTGAATAGCTGCTTGCGGGGGTGGGCAGGAGAACGGGCAGGTGACACCACGGCGGGCCTCGTGCCGTTGCCAGCCCACAGAGATGCATGAGAGGTAAGTGCGCCAGCCGCAGTGCTCCCATTATTGTCGCGTACTGTATCCTTGTTCCACACGGCCGCAGACGCCGTACAGAAGAGGTTGGTCGGAATACTATACTTGGAGCCTAGGACAGAATCTATGGTACCAGCACAGCTAGTACTCTTATTGGTACTAGCGGCCATGCCTGATGGAGCGCATGCGCCCCCACCTCGCTGGGGCAGCCAATGGCCCGCGTACTCCCGGTATGCGGCGTCCGCGACGGCGGGGCTCCGCTGAAGCGCTTTGCCCGTGACCTTGCGTGCGGACAGGCAATCAAAGAAGTGCAGCTCCTTTCTCATGGCGGCGCGCCCCGAGAGCCGTTGTGCGGACGCCAGCATGCCCAGGTACTTGTACAGGGTGCTCGAGCTGCTCTTAGCGCAGCAGACACCGATGATCGTGGGCACAGGGAAGAGGCCCTCGGGGCCAGGGCCATTGCTCGCGCCAAGGCTGCGCGAGGGGGCCGACAGCGTCCGGGAGGCGTCGTCAGTCTTGCAGGGGCGCAACTGGCTCACCAGCGCACCCATCGCCTTGTCTACTGGCTGATTGGGCATCCTGCGCTTGCAGTTGAGATTGGGAAGGCCATTGCCACTGATATGGCCATTGTCGTTGCCGTTGCCTCCTCTACCCTTTTCCTTACCCCAGCCCCTGCCCATGGCCGTGCCTCGTCCCTTGAACCTGTGACCCCGAGCCTCTTTGCTCAGGACGTCGACCTTCCCAGGGCGTGAGTGTGGCTGCCACGGCACACAATCCACACACGCACATACTGCCAAATAGTTAATGCCAATGTCCATGACAAAGAGAGTGAGATAACAGGGTTAATCAAGAAACTGTACCTAGTAGTCTTAACAAAGATATTTATTATTAAATGGAGAAAGATAACAAAGCACATACATGCCTCTGACACGTGCAATGCAGGAGCTGCAGACAGGGTCCCCCAAACCACCCTACTCACAACAGCCTGGGCAAATATCAAGAGGGTGAGGATGCAGCAAGGAACCTACCAACCCACAACTTCTTCTTGTCAACAAAGAATAGCCACTGCTCCAGGACTGCTTTCGCAAAAAAAGGCACAGCAGCAAAAAATCCTATTTTCTTCTTCATGTTTTTAATTATATAAATATTTATTCAATTTAATTTAATTTCCTTCCGTAATTTTATCATTCAAGATGAACAGCACGAGATTAAGACGATGCCTGGTAAAAAACAAGAGACCCAAGGATTAATAACAGCATTTGATAAACTAGTTCTTGCCATGCAGAAAATAGACTGGTTCTTTCTTAAAATGAGTACTTTCCAAGGTGGGTCTTTTGTTCGTTATCAAATAATCTGTTACACATTTCTCTGTTTAGAGGTGTCTCCATCAGCTTTTGCAAGCGTGATCGGGGCACCGTAACGCAGGTGGGTTACGGATAATTATTGCACGTGGGCCTAGCTCCTCTTTGTAATTCCAAAGTGAGACTCCTTGATTACCTGTGAACCGGGCAGCTCGGTCGCTAAGGCTTGATGGGGTGGCCGTGGAGTACCCTTGGGGACGCTGGCGGCCGCTGCCGGGATACCTCCAACTTTAAGCGGCACTTGGCCTGCAATATGGCAAAACCACGCCAGCAGCCAAAGAAACCCGTGGAGGACGTACGCCGCCCGATTGGTACTAGGCATTTTAAAGCTTGGTCGACCTCATAAGATTGACCTCATGCGCAGTCTACCCTCGGTCTACCTGCTACGTTCCATGTCGGCATTCAAAGCCTTTGAATGGGCGTGGTGTCTTTTTCGTGTACGTGAAGGGGTTTTGGTGGGGAATTTTGTCCTTTTGGCTTGCTTTGGTGTTAATTGGTGTTAACTTTTAACACCACGAAACCGCCAAATAACACCAAATCCCCATAGATTCTCTCGGGTTTATTGTAATATGACTAATATCCAACTATATTGTGGCTTCCGTGGTCTAGTAAGGCTCCGTTTTAGCCACTGACATCTTGATACCCTAGGCTTAGCAGGGATTAACTATTGGCTACATTTGGGAATAAACGTACACCTATTTACCTGGAATATCCAACTATATTAAAAACCATCGGGCATCCTGTGGCGGATCTCCGTATGATATTCGTACTTTTCAGGTGGCACTCGTGGTCGACGCGTGTCCCAAGAGACATTTCCCGTTGGTCGGAAGTCGAAGGAATTCGGAGATAGTACAGGATTTGGTGTGTGGTTGGACCGAAGACGCCGTATCTCGGGTCGCGGACGGAGAGATTAGGTGCAGTGGGATATTATTGGCGTTCACTAGCTCGCATCTTTAATGGCTTTAAAGTCGTATCGCGACATTTTGACGTTAGCGATTTTTGCGTGTTAGTCAAATATTATGGACACTCCAGACATGTACTGTAAGAGTAGAGCCTCGTTTAAGCCACACCTTAACCCCTAAAATCAGTGCAAGAGCATGGTTGGGTTAATTTCAACTTTCAGCACGGATTCTGACTCCGTGAGGTCTGCTCTACTTGGCAAAAATGTCAGTTTCGCTGACTGAGCACGATTTCGTGGTTGAGGGGGGGGGTGTCCGAGGTGGGGGTCTCATTTAAGACACTGGGCTATTTTTAAGCGTTCAGGGTGGTCTCCAGGGTAGCAGGGGTGCTTGGCAGGCGGAGCAATTAACGGGGAGTTAAGCGCCGCTTACTCGGGTCAAGTCTGGCGGCTCGAGGTTCGGAAAAAGCGGGAAAAGGCAGGAAAAGAGCCGGGAAGAGCATGAATGATGAAAGGATGCCGCCACCACCTTTGCTCGGGTGTCGGTTTGCTAGGCCTGTTCCAGGCAAGATGCGGGGAGTGTGAGCGGGTATGGAGGACATTATATTCCCCCGCAAGGTGCTGGATAAAGGGCCAGTGCCATATCGCACTTTCAAAAGCCTTATATTGGGGAATGTTACCGGGGTGCTGATGGCCTCGGAGTTCGGGCCTCTAAGCCCATGTATCACTCCTTTCTTGCAACTGTGATGCCGCCCGAGGAGCTGACACAGCTCGGGTGGAATGACTACCAGAAGCTGATGAGGGGGGAGCAAGCTATATGGAGCGAAAGGGAGTCTCTTGTTGGTAAGAACACTGGACGGCTAAGCAAATCCCAGCTCGCTGCCTGCTCCATGGAGGAGCTCGTCAAGCTTTTGGGCGGGCGTGAGAAGGCCGTGGTGGTGGCGAAGACCTGGAACAATTTTCAATCTGCCTTGGGCAACGAGCCTGCTGTTCACGCAAAGTTGAAGGAACTTCTGGGGCGAGAGGGTGTGGTTGGTGGCAACGAGCCTGCACTTGAGGGTGCGGAGAAGGACAATGATGGTGGCGACTCAGCAGATGGCATGTTGAAGACCATTGTAAATTCCAAAGCAATCGTTAGCCCCTTGCCTTGCCTTGCCTTGCCTCGCCTCGCCTCGCCTCGCCTCGCCTCGCCTCGCCTCGCCTCGCCTCGCCTCGCCTCGCCTCGCCTCGCCTCGCCTCGCCTCGCCTCGCCTCGCCTCGCCTCGCCTCGCCTCGCCTCGCCTCGCCTCGCCTCGCCTCGCCTCGCCTCGCCTCGCCTCGCCTCGCCTCGCCTCGCCTCGCCTCGCCTCGCCTCGCCTCGCCTCGCCTCGCCTCGCCTCGCCTCGCCTCGCCTCGTCTCGCCTCGCCTCGTCTCGCCTCGTCTCGCCTCGCCTCGCCTCGCCTCGCCTCGCCTCGCCTCGCCTCGCCTCGCCTCGCCTCGCCTCGCCTCGCCTCGCCTCGCCTCGCCTTGCCTCGCCTCGCCTTGCCTCGCCTCGCCTTGCCACGCCTTGCCACGCCTTGCCACGCCTTGCCACGCGGCCACGCCACGCCACGCCGCGCGTGGCATGGCATGGCATGGCATGGTTAGTGCTAATTAAAATGAACTAATTAATTAATCAAATTAAAGTAAAACATGACTCCGTTGGGAGATCAATTAATGAATTGGTTAGTGCTAATTAAAATGCTTGTGCTTTCCCCCACGGGAAACAACTAGTCTATTAATTAACTAGTGTAAAAGCTTATTTCACGTATTTCTTTCACGTGCCCCGGCATTTGGGAGGCGGGCACCTGCCTTTGTACCTTATGGGTGCAAATTATATGTAAGTAGGTGTCATCCATCCCGGCTCATAATAATTAAACTCATAGTCCCATTGATGAAAAGAGACTACGAACATGGAAGCATGGCACGCCCATTGATGCTCACAATAGTATGTAGTCACATACAATCATTAGACTACTTAATGATTATGCGTCCAAGAGTGTGGTGTTGTCTCATTTAATATCAATGCACGTAATATACTAGGATAACTTAGTGGGTTAGATGTGGCCGGTCCCGTTGGGGAGCCAAGGAGCATGACCCTTGGATTAATTAATTACGTAACCCTTACATTGATGATATATATATCTTCACCTTTGCGTCGTGCCAAATCAGAATATATCCATGCACATAATGGCGCATCTCACTAAACATAATGGTGCACACCATATGAAAAGAGACAACGAACGTGGAAGCATGGCACCATATGATCAAAAGCCATTTGTCCAAATGTATCCTAGTTACTAGCGACATGATACTAGCTACCTTCCGTCTCCGTCACACGTCTAGGACGGCATTATAACAAGGTCCAGTTCTAAAGGCATGCCTTGTCAAGCATTATGCCTTGTCAAGCATTATAAAGGCCGAATGTCAAGATGCAATGTTTGGGCATGTTGTATGTTGTCATTTATTAAAGCATAACGTTAACGTTGCACGCACATGATCAAAGAACCGGCCATGTCTATTGAAATAACCACGTTTATTACAATGGATTACCTGGCAGGTCTCGTCGCCTAAGCATGCAGGCTTTAAACGTTTTCGTACTTGAGGTCATGGCGTGAAAGTAAGCTGACAACAGCATTGCGCACCTCCGGCTCGATGTCCTCGCATTCGAGGCTGGAAAAGAATTCCTGAAATGAATAATATTTTTTTATTTTGGAAGCCCTTGCTGCAGGCAGCACTGTCAACCCCTTAACATCCTGGAGTGACTTCAGGACGTTCGCATGGGCCTGCGAAATCGTCCCGACTTTCTTCTTATCATCAAAAATCGAGAAGCATGTGGGGTATCCGGCTAGAGGTGTGAACTCCCAAGTACACACCTTGTCTGTGTCTACCTTCATGCAATCGTTGAATTTTAGCCCAATGAACGCATTTAAGCGTAATGGACAAATTCAAATTGTCGTGCTTAACACGTTTCGCACTGGGTGACAATGCAGAACGTGGCGAGCGTTCCGCCATGGCCGTTTTCAGTTAATCAACGTCACTCGAAATCACTGAGTGCGCACCACTTTACCCCTGGCGGCTGGTGGCTGCGGGCACTAAAATATCAGCTCTTACATAACTGGCAGGCGCGGGTGCCCGAAGCCAATTCGACGCGGCGTGCCGTTGGTCTGCCTGTCTGCGCAAGACAGCGCGATGCCAAGTGCGCCTGGGGGGGGGGGGGGGGGGGGGGGCGCTCGGGTGTGGCTTAAACGAGGTGTGGCTTAAACGAGGCTCCTCTCTTAGTGCTTCGGATACACTATCAATAGTATTTACAGTACAGTACCAACCACAACAAACACGTAGTCAACAACCGGGACCCAGAGGCTTCTCTGAGTGACCAAGGGAGCACTTGCTTCACCCAGAAAGATGTGATGTCCGGGTTTACAGTACTTCAGCACGAATCCTGCCAACGCGCGGCTTCTACACCATGCACGTCGTCCACCATGCAATACCTACAGTAGTGAGTATCTTATTAGCGATAGCTTAGACAATTATTAATTAAGCAAGTTTCACGCGCTCTTAGGGCTTGTGCCTTGTGGAAAAGCGTTATCCATTGCTGTCAACATACTTTAGAATATGTGAATCTTATGAATATCGCCAAGCCGCTGATGGAAGGCCTGACACAAGAATTCTCATCTAGCTAGGAAGACCGGCCTACCATGGCAGACGGCCGAAAGAGGAAATTAGCCGGTAAGAGCTTGAAAGGGAACATCTCACTTATGTCGCTGTGCCTTACGTAACTTCCTTGGCTTGCATATTGTTGCACTTCAGTCATCGATAGCGTGGACACCAACTATAATTGCCATGGCTCCCTTTCATCGCTGCGCTTTTGGTGCATCCAGAAGTCGTAGGGCCTGTGGCAGGGCCTGTGCCCCAGCTTCGAGTGGCGGACCATTACAGCAGCCGGAAGAACGTTTCCAAAGAGGAGAGAGAGAAAAGTCCCATTTTCGGCCTTAAGAAGCTCAACAACTGGGTGCGTGCTACTTTTGCACCTTGACTAGATCCTGGCTTCCGTGACCGGCCTCCTCGTGATGCTTGTACTGAATTGTGCGTATGATGCTCGCGAAGTCTCTCATATTCGCCTGAGAACGCCTCGATGTATTTTGCCTTCATCATTCTTATTGTTGCTCTCTGACTTTCTGGTGCTGGTTGGGTAGCGTCATTCAGCCCTGCTGTCGCCGTAACATCTTTTTCCTTATGCTTGCACGGTCAACACCGTTGATGAGTGCGTCTTCTAACTCCTTGCTGGTTATCACGCCCCAATCAAATCGCCAGGCACATCACATGTCTTACTGGGTGAAGGGCACTGGCGCTTGGCCGCCGGGGGCTCCAGAGGCTTCATGCGTGCTGGCCTCACAAGCTGCTTGTCGCCTTGCGCTATTGCCACTCTAGGCGCTCACCCGTCCTGCCGTACCCTCAAACCACTTGTCGCCTTTGCGACCCGACCTGCCGTGCCCTCGAACCGTTTGTCGCCTTTGTCACCATTGACCGTGCTGTGATCTCACCTTCATTTGTTGTATCCATTTAATCCAATTCATTCATCTTTCTGTCACTCAACCCAGCATGCTCTCAAATGCCTGCACATGCAGTCTGCGCGCATTATGTCTGGGCATGCGTGCCATTCGCTCCACCCTTGCGGCACATGCGTGCTATGTGCATTACTTCTGGGAATGCATTCTATTTGCTCAACTGCTGGGCATGTGTGCTGCGTGCATTGCTCCTGCTGGCCATGCCCGTGGTGCGCATGTCCCTCGCTACGCACGTCTGCTATTTCGTGCCGCCCCTGCCTGATCCGATCTGAGCCTGCCGACATCCCTCGCAGAGCATCGCCCGACCATGTCGTTGTGGAAACCACACGTATTGATATGCTGGCTGCGCACATCGCCCTGGCTGCGCACATCGCCCTGTGTGTGGACATCGCCCTGTGTGTGGACATCGCCCTGTGTGTGGACATCGCCCTGTGTGTGCACATCGCCCCTGCCTGATCCGACGCTGCTGCGGTGCTCGTGCCGCTTGTGCGCATGCCGCGTGTGCCAGATCAAGAGCGTTCTCATCCGCAACTACGTGAGGGAGCAGGATGCCGTGCTGGACTTTGCGTGCGGCAAGGTGTGGTGCGGGCATGGTTTCCTGTGTGCTGAATGCAGACATCCTGTTCCTTTGTTCACCAGTCACTGCCCGTCAACGACCTCTGGTGTCGCACAAAGTCGAGATTGTCGGGCATGCTCATCAAGTGGATATGGATAAATGCCACCTATCTTTTTCTGGATAATCGGTAACATGCTCATCATATGATCAATAGCATGCTCATCATATGATCAATAGCATGCTCATCATATGATCAATAGCATGCTCATCATATGATCAATAGCATGCTCATCATACTGTCGATTATCGACAATTTGCAGAGCCCTGCATCTTAGGTAGGAATGCCGCCCTGTGCCGTGGACACCCGCCCGATTGCTCAATTCCAACAACATGCTTAGTGAGGTGGAAGCCAGGTTAGTCTGAACAAACACATGGTGGCACTTCTTGGCTGGTCCATCAGTGCACTTTTTCTTATAATAGCATGTGCTTGTCTGTACTGTGGAACAAAGCCAGGTTGATCTCATGGGATGGAACATGGTGGCACATCTCCTGTCTTCTGTAGGCGTTAGGCGACTGCATAGGCTGGTCCTGTTTGGGAAGTTATCGGTCAGAAGTGCGCCATGTGTTGGACTTGTGTGGCTGACCTTCATGGCTGGTCTTCACGGGGATCTGCCTCCTGCATGCACGCCATCATCTAATGACGTCCTGCACGCGCAGTGAGATAGCTAGCTTTTGCTAATGCCTGGGCAAATATGCCTGGGCGAATATGCCTGGGAGGATATGTTTATCCACACCGTACCAGCATTCCTCATAGCAGCATTTCAACCTACATCACCTTTCCTCCCCGCCCCACGCTGCCCCTTCCCCCCCACCTCCCCCAAGATTTTAACCCCCTGTCCTGAATCCCTCTACCCAACCCAGATTCCATCCCCCCCCTCCTACTCTAACACAAAGCCAGCTTTCTCCACACTTGAGCGTACACCTTATCCCCCTGCTCCCCGTCCTGCTCATGTTTCCCCATTCCCTCTCGCCCTCATCCCCTTTCCCCGCTTCTCTTGGCCTTCACTCGCGCTTCATCCCCTCTCTCAAGCCCCTCTCTCTTGGTGCCCCCTCTCTTGGCCTTCACTCGCGCTTCATCCCCTCTCTCAAGCCCCTCTCTCTTGGTGCCCCCTCTCTTGGCCTTCACTCGCGCTTCATCCCCTCTCTCAAGCCCCTCTCTCTTGGTGCCCCCTCTCTTGGCCTTCACTCGCGCTTCATCCCCTCTCTCAAGCCCCTCTCTCTTGGTGCCCCCTCTCTTGGCCTTCACTCGCGCTTCATCCCCTCTCTCAAGCCCCTCTCTCTTGGTGCCCCCTCTCTTGGCCTTCACTCGCGCTTCATCCCCTCTCTCAAGCCCCTCTCTCTTGGTGCCCCCTCTCTTGGCCTTCACTCGCGCTTCATCCCCTCTCTCAAGCCCCTCTCGCTGCATCTGCCCTCCTACTCCCCGCGTCAACTTCCTCCCCTGTCTCCTCCCCCCGCACCGCTACAGGGCGGTGACCTGAGCAAATGGAAGGTGGCTCGCATATCCTTCTACGTGGGCGTGGACATTGCGTTGGGCTCGGTGAGTGGACACATTCTATTCTTAGGATGGGACCATTTCGTTCTAGGGATACGTCCTCTCTATTCTTGGGACGGGTCCATTCCCTTCTAGGGATACGTCCTCTCTATTCTTAGGATGGGACCATTTCGTTCTAGGGATACGTCCTCTCTATTCTTGGGATGGGTCCATTCCCTTCTAGGGATACGTCCTCTCTATTCTTGGGATGGGTCCATTCCCTTCTAGGGATACGTCCTCTCTATTCTTAGGATGGGACCATTTCGTTCTAGGGATACGTCCTCTCTATTCTTAGGATGGGACCATTTCGTTCTAGGGATACGTCCTCTCTATTCTTGGGATGGGTCCATTCCCTTCTAGGGATACGTCCTCTCTATTCTTGGGACGGGTCCATTCCCTTCTAGGGATACGTCCTCTCTATTCTTGGGACGGGTCCATTCCCTTCTAGGGATACGTCCTCTCTATTCTTGGGATGGGTCCATTCCCTTCTAGGGATACGTCCTCTCTATTCTTAGGATGGGACCATTTCGTTCTAGGGATACGTCCTCTCTATTCTTGGGATGGGTCCATTCCCTTCTAGGGATACGTCCTCTCTATTCTTGGGATGGGTCCATTCCCTTCTAGGGATACGTCCTCTCTATTCTTGGGACGGGTCCACTCCCTTCTAGGGATACGTCCTCTCTATTCTTAGGATGGGACCATTTCGTTCTAGGGATACGTCCTCTCTATTCTTGGGATGGGTCCATTCCCTTCTAGGGAGACGTCCTCTCTATTCTTGGGATGGGTCCATTCCCTTCTAGGGATACGTCCTCTCTATTCTTGGGATGGGTCCATTCCCTTCTAGGGATACGTCCTCTCTATTCTTGGGACGGGTCCATTCCCTTCTAGGGATACGTCCTCTCTATTCTTGGGATGGGTCAATTTTCTTCTAGGGAAATGTCCTTTCTATTTGTTAAGTTTGTAGGTAGGTTTGTGACCTTCAACTGTGCGTAGAATGAGTGCATATGTCTCTTTTGTTTCGAGCTTGGTTTGGGTGAGCTTGGTTTGATCGGTTTCCGTGAGCTTGGTTTTGTGCTTCGATTCCCTGCAAGGCTTGACGAGTCCTGCACGGCTGGGCTTCATGAGTAGGGCTCTTTGTTGGATCCAATCCCCTTCAAGTACAAACTTGTGGGGTGTGGGGGTACAAACTTGTGGGGTGTGCGGGGACATGTCTGTGAGTGTGTTGGGGGATGATTTGTGGATGGGCGGGCGGGCGGGCGGGCAGGCGGGCGGCGGGCGGGCGGGCGGGCGGGCGGGCGGGCGGGCGGGCGGGCGGGCGGGCGGGCGGGCGGGCGGGCGGGCGGCGGGCGGGCGGGCGGGCGGGCGGGCGGGCGGGCGGCGGCGGGCGGGCGGGCGGGCGGGCGGGCGGGCGGGCGGGCGGGCGGGCGGGCGGGCGGGCGGGCGGCGGGCGGGCGGGCGGGCGGGCGGGCGGGCGGGCGGGCGGGCGGGCGGCGGGCGGCGGGCGGGCGGGCGGCGGGCGGCGGGCGGGCGGGCGGGCGGGCGGGCGGGCGGGCGGGCGGGCGGGCGGGCCGGCGGGCGAGCGAGCGAGCAGCTGGCTGGCTGGCTGGCTGGCTGGCTGGCTGGCTGGCTGGCTGGCTGGCTGGCTGGCTGGCTGGCTGGCTGGCTGGCTGGCTGGCTGGCTGGCTGGCTGGCTGGCTGGCTGGCTGGCTGGCTGGCTGGCTGGCTGGCTGGCTGGCTGGCTGGCTGGCTGGCTGGCTGGCTGGCTGGCTGGGTATCAAACAATTTGTCATGTTTTTAGTTTGGGAAAAACTTCCGTTTGCTCCTGGGATCGGTTTGGTGAGAAGAGTGTTTGTGTGATATACCAACATATCGTCTTAGTTTTCCAAATACGCCGCGTAAGTGTCTGCCGTTTACTTTTCGCCCCCTGCCGTGGCTCAGGTGAGTTGAACCTTGTTTTGGTGCACCATGCCACACTTTCTGAATACGGCGTGGTTTCATGCCCTGCGGCTATAAGCGATGTAGCCTAGCCACGTGCCGGCGTTGTCTGTGTCGGTGCTGGTCCTTGGCGCACTATGATATGGTTGCATAGTATGCATATATTATATCATGCATATAGTATAGTAGTAGTATGCATATAGTGTAGTATGCACGTATTATATCATGCATATAGTATAGTATGCATACAGTATAGTATGCATACAGTATCGTATTCATAGTATGCCAGCAGTATATCACAGTATGGCGCATTAGCATGGTTCTGAGGTCTCACATGCTGGAGCTGGTTGATGTATGAGTCCGTGCCTCGTGTCCTCTGTTTCATGTTAGGGGCGAAGCAAGGCAACACCCTTCCATTCAAGGGGTTGTTTTCGTACTTGTTGGTACGGGGACAGCTGTCCCTGCTATGGTGGCCGCGCTGGCATTTGATGGTCACCCTGGGTCCAGAAGCGCCTTGCAGGCTGTAGCTTACCAGTGCACGCCCTGGCTTGGCACCTTGGTATTATTTCTTGGTGCATCCTCGGCACTGATAGCGCAGGCAATTATGGTCCCCGCGATGGCCTCGCAAGGTAGCCCCGCAAGGCCAAAGGTTTCCGTACTTGTTGCGCTACTTCCCTGCATCCACGCGTTGATTGGCACTGTTGCCACCGCTGCTGCCGTCAACTCTAGAAATGGCCCCCGGAGGTGCACGACGTGGCTGGTTGATGTAGTTGTCCGCGCTTCGTTCCTTATCATGGCATCGCTGCATTAATGGCTGTCGCGCGTTCACGTCCTTGCTGGCTGATGTACTTTAATGTGCTCACTCTCTTATCATGGCCCCGCTGCATTAATAATTAATGCTCTCTTCCTTATCATGGCCCCGCTGCATTAATAATTAATGCCCATCGCAGGTGCACGACGCGGCCGAGCGTTACAACGAGAAGAATGATTTCCGGTTCAAGGCGCGACTGATTGCCGCCGATTGCTTCGAGGTGGGTGGGTGTAATCATTACTCCTGCCCTCTTCTTTGGTAGCTAGTTGCACGTAATTTGACATCATACGCCATTTGTGGCATGCTCGCTGATTGCTTGGAGGTCGGTGGGTGTATACTTCTGCCCTCTTCTTTTGTACCAACCTGGGTGCATCTAGTTTAGTTTGACATCATATGCCATTTGTTGCACTGTCGCCGAACGCTTTTGAGGTAGGTAATCTAGAAAAGTCCAAGGTGGGCGGGTTGCTCTGCGAAGCAGTAGGATGGTACCTGGGTGCGTGTATTTCGACTTCCAATGCCACTTCCCCTTTTAGTCATGCAGTATTATTCAATCATGCGGTTCATCGCTGCAGATCGCTCCGAGGTATATATCCAATGAGGGCGACCCCTTCTCATGACAAGTGGCGTCGCCTAGTTCCAAGGGGAAGATACCTCGGTGCCGTGCCATGCAAAGAAACGGCAAGGGTGACAGACTGCCACTTGTCGCATCACCGTCGATTGCTTCGAGTTGGGCGGGTGTACTTGACATCATGCCATTTGTCAAATCCTGGCCAACTCCTTCAGGGTGGGCGGGTGGCGGTTGCTGCAAGGTGGGTGGGTGACGATTGCTGGAATTGGGCACTGGGTGTCCCCTTGTTGGCAACATCAGCATATTGCTGTGTCACATCAGCACATTGCTTTGGCGTGGCTGGATGAAGCGGACATGCTTGCATTATAGTGTATGCTTGCATGATAGTGTATGCTTGCACCAAATGTGCGCGTGCTTGCACCAATCTGCACGCTTGCACGAATGTGCGTGCTGTATTCGCGTGGCTTGCAGGCTGCAACTTGCAGCGCAATGGAGAACACTCTCCACCACCTCTCACGGCCACTCTCCACCACCTCTCACGGCCAGTCTCCACTTACCAGTCACCTATTTCCGTGCTTCATTATGGTTATGACTGTGGTGCTTTCTTGCGTGTGTGCATGCCTTGTGTGCCTGTGTGTGCGTGTTTGCGTGTGTCTGTGCAGTATGACCTGGTGACACATCTGAAGGATGACGTCCCGTTCGACATCTGCAGCTGCCAGGTGCTTAGAACTTGCTGGCCATGCCATTTCGAGTTAGCCTCCCTGTTGTTTCAACGCGACAAATGGAGTTCTGAACATCCCATCGGAATCTGCCAGGTGGCAGGCGACAAGCGTTGCACTACTGCACGTGGCACTACTGCTAATGCCACCCCCTTGATGTCATCCTAGTTGTTCGTACGTTTGGTGTTCACTGTTGGGGTTCGGATATTAAGTGTTCACTGTTGGGGTTCATCCTGTGCCTACGCAGGTATCGTGCAGTGCACGCGTGCCCCCCCCCCAAACCCCCAACACCCCTTTATGTTTGCTTATGTTCAACATGTCTTCTTGCTATCTAATACCGCGATCACACGTTTTGGCCTTCGTGACTGCTCACGCCGGACCCCATTTTGTCCGTAAACGTTTAGAGTGTGTTTGTTATATCGTTTGCTGGCCCTTACCGGACCGTGTGTGCTCCACTACAGGCGTATATTGCACCCCCATCGTGCATGTCCATCCTGACCTCATCTCCGTCTTACCTCACTTATTGTCTTTGGCATCGTCTCCGTCGTATCATCAGTCTCTTGCTTTAAGAGCGCACGCAGTTTGCGCTCCACTAATGCGCCCGCCGCCGCTCACCCCTTTCGGTTGGTTGTGTGTATCGTGTTTGTGGTCACTATACGTCATTCTCGTGGTCACTATGCAGTTTGCGCTCCACTACTGCTTCAGCTCGGAGGCCCGCGCCCGCCGTGCGCTCTTCAACGTGGCGTTCACGCTGCGACCGGGGGGCTATTTTATCGGGACCATGACGGATGCGGACGTGTTGGTGAAGAACCTGCGAGCGCGTGAGTGTTTTGTACTGGTTTCAATGGACGCGATGGCCGATGCGGATGTGCTGGTGTAGAATTTGCGAGTGCGGGAGTGCTTCGTATCGGTTTTGGTGAGCACTAAATGTTCATCGGGGCAGGGATCGTCAGAAATGTCAGAGCATGTCCACTCATCGGCATCCCCCACGATGGCTAGCGGGCATGTTGGTCAAGAGAGCTGCGGACCGGTGGGATATACGCGAATAACAGCGATGTAGTAGCATGCGATGTAGTATAATAATAGTATAATAGTATAATAACAGCGATGTAGTAGCATGCTATTCATAGCACACGTGTCCCGTGAACTCCCACGGCCATTCCATCGGTACGGCGACGGATGCCGGTGCGCCCGTCAAGAAATTGCGGGCAGCGCATGGTTTTTTAACACGATGAAAATTGATGTTTTTGTTTACGTTATTTATTCTTTTTATTCTTTTTTTTGGTACATAGGCCATGAGGTTGTACATAAGACCTTTGCATAGAACAAGCGTTCATATAGGATATAGCCAGGATACCACGCATCTTTGTCGGCAATCTCGGGGCAATTTGGTGGATGCACGGTACGGTGGCGGCTGGGATGCAATTCTGCTTTGGTAGTGATAGAAATGCTACTGCCGTGTTTCAGCATTCTCTCTTGAGGGCGGCTGCATGCTGTGCACCCTTACTGCTGCTGCCATAGGTGTAGTATCAACGAGAGCCGTTGGTGTACTATAACCGTAGTTTCTAATTAATAGTGAGATACGGTGCCTGCGCTATCGGTGCACGAGCGCGGGTTAGGTCTAATGTCCAGCAGATCGGTTGCGCACAAGTGCCGCGTGTGTGTTTTAATTGCTGCTGGCTGCGAAAGGGAGGGCCGCAGAAGGGCAATTCGAAGGCCGGGACTAGGCCGGCGGCCTGGGCCGACCAACCGGTGTGATCGGTTGGGCTTCACTAACCGGGGCAAGGGCAGGGAAACGGCAGCTGGGGACAGCTAGCGACAGGAGGGGGGGTGCTGGCGGTGGGCTCGATGAGTGGCAGGTTGTTAACGGGTGCCGCAGGTTTTCCTTGCTTGGAGAAAGCTTCTTTCGTTTGGAAGGGATGTGTTTTGTTTTATGGGAGGGCAATGTGTTACGGGGAAGGGCGAATATGGGAGCCGTGTGTCTGTGTTCTAAAAAGCCGAACAGCTTCTTTCTTCTCCCTCAACGTTGCATCACAAGGCTGATGCGAGAAACATGCTTTGCTCTTTGATGCATGGCCCATGGGCTTTCAAGTCATTCAAAAGCCCTCTTGTTCCTTTTGCTGCCTTTACGTGTTGCGGTTCACACCTTGCCTTTGTCTCGGCCATCATGATGGCAGTTCCACCCGATTGTCTGCAGTTCGGGAACCGCCTCTACAATGTGGCCTTTCACGCAGCACACAAGGACAAGGTGGGTCGTGCTTGTTTAGCGCACTTAGGCAGCCAGTAGAAAATTAGGCAGCCAGTATCGACAATTTTGGCTCGTTAAATTCACACGATTATTGGGTAACCTTTCGCGATTTTTTACTAGTCAGTTGCTTCGGACCAAGTGGCGTTCGAGGTTTTCCCTTGGTTTTTAAAATAAAATAAGATCAAGGGACTGGGTGGGTAACCGTCGGTAAAGGCAAGGTTGTGTTGCGCGAAGAGGCAGCGGGGAATGTTTCATTGAGGAATATCCTATTTGTTCAGTTTGGCGGAACTTGTTGGGTACTATGGATCGCCTCTATGTGGCCTAAACTGGAACGATGCAACATTTTCACAATCAATGTAAATTGAGAGCTAGTGTGGTTATACAAGTGGTAGTTTGAATAGACCTAACAACAGCATCCATGCTATCTGCCCAAGAGCGAGGAACCATTAAATTTATATCTTATGGTTTTGATGTAGCTTGCCGTGGCCCCTGTGCGTATGCCCTGGGTTTTGTATGCCACGTTTCTCTTATGCTTGCGATCTGTTCCGGCAGAAATTCTCGTCGGAGAACCCGTTCAACATCTGCTACACGTTCCGGCTGGAGGTGAGCGGGCAGGGTCCTGGGAATCTGTGGTGTGGGAAATAACGTGAACGTGCACCGTGGTGACAGTTGCTCACAAGGAACCCTGTGACTTGCTTAAAGTGACGTTACCCACAGAAGGAAAGCCGTAAAAGGTCCACCAGTCATGGTTGGGAAGGGGGGGTATATCTTTACTACTATGTATATTCGTTGAGAATGATAAATTACGGAGGTGAGAGTGGCATGCAACACATATATCTATATAGGTATATAGGTGTCGATATATATAGGTATAGATATAGATATGTAGTTATAGATATATAGGTATAGATAGATAGATATAGATAGATATATAGATATGTAGATACAGATATGTAGGTATAACTATTTATATTGGGGAATGTGATGGTTCTCAGACGTATCAGGCAGTTTCTTCCCCTCGAAATCCTGGATTCTGGTTCGCATACCCTGCGGTCGATTTCGACGCACATATATGTAAACTAATGTCTATCCGTAAGAATTTTAGATATAGCTGGGGAGGCTGCCGGGCTGCGATGGTCAGGCTGCGTGCCGGATGGTGGAAAAAGGCCCGGTGGGTACTCGGGGGGAAGGGGGAGGGGGGGCAACGGGATGGGAGAGAAGGGACGGAGGGCACAAATGGGCGTTGCTCAAGCGGGAATGCCAAGCTTTAGCCAACAAGGCTAGTGGCACCCGCACTGACTGGTTAGTCCCGCCCCACCCACCCACCCACCCACCCACCCACCCACCCACCCACCCACCCACCCACCCACCCACCCACCCACCCACCCACCCACCCACCCACCACCCACCCACCCCTGGCTAGTGGCACCGCGATTCTAGAACTATTGGAAGATTTGAAGAAAGTAACAAGGAGTGCTTGAAAAATAGGGCGATGGAGGGGGCGCACGTGCCAGGGATATGGTCACAAGAAGAGGACCAACATTCTCTCTAACATATAAATCAATAAATCAATCAATACAGTTATTTATGCCACACTGTCACTTTTCTTGCCTGCATTTCCGTGTCCTCCCTGTTTGTATATGTGTCCCTCCTTGTCTGTATGTGTGTCCCCCTTTGTGTGCATATGCGTCCTCCCTATGTGTGCATATGCGTCCCCCCTTTGTGTGCATATGCGTCCTCCCTATGTGTGTGTGCGTGTGCATATGCGTCCTCCCTATGTGTGTGTGCGTGTGCATATGTGCGCGTATGTGTGTTCGTGTATGTGTACTTGTGCCCATGCGTGTGTCTCTGGGAGCAGGACGCCATTGACGACTGCGACGAGTACCTGGTGGCGTTTGACGTGCTGGTGTCGCTGGCAGAGGAGGTAGGGGCCAGGGTTGCGTCCGCCAGGAGAGCGCAGGAACCAAGCCGCGTGCACATCAGAAACAAACGCTACCCCTGGTGTGCGGTCAGAGAATGCCACATATCGACGGCAGGATCAGGATAGAGATGCGTTCGCAGGCTTAGGAATGCAAGTCCTTGTTCACTGGTTGAAGAATGCCACATTTTTTCTCCCAGCTGGAGCACACTTGGTTGGCAGGATTCAGAGTGCAGCATTTGATCTGCAGTCTCATCACACAGATTGCATACATGGGCTGCCGAGCGCAGCACACGGGCTACACCCATTCACAAGCCAGAAGATGCAACGCATTCAACCGGTGCACCTCGGACCTGGCATGGGGCCGTGTACATTTTTTTTTTTCAAGCAATACACTGGCTAGTCCGTCCCTATTATCATCTGGGTCCGCAGGTCTTTTTTCCCTCTCCTGTTGCCTCCCCTCCTTTTGCCTCCCCTCCTTTCGCCTCCCCTCCTTTTGCCTCCCCCCCTTTCGCCTCCCCTCCTTTCGCCTGCCCTCCTTTCGCCTGCCCTCCTTTCGCCTCCCCTCCTTTTGCCTCCCCTCCTTTTGCCTCCCCTCCTTCGCCTCCCCTCCTGTTGCCTCCCCTCCTGTTGCCTCCCCTCCTGTTGCCTCCCCTCCTTTCGCCTCCCCTCCTTTCGCCTCCCCTCCTTTCGCCTCCCCTCCTTTCGCCTCCCCTCCTTTCGCCTCCCCTCCTTTCGCCTCCCCTCCTTTCGCCTCCCCTCCTTTCGCCTCCCCTCCTTTTGCCTCCCCTCCTTTCGCCTCCCTCCTTTCGCCTCCCCTCCTTTCGCCTCCCCTCCTTTCGCCTCCCCTCCTGTTGCCTCCCCTCCTTTCGCCTCCCCCCTTTCGCCTCCCCTCCTTTTGCCTCCCCTCCTTTCGCCTCCCCTCCTTTCGCCTCCCCTCCTTTTGCCTCCCCCCTGTTGCCTCCCCTCCTTTTGCCTCCCCTCCTTTCGCCTCCCCCCTTTTGCCTCCCCCCTGTTGCCTCCCCTCCTTTCGCCTCCCCTCCTTTCGCCTCCCCTCCTTTCGCCTCCCCTCCTTTTGCCTCCCCTCCTTTTGCCTCCCCTCCTTTTGCCTCCCCTCCTTTCGCCTCCCCTCCTTTCGCCTCCCCTCCTTTCGCCTCCCCTCCTTTTGCCTCCCCCCTTTCGCCTCCCTCCTTTCGCCTCCCCTCCTTTCGCCTCCCCTCCTTTCGCCTCCCCTCCTTTCGCCTCCCCTCCTTTCGCCTCCCCTCCTTTCGCCTCCCCTCCTTTCGCCTCCCCTCCTGTTGCCTCCCCTCCTTTCGCCTCCCCTCCTTTCGCCTCCCCTCCTTTCGCCTCCCCTCCTGTTGCCTCCCCTCCTTTCGCCTCCCCTCCTTTCGCCTCCCCTCCTTTCACCTCCCCTCCTTTCGCCTCCCCTCCTTTCGCCTCCCCTCCTTTCGCCTCCCCTCCTTTCGCCTCCCCTCCTTTCGCCTCCCCCCTTTCGCCTCCCCTCCTTTCGCCTCCCCTCCTTTCGCCTCCCCTCCTTTCGCCTCCCCTCCTTTCGCCTCCCCTCCTTTCGCCTCCCCTCCTTTCGCCTCCCCTCCTTTCGCCTCCCCCCTGTTGCCTCCCCTCCTTTCGCCTCCCCTCCTTTCGCCTCCCCTCCTTTTGCCTCCCCCCTGTTGCCTCCCCCCTTTCGCCTCCCCTCCTTTCGCCTCCCCTCCTTTCGCCTCCCCTCCTTTCGCCTCCCCTCCTTTCGCCTCCCCTCCTTTCGCCTCCCCTCCTTTCGCCTCCCCTCCTTTCGCCTCCCCTCCTTTCGCCTCCCCCCTTTCGCCTCCCCTCCTTTCGCCTCCCCTCCTTTCGCCTCCCCTCCTTTCGCCTCCCCTCCTTTCGCCTCCCCCCTGTTGCCTCCCCTCCTTTTGCCTCCCCTCCTTTCGCCTCCCCTCCTTTTGCCTCCCCCCTGTTGCCTCCCCCCTTTCGCCTCCCCTCCTTTCGCCTCCCCTCCTTTCGCCTCCCCTCCTTTCGCCTCCCTCCTTTCGCCTCCCCTCCTTTCGCCTCCCCCCTGTTGCCTCCCCTCCTTTTGCCTCCCCTCCTTTCGCCTCCCCCCTTTTGCCTCCCCTCCTTTCGCCTCCCCTCCTTTCGCCTCCCCTCCTTTTGCCTCCCCTCCTTTTGCCTCCCCTCCTTTCGCCTCCCCTCCTTTCGCCTCCCCTCCTTTCGCCTCCCCTCCTTTCGCCTCCCTCCTTTCGCCTCCCCTCCTTTCGCCTCCCCCCCTGTTGCCTCCCCTCCTTTTGCCTCCCCTCCTTTCGCCTCCCCCCTTTTGTCTCCCCTCCTTTCGCCTCCCCTCCTTTCGCCTCCCCTCCTGTTGCCTCCCCTCCTTTCGCCTCCCCTCCTTTCGCCTCCCCTCCTTTCGCCTCCCCTCCTTTCGCCTCCCCTCCTTTCGCCTCCCCTCCTTTCGCCTCCCTCCTTTCGCCTCCCCTCCTTTCGCCTCCCCCCTGTTGCCTCCCCTCCTTTCGCCTCCCCTCCTTTCGCCTCCCCTCCTGTTGCCTCCCCTCCTTTCGCCTCCCCTCCTTTCGCCTCCCCTCCTTTCGCCTCCCCTCCTTTTCGCCTGCTCTCCTACTGCCTCCAATATGTTGGTGCTGTCAAACCATGTACAGAGCTTATGACAACTACTTTGCGACTCTTAAAAAAAAAAAAAAAACGCCCGCATGGATCGTGCGCTCGCGCACGGCCTCATCTTGTGCGTGGTACTGGGACAAATCCCTTGCCGTGTTCCTTTGCCCTTGTAATCTATATTTTTCTTTTCCCCGTGTTGCCGTTGTACTGCATTGCTTCTCTCTTCCCTGTATATGGTGTCACGCGCCCGCATGGCCTCTTATTTTCATATGCTTCTTTTCTATCCACCTATGCTTTTTTTCTGCCGTGGGCGGTGCCGTGTCCCAGTACGGCCTTGTCTTGCGGCTGCGGCAAAACTTCCACTCGTTTGTGTGGGAGGAGCTTCCCAAGGACGAGAACAAGGGGCTTCGCGGGTTGTTGCCGATGAAGGAGGGGGAGAGGGGTAAGCACTGCGGGCGCTATTTGATCTGTTGCAACTTGTATGTGTGGCCTGTACATGTTTGTTGGTGTGTGGTGTGTAGTGGGGAGAACAAGGCGCTGCAAGGCCTGTCGGCTGTTGCCCATAAAGGAGGTATGAGGCGAGGAGAGGTAAGGCGGCCGAGGCAGGGAGACCTAAGGCATTTATCAATCGCATATTGTATTGTGTTTCTCTTTTAGGGAGTGGGGTATAGTGGGAGAGTGATGCAGTCCTTTGTGACCTGCTATCCGAGTAGGGAATGGGGGAGACGTACAGTTGGCACTATTTATGCGTCGTATCTATAAACACAGCACGTATCGTGTGTCGTGTATTCCTCACCAAGTTGGACTGTGTTGGGAAAACAAGGCGACATGCGGCATGCTGCTGATCAGGGGAGTGGAGAGCCGTAGTAGGGCTCACAATATGACTGGCATGATCATGGCCTCAACATATAAATATGAACATAATAATAAATTGGTGTATGTGCTCAACTCTACCTTTTTCTATATTTCAAATTTGAGAGAGTGGGTTAGAGCAGGTATGCAACACTGTCCTCTGCTGCCTGCTGCTGGAGAGGGAAGAAGGGAAAGGCAAGTACCGTCAGCACCATGCCTCATATCATGTAGGGAATGCTTAGGCTAGGTCGGATACGCACAGCATGGGATAGTCGGAGTCGCACTGCTGCGCCTTTGGCCACCTGCAGACGTCACCTAGGCGTATGTCCTCACAGGCATAGAACGTTGCTGTTGGTTTTCTTGTAAGCGAAAGTTTCCCGGAAAGGTCAAGGTGGCCGCTGCCAGGCTTAACCCGTAGCCTGACTGGCCTTGCGCTGATGTCGGCGTTCCCTACCTTCCCTGCCATCGTCTCGGTTTTCTGCGTTGAACTTTCTGCATTGGATCCGCAACTGTGAACCTCTGTAGGTGGGGGATCCCGTGGGGCGGGATGATGGGGGCTTGGGGATGAGATGGGGCTTTAGGGATGGGATTAGGGCTTTAGGGATGGGATTGGGGCTTTAGGGATGGGATTGGGGCTTTAGGGATGGGATTGGGGCTTTAGGGATGGGATTGGGGCTTGGGGATGGGATTGGGGCTTTAGGGATGGGATTGGGGCTTTAGGGATGGGATTGGGGCTTTAGGGATGGGATTGGGGCTTTAGGGATGGGATTGGGGCTTTAGGGATGGGATTGGGGCTTTAGGGATGGGATTGGGGCTTTAGGGATGGGATTGGGGCTTTAGGGATGGGATTGGGGCTTTAGGGATGGGATTGGGGCTTTAGGGATGGGATTGGGGCTTGGGGATGAGATGGGGCTTTAGGGATGGGATTAGGGCTTTAGGGATGGGATTGGGGCTTTAGGGATGGGATTCGGGCTTTAGGGATGGGATTGGGGCTTTAGGGATGGGATTGGGGCTTGGGGATGAGATGGGGCTTTAGGGATGGGATTAGGGCTTGAGGAGGGGGACATGTGGGCAGTCGAGAAGGGTTTGGGGGACATCAATAGGAGTGGGAAAAGTAATTGAAGAATTGCGGGGGGGGGGGGGGGGGGGGGGGGAGAGGAGTGGATGGAGGGGCCAAGGGAGGGAGCTGGGGGGGCGAGGAGGAATTCGGAGAAGTGGAGAAGGGGTGTTGGGGAGGTGGGCGGAGGCTTATGTTGTATTTGTCCATGCTTTGCATTTGGTGTGTGTGGCAGGCGGACCTCCGCGGCTGGCGCTGAGCTCTGAGGAGTGGGAGGCAGCGTATCTGTACCAAGTGTTTGTGTTCCAAAAGGTCCGTGTTTGTCCATAAGGTCAGACGGTGATCCTGCCGGCCCTTGCTTCCGCATCGGACCATGCACGCTTATTTGTTACCGTTTGTTGTGTCAGCCAAACGTGATATTACCATGCGTGTTTGTATCAGCATTTTTTCTACGTGGTGGACTAGGTCGTTTTTCCACGTGGCGGACACAAGTCTGCGTGGTCAAGTAAGCATTGTGCATGCATGCAACCATGCACGGGTAGGTCATACGCCTAACAGGGCAGGTATGCTTAGAATGGGCCGCGTGGACCTTGTAAATCAGGCGGAGCAGCGTGGTGTTGCGGTGCAGATGCAATTCTATACCTGAGCTTTATCCCGCACGCTGCAAGACAAGAAAAGCCGTTTCTTGTCAGGTTTTTCTTGTCTTGCTGCAGCCCACGTAGCTCCCTTGTCTCTGGAAAGACTTCCTTTTTTAAGACTTCCTTTCCTGAAAAGACTTGCCGTTTTGAGAGGGGAGGACTCGTGGCTGTTTGACTGTTCCGGTGTGTTGTTGTTTTGTTCTGCCGCTGCTAGTACTAAATGTACCGCTAATGTCATGATGTCGTAGTACCCCTGATTAGGTTGCCTTATTGATTCCAGCTCCATTGAGGCCTGGACAAGTGACCCTGATACCTGGGTAGGTATTAGGTTGTATCTGTTGTTGGACTTGTAACGTTGGAATAGGCGTGCCAGAGCCACGGATGCCTGGGTTGGTTGTACCTGTTATTGGACTTGGTGCCTTTCTACTGCACTTCCACGGCGATGGATTGGATACTCATTACAACAATTGCCTTGCGAAGCCTTTGCTTAGCTGTCACACTATCACCTGGGGCACTCGACGACAAGGGGCACTGGAGGAAACGGAAGCAGGATGCCAGTCGCACGGCATGGGATTCCGCCATCGTTCTCTCCTGTGCGGTTGCATTTCATGAAAGCACCCTCTACGGACAGACCCATTTGAGCATTCATCGAATCGTGGTCTGGGTCCCTGTTTGCGCTGTGTATTATCACGCTCCCTTCTTCCCACCCTCCCTTTATTCCATTCTACAGGTGGACACGAAGGAGCCCACGTCACGCCGGGTGCGCGAGAGCTGCGGGTACCAGCCGATTCCCCCAGATGCCGTGGAAGACCTCATCACGCCCACCGTGCAAGCGGTCGTTGACCTCATCACGCCCACCGTGCAGACGGTCGTCGCGAAGCACAAGGTGCCTGTTAAGGTGGAGTCGACGGTGGGTTTGCCGGTACTGCCGCGTGTGCAAGCGCGGGCTGTTGTCGAACAAGCGCGGGCTGCTGGGACAGATCGTGAAGGCTCCCCGACGGTATCTGACGAGGCCACGAGTGCCCAGACGTTCTCAGGAGTGGACGAGGCGGTGGACAGGCCAAACGTGGTGGGGGCGGAGCCGCCTGTGGAAGACCAAGGCGGAGACTCGGGAGGCGATGAGGTCATGCAAGACCTGCATGGTTCCCCGGGAGAGGGAGGGGTTGCAGATGACCGAGACGCGCCCGGTTTGGGAGAGCCGGCTGGGGATTACCAATCGGCCAGTTCGGAGGAGGGTCCAGATGACCCAGACTCGCCAGGACGGGAAGAAGCTGGGGATTACTCTCCAGAATTCGAGAAACCTGGGGAGGACCAAGTGTCGCCTGAGGCTGTAGAGCCCCTGGATGACGAATGTTCGGCCGAAGAAGGAATGGGAGAGAATTGCGGTTAGGTAGCCTGACTCATGCCGCCTATTGAATTGATTATTTAATTAAGTGAGACACCCATGTGTGTGTGCCTTTAGTCAGACAACAATCTATGTGTTCCAATAGTAGAGACAACAACGTATGTTTGCCTATAGTAGAGACAACCCTGTATGTGTGCCAATACTATCTAGAGACAACAATGCATGTGTGCCCATAGTAGAGACAACCATGTGTGTGCGCCAATACTAGAGACAGCCACAATGTATGTGTGCCAATAGTAGAGGCAACCATGTATGTGCGCCAATAGTAGAGACAGCCATGTATGTGTGCCAATAGTAGAGACAACCATGTATGTGTGCCCATTAATTAATAAATTAATTAGACTCGTGCTCCCGTTGGGGAGTCACGGAGCATTAACCCCGATGAATGGATGGATGGGGACACACAATCCTACCGGTCTAATCTATCTACAACATCAAGCCAACTCTATTCTAAGCTCTCTACCCTAGGGGTCCTGTCTAGCGTGCTTCCCGCGTGTATGCAAACGCAGGCCGGCTTCCCCGCGGGAGGGGGTTCGTTGTCCTCTATGACCTGGGCCCACTTGGCCTTGTCCATCATCTTGTTCCAAATCACGGAGAGGCCTAGGCCCCCCATGTCCTCTAGTAGCTGTTCTTTGAAGGTGCGTGCCTTGTGGCGTCTAGTAGGGCTGGCCGGACATCCGGGTCATTTCGCGACACGAACACGAACACATGGGGAGAGTACCCGAACCCGAATACCGAACATTCCCAGGTGACCCGAACCCGAACACGAACATGTTCTGTACAGGTTTAAGGTGACCCGAACCCGAATCCGAACATTACCCGAACATTTTAATTACCGAACACGAACAATTCATAAAGATACACTTGTGAGTAGGATACGGACACCATCGAGGACAATTGAACTGTCACAAAAGAATTAAAGCAAAATGCTAGCTGTCGTCTGAACTTCTGAAACCGATAGAAAGAAAACTTCGTACTTTATTATCTTGTTCATTGGCTGGTACTTTTCAACTGTCGAATGATAAGTGTTAAGTTCTGTGGTTTGGTACTGAAAAATTCGGCTGAAAACAATAACAACAACCGAAAAGTATGTCAATGTTCGGTACCGGGTCAGAGGCGGATATGTTCGCCCGGTTCCCAGGGTGACCCGAACACGAACACGAACATGTTCTGTAAGTTCCGAGGGTGATCCGAACCCGAAAAGCACATGTTCGATCGGCCGAACATTTTAGGCGACCCGAACACCGAACATGTTCGGTATTCGCCCGAACATGTTCGTGTTCGGTATGCGGCAGATGTCCCAGCCCTAGCGTCTAGCACTGCGGGGCCCGGCCCATGTAAGGAGGTGCCGGCCAGGCTGAGCTTGGCGCAGTCCTACGGGGGGGGCGCGTGATGTGTCTACCTGGTTGGTGCGAGCTAAGTGCCCCACTAGCTGCAGGCGCCGCTGCTTAATGGTGCTTGTGATGTATGGCATGCCGAGGTACAGGTCCTCATTGCGAACATGAGCAGCGTATCCTACACGAAAAATGGATCGCAGCATGTTGGTGACCGCGCCGTCCAGCTTTCTGGCAAGGTCGGCGCTGTGAGGGTCCACGTCTCGGCCCCGTACGTACATAAGAACAGGGAGGAACAGGACTTTAAACAGACGTCCTGTTTCTCAATCTTGCCCAAGGGCTTGCGCCACAGGGCCCGGTATTGGCGTAAAGCGTGCCAGGCGAGGTAGATACCGGGTGGTCTACGTCGGCCTCGCAGCTGGGGAGTATATATAGGCTGCCCAGCAACTTGACGCGGTCCTGATACAGGACTCGAGAGCCGTCAAGGAGAAATTAAGAGGTCGGGCGGTCAGCTGAGTGATGTGTGCCCATAGTAGAGACAACCATGTATGCACATGTGTGCCCATAGTAGAGACAACCATGTATCGCTTCCCCCAGAAGCCAGGTGAGACGTCAACCTCCCTTGCCGACGAGCTTAAGGACCAGCTCCTTACCCTCTGACATGGGCTTGGTAGGTGAGGTAGAACTGCGTGGGTGTCACCGCCTTCCCCACTCACGGGACAAGGCGGCTCCCCCACCAGTCCTGCTCACCTTCCCGTCCCGCGAGGACAAGCAGCGGTTCCTCTCCCGTCGCAAGCGGTTGCACGACCTCACCTGGACGCTGGACGACGACCTGACCCCCGCTCAGCAGCAGCAGCGACGCGACCTGTGGCCGGAATACCTCCGCCACAAGCAGGACCCCCAAAAGCCCAAGGTGTACTGGAGGGGCGGGGACCTGATGATCAACCACAAGATGTGGACGCCCCCCGCGGGCTAGACTAGCTAACAGCCCTAGCTTGTATCCCTCAGTAGTCACTGCCGCCATGGCAGCAATGTTTGCCTAGCTGTGCCAACATACCCAGACACGTGCATCGCTCATGCACGGTATACAACCAGCCATAGCCTTAGCTTAGTCCTTGTACAGCCATGCTACGTCCTGGCTATGACCAGATTCCTTGCCACACGCTCCCTTGTTATATGCCATGCTCACATGGGTCTTATTGCACCCACAGATTGCCGGATCGTTAGCGTGTCCGTTTAGCTAGCGCGCCCGAATGCAGCTGTGGCATGCCTTAGGCATGAAGGAGACTGGGGGTCTCTGCCCTTTCTCCTGTTGTGCACGCACAGGGATTAAAAGCACTTCGGTGCTCCCTGACTCGATCCCCAACGGGAGCACAAGTTTAACTGATTAAGGCATGTATGTGTGCTTATACACAACGATGTATACGAGCTTATAATATGCATGCCCCAAGGACATTCCCAAAAGGGTAGGGAGACATGCCACGACCTACACCCAGATGTTGCTGGGCGCTGGCCGACCTAGTGGTCCCAGCCCAGTTTGAACACCGCATGATCCACTCTCTCTCCCTTCTTTGGACTGCCATGCAGAACAAGACGCGGTGGCAGAAGATTGTCAAGGCTCACACGCCAGCCCCTGTGGGCAAGCCACCTCCCCCCAAGCGGAGGAGGCGTTTTGATGAGTAGTATAGTTAGGATATTCTAGACTACAGCTGTAGATAGCTTAGAGTTAGGTTCGTTCGATTATACGCGGCTTCCTCCACTCCAACCATCATCCATCATGGAATATGTGCTACATGATCTCCCAACGGAGGCATGTTATCATTTAATTTAATTTAATTTAACTCGTCGTCTGTCTCTGGTCCTCTACGGAGGACTGAGTTGAACTCAGTCCTCTCTAGAGGACCGAGTTTTTGGGTTTCGTAGAAAATTCGCCCCGGTCAGAATGTTTGACAAAAAAATTCTCTCAAAATTTATTCAAATACTACGTGAAAAGATCTTTCTTGGACATATTTTTGGGATTTTTTTGGATTTGGTATGAGCGGCTAAATGTACGGTCAAAGTACAGGTGGTAAGGGTACTTTTCCACGTGAAACGCGAGTTCCGGAAATGCACGACCTAGCCATGGCGGCTCGCGCCCATGCATGCAGTTTACGTTTGCGGACGAGTTAGCTGTCCAAACTCAGGAAATAGATTTAAGATGCTCTAAAGATGATAAAAATCAATTTTTAGCTCGCGGGGATGCGGTTTACCCGGTGTCGGCACTGTTCTTGCTGGAAAAAACTGCGATAAGGCAGGTCGACGGAATTGATGACTGCGCTTGCTTTCCGGCGCAATTTCAATGGCTGATAGGTTTCTTTCTACATTTTAACATGAATTGTATTAGAATAAATTGAGTGACAGTATAGATTTGATGATTTCGACCATTCTGTCACGTCATGGTCTATGTGCCGCAAAGTGCCACTTTTGCGGGCACCGCCTGGGCCAAGGTAACGCCAGCCGTGCCAGGTAAAGCCGGATAATCGTTGCCTCTTCGTTTCTTGATGTTCTTACATGAGTTTAAGCTTGCGAGGCGTTGTCAGGTTCAAGTCTTGATGCTCTTTCTTGACCGTTGCCTGCCCCTCTCTAAAACCCCCTTTTCAGATGATGTTAGCAGGCATTTGCCTTAACCCAGTGTAGTTGTGCAGGGTTTTAGGAGCTGTGCAGGTTTAAACACCTTCGTAGATGTTAGTTATTCTTTTGCTACGTTCATACTGCATGATTGTGTGGCCACGGGCTGCGTCAAGGGTGCATTCAAGCTTTTACGGGTGAGTGAAAAGTCTTGGTGACAAACCACTGCCATCATGTGCCAGCAACTATGTTGGCCACATCATGGCAAGGCAAAACAGTTATAGCCATATCTATTGTTGTTAGAAACAATGGAAATATGCTTAACCTACCCATTATATTGGTGGTTGACACTTCTAACATAACCCTTTGTTGGTAGGTATCCAAGCCCATTCCCTACATGCATGCATAGGCTCTCACTGCATGATAAGGTATGATATACCTGAAGTATGATGATGCAAGTGTGTTGTCCTGTAATGCTTGAAGGGAAATGAGTTGATTGGGATGGTTGGTGGCCACGGTGATGTGTAGTATGACCGCACTTACATGCTAGCAAAGTTAGCAAAAGCCCCATTCCTCTCCTGAGGACTGAGAGTTTTTTAATTGTTTCAGGCAGTTGCAGTGGCCAAATCGAGCCCAGTTTTTTGCCACGTTTCAAGAACTATAGTGTTTACATGCCTATATTTTTTCTTCATGCTCCAGGATTTGATTGAATTTTTCCCACTCGTTCTTATCCCGAAAAATGCAAATTCGCGAGGGGTGCCCAACGTCCGTGTAATTTTCAGGTGTTCGGGTCAAGTTTTCACATATGCAGTATTTTTGCCAACAAAATGACATCTAGTACACCCCCGATCCACATCAAAACATTTGGGATGGACCCCCCACCTAGTCGCTACACGCGGTTGAAAATTGTCAACTCAGTCCTCCTGTGAGGACTGAGTTGGGACAGACGACGAGTTAATATGCATGTGCATGGCATGGCTGTGCGCGTAAATTATTTAATGGCATGGCTGTAACATGCCTAGCGCATTGTGGCCCTGTGTGTATATAGCCCACTACATAGGGCCCCGCATTGGTGCATACAGACCCCTGACCCGGCGGTGAGGGATCTTCTGCTGGCGTTCTGCAACCGTGTCCTTCTCTCTGACGAGCCGCTGCCTGCTGAGTGGCAGGCGGCCATCCGCGTCATGCTGTACAAGAAGGGCCCTGCTGATGACCCCGGTAACTATCGGGGTGTCTGCCTCCAGAGCGCCGCGCTGAAGGTCTTCATGCGCATGATGCTGCACAGGCTCCGCGCCGCGCTGGACCCACACCTGGGTGAGTCTCAGATGGGTTTCCGTCGTGGTCGTAACACTCTCATGGCTGTGTTTGTCGCGCGCCGGTTGATGGTCTGGATCGAGGTGCGCCGCCTTTGCCCTGACAGTTTGCCGCTGGTCTTCATTTTTGTTGACTATATCAAGGCCTTTGACACTGTAACAAGCAAAAATGACTTTGTTGTTACATCCTTTGTTTTGTGAATGTTTGGCTTTTATTCGAGGACTTTTGGATCAGTATTGAGAAAGTTATGAGGTTTCTAAGACGACGGTACTTGGAGCTCAATACTTTGTCAACCAACTGATAGGAACCCTCATTGGTCGTGGCCTGATCCACGTAGGGTTGTAGTTTGTTGGCTGATACTACTGATAGGAGCCCTCATTGGTCGTGGCCTGATCCACGTGGGGTTGTAGTTTGTTAGTTGGTACTATTGAGTCTTAAATGCTCCTTTGGGACTTCGGTGCTTACGACAGATTTAGGATCTCATGGAAAGATTCTGCCAGGCTGTGTGTGGTGTTGTTCTGTTTTGTGTGACTAGGATGGATACGAAGATCTTGTATAGAATTCCATGGTTCTGATTGGTTCTCTTCAGGCTAAGGTTGGAGCAAGTTCGACAAGCACGTCGATATCAAGGACGTGGGGTCGCCATTGTTGCTACGTTGGTTTTGATTCACCATGGTATAATAAAGCTTGTCTTTGTTGTCCATTCATAAGAGCCCCTTGGCTATAGACGTCCTTCAGTTCCACAGAGGTCGTCTATACACGAGCTTGTCTTTGTGTCTACAAGGGGTTGTGATTCCCTAAATCACGTGCTGTGGAATTTCCATCTCAACGTTGCTCGGATACTTGAAGTTCTGCAACTCAGGAAAGCAACCCAGGTAAAAGATCTTTCATATTGGACTGTGGATGATGCTGATGATCATTTTTAGTCGTTACATTGGTATCGGAGGATCTCTACTTTGGTGTTTCTCTTGAAGTCGCAACCTTCCGGGTAGTACAACGTTGATCAGATGTCTGTCATCCGAGAAGATTCATAGAGTTGCGGAAAACTTACGGTGTTACAGACTGAGACACATCCTGATGTGACTGTCTTGCTCTGTAACACTAGAAGTCAGCCGTAACCGTTGTCTCTACTAGGCAGACGATCGCGACTCCATGTGGAAGTATGAGTAGTTCGAAGACACAATCACCTTTACCCCCTACTAATCAAGGTTTGCGATCCGTCATCATCTCTGGAACCCATTGCTAGGGAAGGTGCTGAGACAACTACTCGTACTCCACGGCGTCAACTTGATTTCAACCGTACTTCTATGTCTGAAGTGAGGCGGCCCTCGTTGTCCATAGGGCCCAAGTTTTCCGTCATTGCATCTGGTCTCCAACCAGGCGAGCCATCGCTGACAGGCGTGGGTCGAGGAGCGTCACTGTCGCCCAGGATTCCAAGCGCGCGAACGAGTCCTGTGCGAGTGCATCTCTTCATTTCTTTTCCCGCTAAATACCACGCCTGGAAGAGACGGGACCAGACTTGCAGCGGATCGCCTCTCAGCAGCTAAAATCAGATTATTACACGATGAACAACACGCAGCGATGTATAGAAAGATGGTGGAGGAGGTGGAACAGGATGTGGGAAGACTTCGTCAGAGAATTGAGGAGGAGGAGGCGGCCATGCGTGACATGGTTGCTGGATTGGGGAGAGAGGCTCCTCGGTTGGGTGACGGAAGGGTTTTACCTAATAGTACCGCAGTTACTACGAGGAATGAGACGCAGGATAGCGATAGGCAGGATCCAGCGCAGACGACCTCGGTCACCTTCACCACCCCCGCCAGCGACGTCCCCGTGACCGTCACTATACCACCGCATCAAGGTTCCGCCCCGCCATTTCCAAAAATCGAATCCGTAGACAAGCTGTCGCTCACCAATCTAACCCACCGCAGTTTCGATCATTTCTCTACTCGATTCCAGGATGTGTTCGCTATCCACTTTGCTAACTACGGCAAACGAGCGGAAGAACGACTTTCCCTGGACATCCAGAAGAAGATGGTTCGACAGCGAATGAGCGACAGTGCAGCCGACAGGTTTGATGAGTTTTTACGATCCTCGGCAGGTAATACTTGCAAGGATTTGCCATCTCTCATGCTTTCATTTCGACGTTTTCTCCTTCCCCAGGACCAGCTCCGTCTGGACCGGGACGCGTTGGCCAACTGTACTCAGTCGGCCTGACACTACCACAATACGTAGAGACGTTTACCAACCTGAGGGCCAAAATCCCCCAGTGCTCTGATTCTGAAGCTCTTCACAGGTTTCTGCATGGGCTCTCCCCTCAAGTCAGGGTGGATATTGACAAGCATTTCTCCCCTTTCGACTATGTCGAGTGGAAGTGGGATACTGTGCTGTCTTATGCCCTCACGCTGTGCCGTGTCCCTGACTTTTCCCTCAAGTGGGAGCCTGCTGCAGGCAACCAGGCGCCTGCTGTTAAGAAGCCCCTGAACCAGCTGAACGCTGTGATGGAGGAGCTCAGTGCCATGGAGCAGTCCAAAGGAGCCTGTTTCACGTGTGGCCAGCTGGGACACTTTGCACGGGATTGCCCCAAGCGAGACCAGTTCCCAGCGACACCAAGGGTCCTCAGGGGGTTCTTCCATTCACCAGACCATCCACCTTCCCTCCTGGGGTGAGCCAGAGCGACCACAGGGCACAGCCTGGGTTTAGACCCAACTTCCAGGCTTCGGGCAAGGGACCATTCCAGCCCAAGGGCTTCAGCAGGCAAGACAGGCGTCGGATGGTCAACGCCCTGTGGCACCTCCTAGCAGAGGAGGAGGAGGGAGAAGGGGAGGCAGACGGCATAGAGGATCAGCAGGTGCAGCCTTCAGTGGGGAGCTCGTCTTCAGATCATCCTCCTGAGCTGCCAAAAAACTAGTGGAGCCCCCAGGACTACGTCCAGCGGTGGAGTTAACTGGTTTGCCTGCTGTGCATGTCCGTCCTGTGAACAACTTGTCTGCCTCTGATTCCACCACCCCATTGGGCCCTCCTATTCCCAGTCAACTCTTGAAGTTCCAGGCTAGGCTGTTGAACGTGCCAGTCCCTTTGGCTCAGCCTTTATGTCTCTTCATGATTGACTCAGGTGCAGGAAGTAACTACATTTCCACTTCCTTGGTGCAGGAGCTGCATCTACCAGTGCTCCCCACCCTGTGCCTGTTAAGGTCCAATATTCTGATGGTAGGCAGAGTAACTCACCTGGCTACGTGCAACTGCTTTTTCAAGTGTGCTCACGTCAAACCTTGTCTGTCACAGCAGATGTCATTCCACTCACTGCTGCTGATGTGATTCTGGGGATGCCATGGTTGGAGTCTGCTAATCCTGCCATCTTGTGGTCTGAGAAGGTGGTGCAGTTTCAGGATGGGTCAGTGTGGGACGCCACCACAGTGATTAAGGGGGGAGAAAGACCAGTCACAGAGTGCTGTTCTACTAATGAGGCTGTCAATGATGGGAGAGGGGTTGCAGGTGCCAAGGAGGACGTCAAGGTGCCTTCACTGGAAGAGAAACGTGCTGCATTACTTAAGCACGTATGGTCTGCCAATCACACCTTGTCTTACCTGGCTACTTACCCAGTGGAACACGTCTTTCTCTTACAGCTGGTTCCTAACTCACCCTCTGATGAGACTCATGGCCACACGGTGAATGCTGTGAACCCAGTACCAGCTGTCACAGAGGAGGAGCAGAAGCTGCATGATGCCCTTTTGGACAGGTTTGCTGCCATTTTTGAGGACAAAATGCCACAGTACCCTCCTGAAGGGCCAATCACTCATGTCATCAAGCTTGTGGATGGTGCCAGGCCTCCCTTTGTTCCCATGTACAGGATGGGGCCAGCTGAGATGGCAGAGCTGAAGGTGATCTTGACAGGCTGTTGGAAGCTGGACTCATTCTTCCTGCCAATAGTCCTTTCAGCTCTGGGTGTTTGCTTGTCCCCAAGCATGATGGTGGATGGCGGTTGTGCATTGATCTGAGAGGCCTGAACAAGGTCACAGTGAAGTCCAAGTATCCCTTGCCACGGATTGATGAGCTGCTAGAGAGGACAGCTGGATCATCTTACTTCACCAAGTTTGACCTTAGACACGCGTTCTGGCAGATCAGGATAGCTACTGAGGACATTCCAAAAACTGCATTCTCCACACCCTGGGGTCAGTTCCAGTGGACTGTGATGCCCATGGGGGCCTCCAACAGCCCAGCTACTATGCAGATGTTTGTGAATGCTATCTTTGGCCATCTGACAGGGAACTCTCTGCCTCAGATCTCCCCTGATCTCAGGAATCCCAGGTTCAAAGACATTGCCCACCTGTGTGACCCTGCAAGACCCGTGTTCAGGACCTGCGTGGTGGCCTACATGGACGACATCCTGGTGCACTCAAAGACGTTCAAGGAGCATCTGGAGAACGTGGAGGAGGTCCTGAAGGTCATCCAGCACTACCACTTGTCTGTCAAGAGGTCTAAGGTGGAGTGGGGGCATGAAGTGGGGTTCCTAGGGTACAAGTTGAGTTCCTTGGGTATGACACCTGACAATGCTAAGATTGCTGCCATCCTTGAGTGGCCTGTGTTGCAGTCTGCACATGATGTCAAGTCCTTCCTGGGCATGGTGGGGTGGTACAGGCGTTTTATCCCTGACATGGCTGCCATCTCCACCCCCTTGCTTGAGTTAATCAAGAAGGATGTTCAGTTTGAGTGGACAGATAGGTGTCAGCAGGCCTTTGACCTGTTGAAGCAGAAGCTCACATCCACCCCTGTGCTAGTGGGTCCCAACCAGATCTACCTTATCAGGTTAGGTCAGATGCCTCTCAAGGCGCCATAGGTGCTGTGCTGATGCAAGACCATGGCTATGGACCACAGCCAGTGGAGTACATGTCTAAAACCATGAGCTCAGCTGAACGTAACTACCCTGTACACGAGCAGGAGTTGCTGGGTTTAGTGGTAGCATGTCACAAGTGGGAGCATCTGTTGAAGGGAGCTCAGTTTTCTGTGGCTAGCAGTGCTACAGATGGGCTAGGGCAAGAGTCTATCACCCTGATGACTGACCACAGGCCCTTGGTGCACGTGCTAGAACAGAGTAGGATGAGTAAGAGGATGGCTGGGTGGATGGAGTACCTAGGGGGATTCTATCCTTTCTCTGTGCAGTATGTCCCAGGATCACAGAATGTGGTGCCAGACGCCCTCTCTAGAAGAAGGGATCTGATGGGACATTTCACGAGGATCTGGATATTTGTGCTGCCATGGTTTCTGTAGTAGAGTGTGGTGCTGTCACCAGGGCACAGGCAGCTAACCAGCAAACCTCCAAGCTGAGCCACCCCCTGTAGAGGCTAGCTTTAGTCACGAGATGCTCATTGACCAGGGCTCTGTCCCAGGGTCGACAGGCGTCCAGGGTGGGGGTCAGTCACTGCAGAGCAGTCTTAGGGAGGGTTCTGCTGGTAGCCAGCCCACTCTCACAACACAACCAAGCACAGAGAATCCTAGGAGGGGAAGGGACGGCCCAGGAAGTGGATACTGGAGCCAGGGATGCTGACCAAGTCTAGAGGATTGGCAGCTGAGATCAAGGGGAAGTCACGTACACCTGTGGCTGATGTTCTGTCATCCAAGCATCTAGTCACTAGTCACCTGCAGGAGGGTGAGGTGCTGCAGCTGCAGCCTTTAGGACCTGGCAAACAGCTAGTCCTGCCTAACCCTATGAGTATAGCCCTGCTGGACGTGATTAAGGCCTTCACTAAAACTGAGGACCTGGCCACTAAGGCCATTCAGGAAGGAAGCTTTGGTAACAGGCCTGTGGAGTACTGGGAGGGAGTCCTGTATGTCCACACCCAGGATGCAGATCATGTAGTGACCAGGAAGGTCTATGTGCCAGAAATGGCCATTCCCACTGTGTTGCATTGCTTCCATGACGACGTGACTGCGTGTCATCCTGGGTATGCTAAGCTTCTCCATGAAGTACAAGAGAGGTTTTGGTGGCCTGGCATGTTTCGTGATATCAAAGCCTATGTGGCTTCCTGTGACTCATGCCAAAGGAATAAGGTTAGGACTCAGGCAGTGCCTATCTTTCCTATGGCCATGCCTATTCCCCTTCGACCCTGGATCAGTGTGACCATGGACTTCATTTGTGGCTTGCCTGTTTCTGATGCTGGCAATGACAGGATACTAGTGGTGATGGACAGGCTGTCTAGAATGTGCCACCTCATCCCCTGCAATGCCCATCTCACAGCTGCCCAGTGTGTAGAGTTGTTCATGAAGGAGGTGTACAGATTGCATGGCATGCCACGTGTAATCATCACTGACCAGGATCCCTTGTGGATGTCTGGGTTTTGGAAGTCCTTCTTTGACATCCTAGACACTAAGTTGGCCTTTGGAGTAGCATACAGGTGTGCCAGCACGGGGGCTGTGGAGAGGCTGAACCGTATTGTACGGGAATGCCAGAAGCACTATTGTACCCATGATAACAAGGAATGGGACAAGAAACTTCCCTTCATAGAGTTTGCCATCAACAACTCACCCCTGGCTCCTCACCAAATGTCTCCATTTGTCATTTGCCATGGCCAGTGCCCCTTGACTCCATTTGACCTGGAGTTACCTGATAGGGATGCTGAAGGCCCCTTCAGAAGACGCCTAACCTCTGTCCACCAGTTGATTGCATCCTTCCAGGAAGCTCACAGTATGGTGGCTGCTCAGATGTTGCATGCACAGGACAAGTATTTAAACAATGCTTGGCAACAGATGTTGGCTACACACACCTTTGTGGCTCCTGGTGACCTGGTGCTCTTGGAGGCTAATCGTGTGCTACCTGAAAAGGAGCAATGCAGGAAACTGCAACCCTTGTGGTTGGGACCTTACCCTGTCCTGGACACCTTCCACTATGGGACTGTAGTTCAAGTCCAGGTGCCTTCCCACTGGAGGCTTAAGACTAACGTGTTTCACCTGGCCCAGCTCAAACTGTATAAACGCAATACCTTGCAGGGACGCCTTTCTGCTCCATTACCATTTGAGCTGGATACTGAGGGGGAGAGGATATATGAAGTGGAGCAGCTGGTGGCTCACAGAGTCAAAGGAAAGGGTAGGACCAAGCAGCTGCAGTTTAAGGTGCACTGGAAAGGAGAGTTAGAGTCTACTGCCACATGGCTGTGGTTGTCTGACTTGACTCACTGCCATGAGGTGGTCCAGGAGTATTGCCAAAAGAAGGGGCTCACTCTTCCTTCTTGGTATACTGAGTTGGTGAAAACCACTGCTCCCCTTCCTATATCTCAGGACTAACGAATGGTTTCTTCGTGCATGCTGTGTGGTCCCAGATGGAGGAGGAGTTCACGTACCCCAACTTGGGCCTGGGCGCCACCACGGAGGAAGGGGTCACGGGTATGCATCCAGAACCCCAACCCCATGAGTTATGTGGAATCCCTGTTTGACAGTATTGTCAGGCGTGACCTTAGGAGGGGTCAGCAGATGGATACCATTAACAAGCTCTTGCATTCAGTGATCTCCAAGCAGGATAAGCTACAGGAGCTTCTTCAGGGGTTGTCCTTGTCCCAGCCCCAGATGGGGAGTGGTGTTAACATAGCTCTCAGCTCCAGCAGCACTCCCATCATTCAGATTCCTCGTCATGTGGTACCTGTCAAGAATGTGGTGGCCTATGTGGATCACAGGAAGTGCACGGGACCTTGTGAGCATTGTGAGACGCTGGCCAAGGCAGTGGCTGCCCTTAACAGGGAGGAGGGGGAAGTGAGCCCTGAGGGTTATGTGGAGGAGGTCTTGTCTCAGTTGCACACCAGCCTGTATGAGATTGGCTCTCCTTTTGTGGGCCACCTGTTGCACAGGATGTTTGCCTTGACTCCAGGACCTGAGATTGACATGAGACCTGCAGAGGGGCAGGATATGTTGACCACCTTGCCTGAGGCTTTGAAAGGAGCCTTCATGCAGTTCCAGCCAGTGAGCATGGGTGAGGCCTCCTACATGGAGTTGTTGGAGTTTTCAGTCAGCAGGGAGACTTTGACTTGGCTCCTTCTTCTTCCAGCTCGGTCAAGGGGTGCTTCCCTTTGGAGACATCCAACCTTTTCTGCAGCCCAGGGTTGCCTAAGTACACCATGGAGCTCAAGGTTCGTCTGACCCCATTGAGGGTGTTGGTGCCTTTGATAGGTGCTAAGTGGTCAGTGGTCAAGACCTTTCTCCAGTTCTGGTGGGCGTACAGGTCATGGGTGAGCAGGCACAAGACGTCTTCTACTTGGGTGATGGATCCTGAGAGCCAGTCTGTGGTGCTTCTCTCCTACCCAGGGACATGCCTGCGTTATGTTGCCCAGATGGCAGCAGGGGCTGCAGAGACGTGCATGGTGCTGCAGGTCAGCAGGAACTGGCCAGACTTGGTTCACATGGTGGAGCAGTTTCCCTTGTTTGGGACCAGGGCAAGGATGGGTGAATGGGGATTGGTATAGCCTGTGAAGAACAGAGCTGTGCAGGAAGAGGATGGGGAAGGATGGGGGAAGAGCATGGAAGGTGCTTTGGATTGTGGTGTGAGGGGGGGATTCCAGGATGGATGATGGGGGGGGGCTCCAGTCCAGTTCTGATGTTCCAGTCCAGAGTTCCAGGTTCCAGGATGCTGAATGGAAGACCTTGTATTATGAGATGTGTTTATCTGGCTTTATAGTAGATAAGGTAGTGACTTGTTTGCTGTAGAGACCTGTGACTAGATGTTTATGAGATAGGAGGCCCTGTTTCAGGGATGTAAAAACCCATCTGCTTTTCCCAAGAGATGGTGGATTTCTGTTCAATGTTCCTCTGCCTTCAAGAGTTGGCTATTGGACCTGGGAGGTCCAGTTTTGAGGGGGAGATATGTAACAAGCAAAAATGACTTTGTTGTTACATCCTTTGTTTTGTGAATGTTTGGCTTTTATTCGAGGACTTTTGGATCAGTATTGAGAAAGTTATGAGGTTTCTAAGACGACGGTACTTGGAGCTGATACTTTGTCAGCCAACTGATAGGAACCCTCATTGGTCGTGGCCTGATCCACGTAGGGTTGTAGTTTGTTGGCTGATACTACTGATAGGAGCCCTCATTGGTCGTGGCCTGATCCACGTGGGGTTGTAGTTTGTTAGTTGGTACTATTGAGTCTTAAATGCTCCTTTGGGACTTCAGTGCTCACGACAGATTAGGATCTCATGGAAAGATTCTGCCAGGCTGTGTGTGGTGTTGTTCTGTTTTGTGTGACTAGGATGGATACGAAGATCTTGTATAGGATTCCATGGTTCTGATTGGTTCTCTTCAGGCTAAGGTTGGAGCAAGTTCGACAAGCACGTCGATATCAAGGACGTGGGGTCGCCATTGTTGCTACGTTGGTTTTGATGCACCATGGTATAATAAAGCTTGTCTTTGTTGTCCATTCATAAGAGCCCCTTGGCTATAGACGTCCTTCAGTTCCACAGAGGTCGTCTATACACGAGCTTGTCTTTGTGTCTACAAGGGGTTGTGATTCCCTAAATCACGTGCTGTGGAATTTCCATCTCAACGTTGCTCGGATACTTGAAGTTCTGCAACTCAAGAAAGCAACCCAGGTAAAAGATCTTTCATATTGGACTGTACATGATGCTGATGATCATTTTTAGTCGTTACAGACACGGTCCTCTGGGAGGCTCTTTGGGCCATCCTAGCTCTGGATCGGGTGCCACCAGCGTTTATTGCTGCCATTCGTCGACTGTATGAGGGCTCACAGGCAGTAGTGCGGACTGCGGAAGGCACCACCCCACCATTCCCCCTTCACCACGGGGTGTGGCAAGGTTGTGTCCTGTCCCCATACCTGTTCACTATCTATTGTCGTGGATCCGGGCACGTGCGCGCTATACTGCTCTTAAGGGGTTCGAGCCAGGCTTGGACATCCTTAACGAGCGCGAGCACGGCGGGGTTAAACCTGGCTACCGCCTGGCCGACCTCATTTATGCGGATGACACCACCCTCATCGCGCGCCCCCAGCACATTCAGACCTGGCTGGACTGTAGTGGGCCTGGAGGCGAGGGCGGTGGGGTTGGAGATTAGTGTTAAAACTGAGGCGATGGTGATTGGGGTCTCCAGTAGACCGCCGCTGCCGTGCCTGCTCGACGGGACGGAGTCGTCCCGTTTCGCGATCGCTTCAAACTGTTTGGGAGTTGGCTCCCTGGCACCGCCGACGATGTGGATATCCGCATCGGCCTGGCCTGGGCCAGGTTCCGTTCGCTCAACACCTACTGGCGCTCAAAGGGCCTGTGTGAGCACCGCAAGCGCATGCTCTTCAAGGTCCTCGTCCTCACGGTGCTCACGTACTGTATGGCGCCGAGGCGTGGACACTCACGCCCACACTGGCAGCTAAGCTCGACGGCACGGTTTACAGGATGCTCCGACAGGTCCTGAACGTAGGGTTCTCCAAGCGCCCGTCATTACATAGAGTCTTTGTATCAGGGTATGCCTCGTATTTCGGACGAGATTAGGCAGCGTAGGATAGATAGCATTTGTAGGGCACCTTGCTCGCACCATGGCCAGGTCGACACCGCCCTTGGTCTGGCAGCCCCCCAGCGGCTTGGCCAGCCAGGGCGGCATATTCTGACCTGGCCTGGCCCCAAGGGCATTCCCAAAAGGGTAGGGAATCATGTCACGAACTACGTAATCCAGAAGTTGCTGGACGACCTAGTGGTCCCAGCCCAGTTTGAATACCACATCCACTCTCTCTCCCTTCTTTGGACTGCCATGCAGAACAAGACGCGGTGGCAGAAGATTGTCAAGGCTCACACGCGGCAGCCCCTGTGGGCAAGCCACCTCCCCCCAACTTGAGGAGGAGGAGGCGTGTTGATGAGTAGTGTAGTTAGGATTTTCTAGACTACAATAGATTAGTAGCGTTAGGTTCGTTCGATTACGCGGCTTCCTCCACTCCACCCATCCATCATGGAATATGTGCTACATGATCTCCCCACGGAGGCATGTTATAATTTAATTGGTGCATGTTTGGCCCATGCGGCTCATCTCATCATTGCGCCCATACGGGGGGGCTCTGCTGCTTTATATGAGAAGTGCAGGTGCCTACTACTAACTGATATAAAAGACGTGATCCCGTTGGGGAGTCACGGAGCACAATAATACATAGATAATGTGCTTTTCATCCCTGTGCACATGTACTCCAGTGTTCAACACTGCATGGAGTACAGTGCACACTGGGAAGCTAATTAGGGCCGGGGCGGAGACACCCGTCTTCCCTCATGCCCGGAGGCAAGCCACACCTGCCATCGAAACTACTCACGCGAGGAGAGTCTGGCATAACTGTGGTTGCACTTATGCTGAAATGTGCGTGGGTGACACTAAAGTAAAATTAAATTATAACATGACTCCATGGGGAGATCTTATAGTTAGCCATGTGGAGAGCTTATGGTGTAGACACTTATAGCCATGTGGAGAGCTTATAGTTAGCCACGAGCCACGAGCCACGAGGTAGCCATGGCTGACGGCGGAGCTCATAACTTTCGCGTTTGGGCACCAAATTCGGCCGTGAATATCCCTATCGCTTCGTCTTTCTATAGACGCACACGCTGATATATTTTTCCCAAACGAAGACGCAATATTATGACGAGCAAACGCTCAACTA
Organism: Mesostigma viride; assembly: GCA_009746045.1. Classification (NCBI taxonomy): domain Eukaryota; kingdom Viridiplantae; phylum Streptophyta; class Mesostigmatophyceae; order Mesostigmatales; family Mesostigmataceae; genus Mesostigma; species Mesostigma viride. The sequence continues at coordinate 3,469,075 of RPFO01000175.1, read as the reverse complement.
CGCAACGCAGCCTGGCGGCTGCGATGAGCCAAGAAAATTCGCCTGCAGCTTCGGCTGTAATTCCGCCCGGCCTGCCAGGCAGCGAGACCTCTATACCGGCTCAAGCATTAGCAGTGCACTCGGCTCCTGCGGCCTCGCCCTCGGCATCGCGCGATCCTAAACGCAGTCGCCCAGCAGAACCACGCCCATCTGAACCGCGCTTTCGCCCCCAACCTTTCAAGGTCGACGATCTCGACTGGACTGCAATGCAGCTCCAGCAGATGCCATGCAGTTTCCTCTTCTTTGGGGACTACGCCTCGCTTTACGACATGGGCCTCCATCTCGATCCACGACATCAATCGCCTACACGAAAATGGCTGACGGCGGTATGGCTGACGGCGGAGCTCAGATCTTTTGCGTCTGAGCCCCAAATTTGGTCAGACCACTTGCATTCGATGCGCTTTATTCAGAAGCACACGCCAGTATAATGGGTTACAGCTGAAACGCAGTATTGCCAAAGTTATCACGTGACAAGCAGCTATGACGACCCCAAAAGCAAAACGGGGTTTGGAAAAGGAGCTTATCGGCTCCCAGCCCAACCCACTCGCCATCGTTCTTGCCCAGCCGCCTGGGCTCGCCAACCCATCGCCAAGCGCCTCGCCTGAGCCCAAGAAACCATGCCACGACCGCCACAAATGGAGCCTATTCTTGCTCGGCGACAGCAGGTTCTCCCTCCTCGAGTGGCAGAACCTGCCGCCGCAGGAATTAGTCGTCGAGGTCCTCCGGTTCCTCACACAGGAACGGAAGCTCTTCGTGCCCCAGAAGGGGGGGGCGGCTATCGACTATACCGCGACACGTCCTGGCTCTATACACTTATGAAGAACCACGCCAACGCCTGTTTATCTTGACCATCTACTACCAGCGCAGCCTCGCGGCGACATCAGCAGAGCGCTCAAAGCCCCCGCCCCCGCACAGCCGGCAGCCCCCTCGGCTCCCTCCCTCTGCAAGGATGACATCCGCGCAGTGCTGGAGGAGCACGTGACCTGGCCGCTGGCCGAGAAGCTGACATCGCTTAATATACCATGCTCAACACGGTCGAGGCCCGGGTCAGTCTCCAATGTGGAAACCCGGGTCGTCCACAAGCTACAACCCCAGTTCACGGCGCTACACACCACGGCGCAGGCTTCGGAAACGCATGCTGCACTTGTCTCTCGCCTTAACCAGGTGGTGCAAGCTAGGGCAAGTGCGGCGTGCTCATGAAGAAGCTTGAGGCCGATCACCGCCCACACCGAGGCCCTGCATGGCCGCGCACAGGTCCCAAATATAGCGGAGCAGACGGCCACCATTGCATCCCAGCCACCCCGGCAGGATGCTGGCGACCTCCCACCGCTCTCCTACGCGGACCTGTTGCGGACAGCGACCGCCTCCACCACCGACGCCATCGCCACGAAGCTCCAGGAGCTGGATCGAGGACCACCGCCAGGCCCAGCAGCGGGAGGTCACCGACCGCGCTCGCCGCGACAGTCTGCCGAGTGGTGCTGCGTCGTTTCCCCCAGAATTAAGCCAGGTGAGACGTCAACCTCCCTTGCCGACGAGCTCAAGGGCCAGCTCCTTACCCGCATGGGTCTGGTAGGTGAGGTAGAACTGCGTGGGTGTCACCGCCTTCCCCACTCACGGGACAATGTGGCTCCCCCACCAGTCCTGGTCACCTTCCCCTCCCGCGAGGACAAGCAGCGGTTCCTCGATCTCCCGTCGCAAGCGGTTGCACGACCTCACCTGGACGCTGGACGACGACATGACCCCCACTCAGCAGCAGCAGCGACGCGACCTGTGGCCGGAATACCTCCGCCACAAGCAGGACCCCCAAAAGCCCAAGGTGTAGTGGAGGGGCGGGGACCTGATGATCAACCACAAGATGTGGACGCCCCCCGCGGGCTAGACTAGCTAGCTAATAGCCCTAGCTTGTATCCCTCAGTAGCCACTGCCGCCATGGCAGCCATGCTTAGAATGCTTGCCTAGCTGCATGTGCCAACATCCCTAGTCACGTGCATCGCTCATGCACGGTATACAACCAGCCATAGATTACACCCACAGATTGCCGGATCGCTAGCGTGTCCGTTTAGCTATAGCGCGCCCGAATGCAGCTGTGGCATGCATGCCTTAGGCATATGAAGGAGACTGGGGGTCTCTGCCCTTTCTCCTGTTGTGCACACACATTTATTAAAATCACTTCGGTGCTCCGTGACTCCCCAACGGGAGCACGAGTTTAATTAATTAATTAATTTATTTATTAATTTATTAATTAATAAATCGCCTCATCCACCCCGACGGCACCCAGTTCTACAATGTGGTGGGTATGTAACTGATGCGCTGCGCAGCTTTCTGTTCGGGTGCGCCCGCCCCCAACTCCAGCACATCATCCTCTGCTCCGCACCTCCGGCGCACCGACGCGGAGATCTGGGCTCCATCCATCTCCGCACCCAAACTCCGTTCCATCCTTACGGAAGCCTTCCAGCAGCACGCACGTGACCCCCCTTGCTGCCGATGCATGTGGCAGCAATGGGAGGCACGCTGGCTACTGAGCTCCCTCACCTAAAGTTCCACTGGCACACCGTCACCTCCACCTCCACTGCCATTTCCGCCTCGATCCACTGCCGACATCAATTAAGGCCCAGCTCCTCGACCTCGACAATTAGCGCCTCGATCCACGCCACCCGGCCACCGCCCTTGAGTGCTTCAGCACGACACCGCAGGCCTCACCGCCCAGGCGGTGAAGGAAATCGCTGCCCAGCCGGCATCTGCTGGCCCGGCCATGCAGCGATGCTCCTTCCATGCACCCAGACCTGGGCGGACTTGCTTAATTAAGCATGCACCACACCAGTGACCTCCACCACCAGGCTCCACCATCGCGGCACATGCAGCTCAAGCAACAAGCACTCGACCTTCGTGAGGAGGCCGAGCTCGACAAGCGCAGCCACAATGTCATCGTCAAGCACTTCGACCAGCCGGTAGGTGAGACCTCGGAGACGCTTCTCATGGCATTTTTGCCCCCATGCACCTGAGTCACTCGCGCATGAGCTGCGGATGTCTGCTGTCCGCCTCCCCCGCGCGCGGGGTAAGGCTGGCCCGGCACCCGTGCTCCTCACCATGGCGGACAAGCTGTCTTTCCTTAAATGCCGCAAGAAGCTCTCGGGGACTCACTTCACGCTGGACGATGACTAGCTTGACCCTGGCCCGGCACTGAACAACGGCGACGGGAGCTACTATGGCCGACCTACCTTCAGCTCCGGCAGAGCGCAGGGGGGAAACCGGTATACTGGAGGGGGGCGGTCATCCACGTTGACCACAAGCCCTGGCCAGCAGGCACCTCCTGCTGCACCCCAGCAACCTCAGTCTATAGCTAGGGAATATATAACAGACAGTAGTGTAGATTAGTCAGGCTTAAGCCTACTAAGCTAGCATATGTGGCCTACGCGCATGTGCGCCCATAATGGCCCCCATGGATGACGCCTTCAGAATTTAGCCATGCAAGCCATGCCTATATGATGGGACCCCCATGGATGTTGCATTAAGAATTTAGCTCAGCCCTGCCTATACAGAGAGTCACTCTCTGATGAGAAGCCACGCCCTAGCCTTTGTATAGCCATGATGATCTTCCACCCCATGACGGGCCTTTAACCGGGCTCTGATACTAGATCGTGGTGGTGCATGCAGGTGCCATCGCTGCACGTAGAGCAAGTGTCGTTTACTTACATCCCCACCCTTGCAGGAAGTAGCCCAGAATGTATTAAAAGCCATATGCCCCTTCTCCGGGATATGTGCTATACATATACTCCCAACGGAGTTACATGTTCCTTTAATTTAGTAATTAATTAATTAATGGGGAGATCATGTAGCACGTATTCCCTTGCGTGATGGATGGAGGTGAGCGAAGCCGCGAGACCTAACTAAGCGAACTCTAATAAGCTAATCTAGAAAATCTTATAACTATACTCTACTCAGCACCAGTGGGTGACATGGCGGGGGAATTTGTCAGTCTGACACAACGAAACTGTAGACTGAAGTGTGCGGGTAGACGGACATGCGTGCATGCATATTTCTGAACAACGAAGGTAGCCGGTAGTATGCTGAGCCGTACACGGTGCTACGAAGGTCAGCATGCAGGTGGCTAGGCGGCCTAGGCCATAATAAAGCAATACATATATGGGTGAGGGATTACCGCGACGGCGCTGCTGTGGACCCCGCCGAGTATGTACTGGAGGAGGACAATGGCAAGCACTGGTTATGCGAGGTGACGGAGGTCGTCTCGATCAGGGGTAATGACGACAAGGACTATGTGTGGATCATTCCGACGTGGTTTGAAGATCTCGAGAGCTGCAGCCCACGGCAGCGATTTCCCCTGTTCGAAAGGGACTTGGCGCCTCGCCCGGGTAAGGTTACATGCATTAGCCATCATAATATACCTCATGAGTTTTTGTAGGTGTGGTACCTTATCATGGTGTCCTCAAGCACAACTAATTGAATTAGACCATTTCCCAGAAATTACTAGTATATGTACTTCCCCATGTGTTTTTCATCCCCCCTGTGTTAATTCCTTGAGCTAATTCTTGTGTGAATTCTCTGCTGTGCATCCTCGCTATGGCTGGCCCACCATCGCCGGCTGGCTCACCATCGCTTCTTGCAGGCGACCTGTTCCCCATATATCGTGTCACCAGTGAGGTCCGGCTGGTGCACGACTGCAAGGTGGGGGCTACTGCAAGTGCGCGGTGCTCAGTTGTCAGCAGGCCAACGGCGGCAGGTGATAGCGAGAGGGGGGCCAAGTTGCTCGTTTGCCATAACCAGGCAAACTTGACGTATCGCCTTGATGATAGGGATAGAAACATCCCCCCCTTTTACAGAGCGCGGCGTGAGGGGGGTGTTTTGGTGAACCATGGGGGCCGGAAGCTTTGAAGACTGCATGCGGCTCTCACGCAAGGCAGGCACCGTATGATGCTGCAACCGTGGCTAGCTTGTCAGCCTGCGGACCCCGGCGCTCCCACTCTAGGTGGTGATTGCGTTGCTTATTGTACAATAAGGATTGCCTTCATGGCCTCAGCTTGTTGCGCCTTACGATGTCGGCATCATTGCACTAATGTTGATCGCTCTTTGGCTGCCTATTATGGCAATTACCTCTCCACTAGAGAGGTGCTAGGATATTGTAACACTTTAGGCTATGCCCAGCCAGGGTCAGACCAGTGTACATATGTACTTGTCTCTTTTCATATGTCCTAATCATATATCATGTCTATAATGCGTCCAGGATAGTTGGCTCATTTAACTTATACTTCGTACGTCAGACTTTGACTAGACGATGTGAGGTGTAGGTGAAGACAAGCACACTTAACCTGCTTGCGTCTGGTGTATATGTTATGTATATTTTGTGTATATTTTTGTATGTAATTATATTTCCAGATTTCTGGCCTGCGCCGGTTGTCTCATTGATATTTTGGCCAGGCCTGTACATATTAGTTCACTCTTTTCATATTAGTTGACGATAGTAGTTGCTCTACTTATTGGTATCTAATACCCATTGATGTTATTCATCAATTCATTAACAATATAATGTCATCTTTAACCTTAAGAGCAGTAAAGCGCGCACGTGCCCGGCGCATGACGTGATCCACGACAATAATGAACAGGTATGGGGACTTGGAGCTATGGCCGACCTACCTCCAGCTCCGGCAGACCAAGGCGGGGCAGCCGGTGTACTGGAAGGGGGCGGCCATCTACGTCGGCCACAAGCCCTGGCAGGCGACCCCCGCGGCCCCAGCGACTCCAGACGCCCCAGCTTAGGGGAATACAGCAGTAGTAGTGTAGAATAGATAGACCGTGGCCATGTACATGTACGCCTCCTAGAGGCCCTATTCCAGCTAAGCCACGCGCTTTATTTAATCATGTACATGTGTGCCTATGATGAGCCACACTCCAGACGATGCCTAGTTTTATTTAGTAATGCTGTGCCCATGCAGAGAGCTGCTCTCTGCTGAGATGCCACGCTCTAGTTTTTGTATAGCCATGATGATCTTCCCCCTCACAGGCATGCTCCCCCCTTACCCGGGCATAGCGTGATAGACCATGAGGGTGCGGGTGCCCTGGTGCACCTAGAGCAGGGGTAGCTTACATTCCCACCCTTGCATGAAGTAGCCTAGAATGTATTAAAAGCCATATGCCCCTTCTCAGGGCTATGTGCTACATCTACTCCCAACGGAATGATGTTGATAATTAATTAATTAATTAATGGGGACAGGACACAACCTTGCCACACCCCGTGGTGAAGGGGGAATGGTGGGGTGGTGCCTTCCGCAGTCCGCACTACTGCCTGTGAGCCCTCATACAGTCGGCGAATGGCAGCAATAAAGGCAGGTGGCACTCGATCCAGAGCTAGGATGGCCCAAAGAGCCTCCCAGAGGACCGTGTCAAAGGCCTTGATATGTAGTCAACAAAAATGAAGACCAGCGGCAAACTGTCAGGGGGAAGGCGACGCACCTCCTCTATCAACCGGCGCGCGACAAACACAGCCATGACAGTGTTACGACCACGACGGAAACCCATCTGAGACTCACCCAGGTGTGGGTCCAGCGCGGCGCGGAGCCTGTGCAGCATCATGCGCATGAAGACCTTCAGCGCGCCGCTCTGGAGGCAGACACCCCTGTAGTTACCGGGGTCAGCAGCAGAGCCCTTAATTCTTGTACAGCATGACGCGGATGGCCGTCTGCCACTCAGCAGGCGGAGGCTCGTCAGAAAGCAGAACACGGTTGCAGAACGCCAGCAGAAGATCCCTAACCGCCGGATCAGGGGTCTTCAGCAGCTCAGCAGAAAGGTGGTCGGCACCGACCGCCGCATCGTACCGCAGGCGAGCAAGGGCGCCGTCCAATTCCTTCAAAGTGAAGGGGGGGACGACGTCGTCAGTGGCAAGGCAGCCCTCCTGCAAGGCGGGGACTTGGTATAGTCCGCGGCCGAGGAGGGGGGCGCTGGCGGCGGCGGGGGTCCGGCAACCCTGAGGCGGGCGGCCGTCTCGGGGTGAAGCGGCGGGGGGGGGCGCGAGCCCCACCGGTCAAGGAAACATTGTGGGCCAACCAGCGGTCAAGGCTGACCGGCGCCGTGCCGTCCCCCGTGTGCTCCACCGGGGTGCGCTGCCGCCGGCCGCCGAGCCGGTCGAGGTGGTACCACATATGTCCTTGCCCTGGTTGCGAGCCTGGCAGGCCTTGGCATCGGCGATGCACTGGGCCGCCTCCGCGTCCTGAGCGTGCTCGTAGGCCTCCACGAGGGCGGCCTTGAGCACCGGTTTCTGCAGCGGGTCCCGGTTACGCTTGAGGCGGTGCCGGGCGGCCAAGACCTTGCATGGGGTCCTGGCGGTAGAGCGGGCCGGGGCGGCGGCGGGGCATGACCGGCAGGTGCCGGGCCGCCAGCAATTAACGGGGCACGGGCCGCAAAGCCCGCAAAAATGGCGGCGTTGGGGGCGCCCTTGTCCAGCTCGTCGACATCCGCCCGGGCGTCCAGGGCCAACAGGTACTCCCGTCGGCACCGGGAGGGGATTGTAACGACTAAAAATGATCATCATCATCCATAGTCCAATACGAAAGATCTTTTACCTGGGTTGCTTTCTTGGGTCACAGAACTTCATGTATCCAGGCAACGTTGAGGTGAAGATTCCACAGCGACGTGATTAAAGGAACCACAACCCCTTGTAGACACAACGACAAGCGTGTGCCCTAGACGCCTTCTGTGGAACTGCAAGTAGTCTAGTACCAAAGAGCTTTATGAATGGACAACAAAGACAAGCTTTAATATTATACCATGATGGATCAAAACCAACGTAGTGACAATGGCGACCCCACGTCCATGATATCGACGTGCTTGTGGAACTAGCCTCAACCTTAGCCTGAAGGGAACCAATCAGAATCATGGAATTCTCAACAACATCTTCGTATCCATCCTAGTCACACAAAACAGAACAACACCACAATCAGCCTGGCAGAATCTATTCGTGAGATCCCAGGTCTGTAGTAAGCACTAAAGTCCCAAAGGATCATTTAAGACTTGGTAGTACCGACCAACAAACTATAACCCCACGTGGATCAGGCCACGACCAATGAGGGCTCCTGACAGTCGGTTGACAAAGTCTACTAAGTTCCAAGTACCACCGTCTTAGAAATCTCACAACTTTCTCAATACTGATCCAAAAGTCCTCAAATAAACGCCAAACGTTCACAAAACAAGGGATGTAACAACAAATCATTTTTGCTTGTTACATATCTCCCCCTCAAGATTAGAACCACCAGTTCCACAAACCACTACTGATCCATTGAGGAGAAGTAACATTGAACAGAAATCCACCATCTCTTGGGAAAAGCAGATGGGTTTTTACATCCCTGTAACCAGGGCCTCCTATCTCATAAACATCTAGTCTCAAGTCCTCAGAAGAGAATAATCACATCTTAGTCTACCTCTTAAAACCATCAAACACAGCAACACTGGAAGTCAACTCTTCAGCATTCTGGAACTGGAGCTCTGGACTGGAACATCAAAACTGGACTGGAGTCTCCCCCATCATCCATCCTGGAATCCCCCCCTCACACCACAGTCCAACTCCTTCTTGCTTCCCCCTTATTCCCCCAACCTTCTTCCAAGCCCATCTTCTCACAGGCTGTACCATCCCCCATTCTGGCCATCCCTGCCCTTGGGCCCAAAGACTGGGAACTGCTCCACCATGTGAGCTAGCTCAGACCAGTTCTTGCTGACCTGCACCACCATACAAGTCTCAGCAGCTCCCTTCACCATCTGGGCAGCATAACGGCTGCAGGACCCTGGGTAAGAAAGAGTGACCACAGACTGACACTCAGGGTCCCAGACCCACTGAGAGGACGTCTTGTGCCTGCTCACCCACGACCTGTATATACGCCCACCAGAACTGCAGAAAGGCCTTGACCACAGGCCACCTAGCACCTATCAGGGGTACCAGAACCCTTAAGGGCGTCAGACAAGTCTTGAGCTCCACAGTAAACCTGGGCATCCCCAAGTGGCAGAACAGGTTGGAGGTCTCCAAAGGGATACATCCTCTGACAGAGCAGGACTGAGAAGGAGCCAAGTCAAAGTCGCCCTGCTGGATAGCCAGCTCCAGCAGCTCCAGATAAGAGGCTTCCCCCTTGCCCACTGGTTGGAACTGGCTGAAAGCCTCCTTCAAAGCCTCAGGCAAGGCTGCCATCAGGTCGATCCTGTCCCTCAGCAGGCCTCCTGTCAAGCTCAGGAGTGGGCTCCAAAGCAAACATCCTGTGCAGCAGATGAGCCACAAAAGGAGAGCCAATCTCATACAGGAGAGGGTGCAGCTTGATAAGACCTCCTCCACAAAGTCCTCAGAGCCTATCTCTCCCTCCGGCCTTGTTGAGAGCAGTTATGGCCTTTGACAAGGTATCACAGTGGTCACAGGGTCCCGTGCACTTCCTATGATCCACATAGAGTTAACGCCAAGCGCATTGGCGTGTACCTGATTTGGCATATCTCTGCGATTCCAGCGGCACCGGAACGAGTTCATTCCGACAAGTATCAAGAAAGTTATGGCGTTCCGACTTCCCGGTCGCGCGCGAGCGCGAGCCGGCTGTTCGTCTAAGTCGGACGTGAATATTTGCCGACGACATATGGGGTCGACAGTAATTCCTGGGCTGACAGGAATTAGGTGCTGAACCTACGACGGTATTGGATTAATACGTCGTACGCAGGAAATAGGAACCTTAACCTGTGGTCTGTTGGTACCGCAGGCTTAGTCCTGGACTTCTAGGTGCAGATGCAATAGTCACTGTGGACTGTGCTCTGTGGTCACTGTGCCTGTATGGCAGACCTACTGTATAGGAACTGGGCGCTGTACAGGTAGTTAATACTGTACCGGGAGTGTTATTACTGAGCAGGCCTTCTAGGCTGCTCAGGACTAGCAAGCACAGTGCACAAGTATATAAAGAATAGACCAGTGCCATTTGGGCAGATCTCTTGCGAGCCCGCCTCACTTGTGTTGCCTTGACTTGGCAAACTCGTGTACAAGCCTCACGTGCACGAGTGCTGTAAGCCCATAAATTTAACAAAGCTCCGTTTCCAACCATATTCACACATTGCTGCATTGCAACCATATCCTTACATATTGCGTTTATAAAAACGTTAACTCAAATTAAAAGCAGTCTCGACGGAACGGCCAGGAGGGTCGTTGCTGTTTGCTGCGTGCAGCGTTGACGACGCGAGAAGTTCGTCCGGTGGTGAATGGTGCAGGAAGAACAACGGCAGCAGAATTTCCGGTTTCGGCAGTCTGCTGGTGGTTCAATTTCGCCTGAATTGCGTCGTGTGGTTCGAGATTTATCTTTATTGCTTGCAGATCGTCCACCTGTTAATCGCAACTTCGTGCAATTCGTCGACGACCAGGTCGAGGATTGGGAGCGAATTCTGCGGCACGTCCAAACCATCGTCATTCCGGAGCACCGGAGCATCGACGACATCGAGCATTGAAGAGCTGCACGGTTTGGTCGGCATCCAGACTGTGATTACAGCATTAGCTGAGCGGGTGCGTTCGGAGTTGGCGGCCAGGCGAGGAGAGGCTGCGGAGACAGTTGGTGCAGTGCGACACGAGTTCGTACCGGCAGCAGCGGGTGCGAGTGTACAACGTACGTTCGCAGGCGTAATCGGCGACGAGGGTGTTGCAGCGGGACCAGTTCGACGTGAGCGACGCGGAGCGGAGCGCTACAGGCGGCTTGCAGAGGTCGAGGCGGCAGCGGAAGCCATCACCGGAGGACAGCGTGCGGCACGAGTCGGCAGGATTCCGGAGCGAGCAAGGGTTCCTTTTCAGGAACTGCCCCAACCCCTTCGCGTTCGTGTGACGCGTTGGGAAGAGTTCGCCCTCTTGGTTACGATAGTGACCTTGAGGTGGGAGCAGTGGGCGTCGCTGGGCTAGGCGACGAGGCGCTTGGCGACCACGAGGTGCCAAGATACAATCCGCGGGGTGCCAACGACGGGTTGTCACCTGTCTACTACACAACGGTGACGATTCTGTCATCGCGGGCCGACAGCGGGTCGACGACGGCGCAGCGGGTAGCAGGGTGCCAGAGCTGATTTGTGAGCGACAGCGACAGTGACAGCGACAAGGAGAACCAGGACGCGCCTGGGGCGCCGTGGTGGTCTTGCCTGAGTGGTAACACTTGGCATTTTCCTTTCTTGTTCAGTAGCTTATATTGCTTTAATTGCTGCTTGGCCACTTGGCTGGCTGTAGCAGATCTGAACAGAGGCCATCATGAGTGAGGGAGCTATTGACCAACAAGCGCGGTTTGGGCTTTGCGCGGCGCGGCGCTGGGATGGATGGACGAGATGGACGCGATGGACGCGGTGGACGCGATGGACGCGGGGACGGCCAGGCGCTGGGAGACCAGGCTGCGGTGCCAGATGATCAGAGCCAAGGATCGCAGGGCGGTCAGAACGCGCCAGCCGCAGATCAAGCGGCACCTAAGCGACCGACCGTGGCTGAGGGGTACGCGGTGCTAGGCCAGTTTCAGTCCATCAAGGACAATTGGCAGCCCCGGGACGCTGAGAGGATGTTAGAGGACATGAACTTGTACACGGAGATATACACCGGTGACAAGCTTCGCATCCTGGCGTCTAGTGCCTACATAAGGCAGTCGGCGAGGCGGCTGTTCAAGTTTGTTCGGGAGCGACACGGCGGGGGACACCTGGGCGGCGTTTATGACGCGACTCAGGTCGTTCCTGAGTGACAAGAGGACCATAGATGGGTCCCACCTGAAGCAAGAATACCTGGACTACAAGCCCATCAAGGGGCAGCTAGTGGTCCACGCCTTTGAAGACTTCGTCAAGCTGAGGGAGGACGCCATGGCCAAGGGATTCTTCGTTGCAGATCGGATGGCCATGGGCGACTTTCTCAAGTCGCTGCAGCTGGATCCGGTCACCATGGATAATGTGACCATCCACATGCGACAGGTCCATGGCTGGGCAGCCATGACGGACCAGTTGTATGAGTGTTTCAGCGGCAAGTACGTGGGTGGTAAGCGCCCTCGTCAGGGGACGAGGAGGCCACTGAACCTGCGGTTAAGTCCATGAGGGGATCGGGCCACGGGGGCCCAGCGTCCTCGAGAGGGCCTGAGACCTCTTCAAGGGGTCGAGGAAGGTCCAGGAGGGGGCGTGACAGAAGGGCTGGACGGGGGACCCCGCCGAAGTCGGGACATCCACAGTCCCAGTTTGACTTCAAGAGGGTGGGTGGTCCTCCCAAGGCTGGGCCCAGCAGTGGGACCTCACGGGACATCAGTCAGGTGGAATGTTATTTCTGCCAGGGAAGGGTCACTTCAGGAATGAGTGTCCCTCGTACCTGAGGCAGGAAGGTCAGAGCAAGCCAGCTCAGGGTGGCAGCAAGGACAAGGCTGGTCCATCCCAGGATAAGGGCAAGGGCAAGGCTGCTGATCATTGACTTGAGCCTGCACACATCCCTGAACCCTGGAGGGTGCCCCCAGGGGTGTGTAATGTAGCTGCTAGTGACGGCAGTGAGGGGCAGCCCCATGCTCTAGTGAAAGAGCCTATTGGACACGATGGGGCAAGCTTGGTTACCACAGAGAGTATGCCAGCTGTAGCTGCAGTGGTTACTCGCCAACGTGCCCGCCATGGCGGTGCTGAGCCTGAGGTAGGACCTGGTGATGTGGACCCAGGTGGATCTCAGAAGCATTCTGACCGTGCAGGACTGGCACAGGATGGTCAGGATGAGGATAGGGCTGGAGACAGTCTGACAGGCACGACCCTGGTGCCTCCTGTACATAAGGGATCTGTACATACCTTGAGTGCTAATAATGACAATAAAAGATTTTCTCTCTTGTATGACATTGCCTCAAGGTTGCATACCATGTTTGGCCATGCAGCTCAGTCTTTGCAAGTTGCTAGACGGCTGGGAGGAAGTGAGTTGTACTCCATCTGCCAACAGGTTGCTCAAGCTTGCAAGTGCAGGCTAGTTGCTAGAAAGCCCAAGCAGTCTCATGCCAGGACTCCTATTTTGCAGCCAGGCCATGTGCAGGTAGATATTCAGAGAATCAGGGGTTTGAAGCTGCTGGTGGCAGTGGACAGATATACCAAGTACAAGACCCTAGAGATCCTGCCTGACATGGAGAAGCCTACATTGATTGCTGCTCTGAAGTTGACAAGGAGCAGGTACCCTGGGTTGGAGTTGTTGCAGTGTGACATTCAGTTTGAGTGCTGTGAGAACCTGCCAGAGTTTCCAGAGTTGCTGATTACACCCAGGGAGAGCCACGGCCAGCAAGGGGTGGTGGAGAGAGCCATCCAAGAGATCAAGACTGTGCTGCTGGTGGAGAGGATTCCAAGGACGTCATCTGCCATTGTGACATCTGCATGGCTACGTTCTGTGGAGGATAGGCTGAACCTCAGGACTCCCATGTTCTTTGGTGACATTGCCATCAATCCTCTTATGCTGCATACCAGGATGCTGCCAGCTGATGCTGAGCAGGCATGGAAGGAGAAGCTAGAGGCCAAGTTCCTCAAGCTGAGGCAGAAAGACAAGGGCTGGAGTGTCCTAGAACCTAACGTTGGACAACAGGTTGTTGTGTGGAAGGAACCAAGCTTTCCAGGGAAACGTGGCAGCTGGCATGATGGGGTGGTGACCCGAGTAGAAGCCGCTGGCCATAAGTGCTGGGTGGCCATTGATGGCTCCCAAGCAGTGCACCGTCTGTCCTGGTCAAAGATCCGTCCCCGGGGAGGTAATCAAGGAGACCTCTTCCAGGTGCCCGCTGGTGTACAAGGCGGGGGTGACGTGGAGCTTCCTGATCAGGGTGCTACAGCTGTATCGAGCCCTCAGGGTGACCCTGGCCCGGCCCCTGGGGTACCTTCACATACGGTGGTTGGGCAAGCAGGCGGACAGGCTGCACCTCCGGAACGGCCCGACACCAGGCCTAGGGGTGTGCGTCTATCAGATATTGTACAGGCTTTGCAAAGAGCCAAGAAGGAGCCTAAGGTGTCCAAGCTTGTCCAGTTGGATGAACCTGAGGTAGCTGCCATGGAGATAGATACCAATGCACAGGTTTCTGTCATGGGACCTCAGCATACAGGAGAACTGCTGGTCGGAGAACCAAGTTGCCCCTGGGTGTCTGATTTCAGTGGTAGGACGCATCTAAGGGTGTTGGGAGAGGTTACTGCCCCTGTCATGGGTGTGGATGTGACCTTCCTTGTCCTAGAGGACTATGATGGCCCTGTGATTTTGGGTCAGAATTTTCTGGGCAATCCTGGGATTTCTATCAGAGCTACAGCTCTGAGAAGAGATGGCTGGGGGATGATTCCCCTAGAAAATTTCAGGACAACATTTCCAGTCAGGTGCAGGGCCAAGCCGGTCAAGGGTGTAAAATGGGATGAAGGGGAGGTGCCCCCAGCGGCCAGTTTGGTGATTCCAGCTGTGTTGCACCCCAGCAGTATTGGCATAACTCACAGGAGCCTTGCTGCACACTCTCCTTTGACATATGACCAGCTGGTCCAAGAGATGAGCTCGCCTACTTTGTTTGAGGCTTGGAAGCTCGCCTTCTCCAAGGCATTGGAGGAGTGGTTGCAGTTTGAGTGTGCTGCACCAACAGACAGACGTCCCCCAGCATCAAGGAAGCTTGCTTTGAGATTTGTGCTGAAGAGGAAGGTTGTGGATGAGGTATCAGTGCCCCATGTCAGGCCTGTCCTGAATGAGTATCACGGCACGGGGAGTCTGCCAGGAGAGGAGCTGTACACGCCAGGGATGCTACACGACACATGGAGAATTTTGCTATGTCTCTACGTGGGGTTGCTGAACAGGGGAGCAGCTATGTCATCAGTGCTGCTGGACTTCAAGAGGGCATTTTTAAAATCTGATCCAGAAGTGGCCAGGAGGGTGTGGAAGCAGGATGAGCCTTACTGTGTTGAGGTGCCTGCCATCTGGAAGCTGGAGCTGCATCAACAATTCCTGGTTATTCTGAAGGGCCTGGAAGGACTCAGGTCGAGCCCAATCATCTGGAGACTCACGCTGCAGGAAGCTCTGATCAGTGAGTGTGGCTTGAGAGTGTCTTCAGTTGATCCCTGTTTGCTGCTGGCCCAATGGGAGGGTCTGCCAGTGTATGCTAGTTTGCATGGAGATGATCTGCATTTGCTAGCCCCCACGACCTGGCTGAAGAAGTTTATTCCTGTCATCAGTGGCAAGTTTTCACTGGGCAAGGAGCTGTGGCAGGAGCCCAACAAGCCTGTAGTGTTCTGTGGAATGCAGGCTACCCTGTTCAGGAGGGACGGGGAGTGGAGTATCAGGCTTCAGGCTGGAGGAGATTATAAACAGACCATTGTGAAGGCCTTGCCAGAGAAGATCACCCAGGCTGCAGGACCTGAGTTGAGAGGCATGTGGGCCTGGTTTGCCAGCATCTGTGGTCCGTCTTTGATGGTCCATAGCAGAATGCCTGATGAGGTGCTTGAGGATGAGAAGCCTCGAGTCATAGCCCGGTTGGTGGAGAGTACCCCTGATCTGATTTTGTCTGGGATTGACTTTGCCCAGCCTATCACCTTGGAGATCTTTGTTGACAGTTCCATGGATGCTCGCCAGGTTACCAAGGTCAGGGGGAGATCTGCTGCTCTGTTTGCTTTTTATCAGAGCAGGGCAAGTTTGTTCAGCTGGTACAGCAGACTGCAGAAGAGGGTCTGTATCAGTTCAGATGTGGCAGAATGCAGGGCCATATGCGAGGGGATCCAGTCCAGCCTGTACATAAAGGAGTTAATGCTGGAGCTGGCTTCAGTTACCCCTTGGACCTTGCAGATGGAGACGTTGTTGCTAACAGACAGCATGGGTATGGTCCAGTTTGTTCACAAGCAGCTGGCCAGAAGCCGGGACCTGGATTATTTGTTGCTGAAGGAGTTGGCCAGTTTGGTTGACTTGAAGCATATCCCTGGCGAGGAGAACCCTGCTGATGCATTGACAAAGCTGCCACACAAGGCCCCAGCCCAGTACAATGTACTGAGGAAGCTCATGAATGCTGACTGTCAAGTCGGTCTATCTGTCTAAAAGCTGAGAGCTGGGTGCTTAAGTCTCTGGATATCAGGCTGGGAGCTTGATTGTACATAATCCTGAGCACACCTTGAGGGGTGAGACATGTCTCTGGTGTGGGAATGTCTGACATTGTCTCTGATGGAGAGATGTCTATCTGGGGTTTTCATCTCAGTCTGAGGTTTCCCCAGATCTGTGGTTTGTGGGCGGGGTTCGATTCCCTGGTGCCGTCTTAAGGCGGAGTTTCACGGACTGGCTGACCCATCCACCATGCTGGTGAGGTGGCGACAGGTCCCCTGATTTTCCACGGTTGGAACGAGTATGGAGCTTGTGTTTTGCATGTGCTTCGCGTAGATGTTGTGTCTGGTTCGATAAGGGGCAGCAGACCGGCGCCGACTCCCGTCTGGGGGTCAGCAATGTTTTCTGATGAGCTGTTGTGGGTGATCTGTGGGGTTTCGCCTAAGGTCCTGAAGGTTGTACATACTTCTCAAGTTCTTAGCTGAACACCTATGGGCTGCCACAGTTGGCCAACCTCTTGTACATGGGTAACACAACGAGCCTCCCGTGAAGGGATAGGGACTCATTGTAATTTGTTTGTGCTCCTGAGCCAGTATGGGTGCTATGTACATATAATAAGGAATCCAAGCTGACTGTCATGCCCAGCGGGTTGTGACTTGTAGTCGGGGAGGATATCCAGTACCCATTGTGTGTGTTTGTATGTAGACTTGTGTGAGCTGCTACAGCTCAAGAAAAGAAAGGATTGGAGTTAACGCCAAGCGCATTGGCGTGATCCTGATTCGGCATATCTCTGCGATTCCAGCGGCACCGGAACGAGTTCATTCCGACAAGTATCAAGAAAGTTATGGCGTTCCGACTTCCCGGTCGCGCGCGAGCGCGAGCCGGCTGTTCTTCTAAGTCGGACGTGAATATTTGCCGACGACATATGGGGTCGACAGTAATTCCTGGGCTGACAGGAATTAGGTGCTGTACCTACGACGGTATTGGATTAATACGTCGTACGCAGGAAATAGGAACCTTAACCTGTGGTCTGTTGGTACCGCAGGCTTAGTCCTGGACTTCTAGGTGCAGATGCAATAGTCACTGTGGACTGTGCTCTGTGGTCACTGTGCCTGTATGGCAGACCTACTGTATAGGAACTGGGCGCTGTACAGGTAGTGAATACTGTACCGGGGTGTTATTACTGAGCAGGCCTCCTAGGCTGCTCAGGACTAGCAAGCACAGTGCACAAGTATATAAACAATAGGCCAGTGCCATGGGCATCTCTTGCGAGCCCGCCTCACGTGTGTTGCCTTGACTTGGCAAACTCGTGTACAAGCCTCAAGTGTGAGCGCTGTAACATAAATTTAACAAAGCTCCGTTTCCAACCATATTCACACATTGCTGCATTGCAACCATATCCTTACATATTGCGTTTATAAAAACGTTAACTCATAGGCCACCACATTCTTGACAGGTACCACATGACGAGGGATCTGCACAATGGGAGTGAGGTTGGAGCTGACTCAGCTGAGAGTCATGCTGGTGTACCCCCCACACTGTGACTGAGACAAGGACATCTCTTGCAGGACCTCATACAGCTTATCGTGCTTGGAAATCATCCCATGGAGAGGCCCATTGATAGCATCCATCTGCTGACCCCGCCTCAGGTCACGTCTGACAATACTGTCAAACAAGGACTCCATCTGGGCCAGAAGGTTGGACGTCTCTGGATGCATCCCACAACACCCTCTTCCATCCTGAGGTGACCCTCAGTCAATTGTTGGTTGCAAAGGTCTCCTCCTCCATCTGGAACCATCACAGCATGCATCAGGAAACCATCCATTAGTCATGAGATGCATGAAGGGGAGCAGTGGACATCACCAATTCATTATACCAAGTAGGAATAGTGAGGCCATGCTGTTGGCAGTAGGCCTGAACTACTGCATGACAGTGAGTCAAGTCAGACAACCACAACCATGTGGCAGTAGACTCCAACTCTCCCTTCCAGTGCACCTTGAATTGGAGCTGCCTGGTCCTACCCTTGCCCTTGACCCTGTGAGCTAGCAACTGCTCCACTTCATAAATCTTCTCCCCTCACGAATCCAGCTCAAAGGGTAAGGGAGCAGAAAGACGACCCTGCAAGGTATTACGTTTGTACAGCTTGAGCTGAGCCAAGTGGACTGCACGTTGTTCTTTAACCTCCAGTGTGAAGGCACCTGGACTTGCACTACTGTCCCATAATGGAAGGTCTCCAGGACAGGGAAAGGTCCCAGCCACAAGGGCTGAAGCTTCCTGCATTGCTCCTTTTCAGGTAGCACACGGTTAGCCTCAACAAGCACCAAGTCACCAGGGGCTACAAAAGTGTGAGTAGCCAACACCTGTTGCCAAGCATGATTCAAGTACTTGTTTTGAGCATGCAGCATCTGAGAAGCTACCATGCTATGAGCTTCCTGAAAGGAGGCTATCAGTTGTTGTACAGAGGCTAGACGTTTCCTGAAGGGGCCTTCAGCATCCCTGTCAGGCAGCTCAAGGTCAAACGTGTCAGTGGGCATTGGACAGATGACAAAAGGAGACATGTTGTGGGGGGCCAGGGGTGAGTTGTTGATTGCAAACTCAATGAAAGGAAGCTTCCTGTCCCATTCCTTGTTGTCATGGGTGCAGTAATGCTTCTGACATTCCCGTACAATGCGGTTCAGTCTCTCGATCACTGCCCCTGTGCTGGCACACCTGTAGGCCACCCCAAAGGCTAACTTGGTATCCAGGATGTCAAAGAAGGACTTCCAGAACCCAGACATCCACAACGGGTCCTGATCTGTGATGATCACTCGTGGCATACCATGCAGCCTACTATAGATCTCCTTAATGAATAACTCCACACACTGGGCAGCCCGGTCAGGTGAGCATTACAGGGGATTAAATTAAATTAAATTAAATTATAACATGACTCCGTTGGGAGATCATGTAGCACATATTCCCGTGGATGGATGGAGGGGGGGGCAAAGCTGCGAAACCGAACTAATCTAACTCTAAGCTAATCTAATCTAGAAAACCCTACTTATACTACTCAGCAAAGCGCCCCTTCCGCTTGGGGGAGGGGGCTTGCCCACAGGGGCGGGCGTATGAGCCTGGACAATGGTCTTCCACCTCCTCTTGTCCTGCATAGCAGTCCAAGCAAGAGAGAGGGAGTGAATGCGATTTTCAAACTGCGCTGGGACCACTAGGTCAGCCATCAGCTGCTGTGGGTAGGTCATGACATGTTTGCCTACCTTCTTAGGAATGTCCTTAGGGCCAGGCCAGGTCAGGATATGCCGTCCTGGCTGGCCAAGCCGCTGTGGGCCGGCCAGACCGAGGGCGGTGTCTACCTGGCTGGTGCGAGCAAGATGTCCTACGAATGCTATCCTACGCTGTCTAATCTCGTCCGAAATGCGAGGCATGCCCTGGTACAAAGATTCTAGATGTCTATTATGCGTGGAAAACCCGACATTCAGGGCCTGACGGAGCATCCTTGTTACCGTGCCGTTTAGCTTGGCCGCCAGCGTGTCCGTGAGCGTCCATGCCTCGGCGCCATACGTGAGCACCGTGAGGACCAGGACCTAGCTTGAGGAGCATGCGCTTGCGGTGCTCGCCGAGGACCTTCGAGTGCCAGTAGGTTTTCAACCAACGATGCCGAGCCCAGGCCAGGCCGATGCGGGTGTCCACATCGGCGGCGGTGTCAGGAAGCATGCTTCCCAGCAGTTTAAAGCGATCACGAAACGGGACCTCCGTCCCGTCTATAGCAGCCGGGGTAGCGGCGGGCGATCGACTGGAAGCCCCAATCACCATAGCCTCAGTTTTTACACTAATCTCCAACCCCACCGCCCGCGCCTCCAAGCCCAGACAGTCCAACCAGGTCTGAATGTGCTCGGGGCGCGCGATGAGGGTGGTGTTGTCGGCATAAATCAAGTCGGCCAGGCGGTAACCAGGTACAGGGGATGAGATGGCACATTCTGGAAAGCCTGTCCATCACCACCAATATCCTGTCATTGCCAGCATCAGACATGGGCAAACCACATATGAAGTCCATGGTCACACTGATCCAGGGTCTCAAGGGAATGGGCATGGCCATATAGGAAAGATTGAGGCAGCCTGAGTCCAACTTTATTCTGTTGGCAGGAATCACAAGTAGATACATAGGCTCTTATGTCACGGAACATACCAGGCCACCAAAACCTCTCCTGCACCTCATGGAGGAGCTTGGCATACCAGGGTGGCACGCAGTCATGTCATCATGAAAACAATGCAACACAGTAGGAATAGCCATTTCTGGCACGTATACCTTCCTGGTCACTACATGATCAGCGTCCTGGGTGTGGACATATAGGACCCCTTCCCAATATTCCACAGGCGCCTGTTCCCAAAACTGCCCTCCTGGATGGCCCTGGTGGCCAGGTCCTCAGTTTTGGTGAAAGCCTTGATCACATCTAGCAGGGCTATGCTCATAGGATTGGGCAAAACCAGCTGTTTGTCTGGCCCTAAGGGCTGCAATTGCAGCACCTCATCCTGCATGTGACCAGTGACTAAATGCTTGGATGACAGAGCATCAGCCACAGGCATACGTGACTTCCCATTTATCCAGCTGCCAATCCCTTGGACTTGGACAGCATTCCTGGCTCCAGTATCCACCTTCTGGGCCTCCTCTCACCCTTGGGGGGAGCTACACCTGGCTGCTTCGTGGGATGTGACTGACCACCAACAGAGCCCCCTATGTATATAGGACTGCATTGCAGTGACTGCTTCCCTCCTGGTCGCCTGTCGACCCTGGGACAGAGCCCTGGTCAATGAGCATCTCAGACTAGTACTAGCTTCTACAGGGGGAGGACGCAGCTGGGAAGCCTGCTGACTAGCAGCCTGTGCCCTAGTGACAGCACACACTCTATACCACTGACACCATAGCAGCACAGATGTCCAAATCCTCATGGAACTCCCCATCAGGTCCCTCCTCCTAGATAGGCATCTGGCACCACATTCTGTGAGCCTGGCACGTACTGCAAGAGAAAGGTTGAAACCCTCCCAGATACTCCATCCATCCAGCCATCCTCTTGCTCATCCTGTTCTGCTCCACACGTGCACCAAGGGCCTATGATCTGTCATCATTGAACGTGATCGTAGACTCTTGCCCTGCCCTCTGTAGCACTGCTAGCCACAGAAACTGAGCTCCCTTCAGCAAATGCTCCGGCCACTTGTGACATGCCACTACTAAACCCAACAGTTCCTGTTCATGCACAGGATAGTTGCGCTTGAGCAGCTGAGCTCATGGTTTTGGACATGTACTCTACTGGCTGTGGCCCATACCCATGGTCTTGCATCAGCACAGCACCTATGGCGCCTTGAGAGCATCTGACCTAAACTGGTGAGGCAGATCAGGGTTGGGTCCTACTATAGCACAGGAGTGGTGGTCGAAGGCCTGCTGACACCTATCTGTCCACTCAAATTGAGCATCCTTCTTGATCATATCAAGCAAGGGGTGGAGATGGCAGCCATGTCAGGGATAAACGCCTGTACTACCCACCATACCAGGAAGGACTTGACATCATGTGCAGACTGCAAAACAGGCCACTCCAAGATGGCAGCAATCTTAGCACTGTCAGGTGTCATACCAAGGAACTCAACTTGTACCCAAACCCACCTCGTGCCCCACTCCACCTTAGACCTCTTGACGACAAGTGGTATTGCTGGATGACCTTCAGAACCTCCTCCACGTTCTCCAGATGCTCCTTGAAGTCCTTGAGTGCACCAGGATGTCGTCCATGTAGGCCACCACGCAGGTCCTGAACACAGGTCTTGCAGGGTCACAAAGGTGGGCAATGTCCTTGAACCTAGGTTCCTAAGATCAGGGGAAATTGGGGCAGTGAGTTTCCTGTCAGGTGGCCAAAGATGGCATTCACAAACATCTGCATGGTAGCAGGGCTGTTGGAGGCCCCATGGGCATCACTGTCCACTGGAACTGACCCAGTGACCCCATGGCGTGGAGAACGCCGTTTTGGGAATGTCCTCAGTGGCTACCCTGATCTGCCAGAGGGCATGCCTGATCGAGCTAGGTCAAACTTGGTGAAATAAGATGCTCCAGCTGTCCTCTCCAGCAATTCATCAATCCTGGGCAACGGGTACTTGGACTTCACCGTGACCTTGTTCAGGCCCCTCAAATCAATGCACAACCTCCATCCACCATCGTGCTTGGAACCAACAAACACCCAGAGCTGAAAGGGCTGTTAGCAGGGAGAATGAGCCCAGCCTCCAACAATCCAGTCAAGATGATCTTCAGTTCTGCCATCTCTGCTGGCCCCATCCTGTACATGGGCACAAAAGGAGGCCTGGCACCATCCATGAGTTTGATGACATGAGTGATAGGGCCTTCAGGGGATACTGAGGCATCTTGTCCTCAAAGATAGAAGCAAACCTGTCTAGCTAGTAGGGCATCATGTAGCTTCTGCTCCTCCTCATGTGACGGCTGGTGCTGGGTTCACTGCATTCACCGTGTGGCCCTGGGTCTCATCAGAGGGTGAGTTGGGCACCAGATGCAGAAGAAAGACGTGGTCCACTGGATACAAGTGGCTAAATAAGACATGGGTGTGCTTGGCAGACCACACATGTTTAAGCAGAGCTGCACGTTTCTCCTCCCTGGTAGGTTCCTGGGCCCTCTCTTGAGTACCTGCAACCCCTCTCCCATCATTGACAGCCTCATTGGTAGAACAGCACACTGTGGCTGGTCTTTCCCCCCTTTACCACCGTAGTCGCGTCCCATGCACACCGACCCATCCTGAAACTGC
>RPFO01000175.1:2494633-2534633 GCA_009746045.1 Mesostigma viride | reverse complement strand
ACTCGGCTAGCGGCTGACGAGCTGACAGCGGAGAAAATTCGATTACAACATGAACGTGAGGAAGCTGCGAGAGCTAGAAGTGTGGCGGAAGCGCTGGAGAAGAGTGTGGGTAGGACTATTGCGCGTGTGCAGCAACTTGAGTCGCAAGGGCAGGCGGGCGATGGAGAGTCTGTTTTCGTGGATCAACCGTCTCCAACACTGGGTATACGAAGGGTATATGCGGTTGACGCTCCTTTTGTTGATGAAGGGACAGATGCACAGGGGCATGAGCCTCCACGGCTCTCGGTGGCTGCGACATTGCCGGAGAATCAGAATGCACCACACGCCCCAGTGATGGAGCTCACGTCTTTGTATCCTCGTACTGTTCCTTTTCCCAAGGTGGAGTCGGTAGACAAGCTATCGCTGACCAACCTTACCCATCGCAGCTTCGACCATTTCTCCACCAAGTTTCAGGATGTCTTCGCTATCCACTTCGCCAACTACGGGCCCAAGGCAGAGGAACGTCTCACGATGGACATCCAGAAGAGAATGGTTAGGCAGCGGATGAGCGACAGTGCCAGCGACCGTTTTGATGAGTTTTTGCGTTCTGTGGCTGGACGTGCGTGTACCGACCTCCCCTCTCTCCTATTGGGCTTTCGCCGGTTTCTGTTACCCCAGGATCAGCTTCGCATGGATCGGGACGCACTGGCTAACTGTACGCAGGCTGGTTTGACGCTGCCACAGTTCGTGGAGCAATTCACCAACCTTAGAGCCAAGATTCCCCAATGCTCTGACGCAGAGGCGCTTCACAGACTACTGCATGGCATGGCTCCACACGTGCGACTGGATGTGGACAAGCACTTCTCCCAGTTCGACTACGTGGATTGGCAATGGGACAAGGTGTTGTCTTATGTGCTTACCCTTGTCGTGTGCCTGCTTTTTCTGTCAAGTGGGAGCCTGTGGCCACGCCAGTGCCACCCATCAAGAAGTCCCTGAACCAGCTGGATGACCTCCTGGGGGAGCTCAATGCCTTGGATCCCACCCAGGGTAACTGTTTTATCTGCAACCAGCCAGGTCACTTTGCACGGGACTGCCCTAGACGGGACCAGTTTCCCCCTGCCACGAGAGGACCTTTTGGCGCCCTGCCATCTCCCAGGCCACCCAGCCTTCCTCCTGGCGTTCCTGCTGGCGATCACCGGATGCAGCCAGGGTTCCAGCCCAACTTCCAGCCCTCTGGGAGGTTCCAGTCCCGCGCTCGGCCCTTCAGCAGACAGGATAAGCGTAGGATGGTGAACGCTCTCATGCAGCTGCTGGCAGATGAGGAGGATGGGGGGACGAGGATGAGCCTCCAGCACCACCTGAGCAGCTTCCACCATCGGGCAGTGGAGCATCCCCAGACCCACCTGAGTCAAAAAACTAGTTGGGTCCCCAGGTCATCCTTCTGTCATGGCCAGGTCTGACCTGCCTGCTGTTGACGTTAGGCCAGTGAACACTGTGGGTGCTTCTGACCCTGCTGTCCCTGTGGGTCCTCCTGTACCAGGTCACTTACTCAAGTTTCAGGCTAGGCTCCTCAACGTGCCAGTCCCCTTGGCTCAGCCAGCTTGCTTGTTTATGATTGATTCTGGTGCTGGCAGTAATTATATTGCTGCATCCTTGGTGCAGGAGCTGAAGTTGCCTGTGTTGGCCCACCCCACACCTGTCATGGTGCAGTATTCTGATGGCAGGAGAAGCTGCTCACCTGGCTATGTGCAGCTCATCTTCCAAGTTTGTTCATCCCAGACTTTGGAAGTGACAGCAGATGTCATTCCCCTCACGGCAGCAGATGTGATTTTGGGGATCCCATGGTTGTCTGACACCAATCCTGCTATTTCTTGGCCTGACAGGGTGGTCCAGTTCAAGGATGGGACAGTGTGGGATGCTACCTGTGTGTTGCCAGGGGGGAGAAGAACAGCCACTGAGTGCTGTTCCACACAGACAGCTGTCAATGATGGCAAGGGAGGGGAAGCAGGTGCGAAAGGGGTGGATCAAGAGCCGACTTTGGAGGAGAAACGGGCTGCCCTACTGAAGCATGTGTGGTCTGCCAAGCATACTCTGTCTTATTTGGCCACCTATCCAGTGGAACACATCTTTTTCCTGCATTTGGTGCCTAATGAACCTGAGTCTGCTAGTGGTCATTCTGTCAATGCTGTCAGTTCTACTGTCACCACTGAGCAACAACAGCAGCATGATGCCTTGTTGGACAGGTATGGAGCCATCTTTGAGGACAAGATGCCCCAGTATCCTCCTGAGGGACCCATCACACATGTCATCAAGTTGGTAGAGGGTGCTCGTCCTCCTTTTGTGCCTATGTACAGGATGGGCCCTGCAGAGATGGCAGAGCTGAAGACCATACTTATTGGCCTGTTGGAGGCTGGTCTGATCCTCCCAGCTAACAGTCCTTTCAGTTCTGGGTGTTTGCTTGTACCCAAGCATGATGGGGGGTGGAGGTTGTGCATTGACCTGAGGGGACTGAACAAGGTGACTGTCAAGTCCAGGTACCCTCTGCCCAGAATTGATGAGTTGCTGGAGAGGACTGCAGGAGCTGCCTTCTTTACCAAGTTTGACCTCAGGCATGCTTTCTGGCAGATCAGGGTGGCTACTGAGGACATCCCCAAGACGGCCTTTTCTACCCATGGGGACAGTTCCAGTGGACAGTAATGCCCATGGGTGCCTCTAACAGTCCTGCCACTATGCAGATGTTTGTCAATGCCATCTTTGGCCACCTGACTGGAAATGCCCTGCCCCAGATCTCACCTGACCTTCGCAACCCCAGGTTCAAGGACATTGCCCACTTGTGTGACACTACCAGGGTGGTCTTCAGGACTTGTGTGGTCGTCTACCTGGACGACATTCTGGTACACTCTCGTACCTTCAGGGAGCACCTGGAGAACGTGGAGGAGGTCCTTAAGGTGATCCATCAGTATCATCTGTCGGTGAAGAGGTCCAAGGTGGAGTGGGGCCAAGAGGTGAAGTTTCTGGGCTACCAGCTGAGCGCTGCAGGTATGACTCCTGAGGCCAGCAAGGTCTCTGCTGTTTTGGAGTGGCCTGTGTTGAAGTCAGCTCAGGATGTCAGATCCTTTCTGGGCCTGGTGGGCTGGTACCGACGGTTCATCCCTGACATGGCGGCCATCTCTGGTCCCCTGTTAGCCCTGCTCAAGAAGGATGTTCCCTTTGAGTGGACTGCAGCATGCCAGCAAGCTTTTGATGTGTTGAAGCAGAAGCTTACCACTGCTCCCTTGTTGGTGGGCCCCAACCCAGACTTGCCATACCAGGTTAGGTCTGATGCCTCACAGGGTGCTATTGGTGCAGTACTAATGCAAGATCATGGTAAGGGCCCTCAACCAGTGGAATACATGTCCAGGAGTATGACGTCTGCAGAACGTAACTACCCTGTTCATGAGCAGAGCTGCTGGGATTGGTGGTGGCCTGTCACAAGTGGGAACACCTACTGAAGGGGGCTCAGTTTTCTGTGGCCAGCAGCGCCAGGATGGGCAGGGCAACGAGTCTATTACCCTGATGACTGACCACAGGCCCTTGGTACATGTGTTGGAACAGACCCGGATGAGTAAGAGGATGGCTGGATGGATGGAGTTCCTGGGGGGGTTTGGACCTTTCTCTGTGAGGTACATTCCTGGTACGCAGAATGTGGTGCCTGACGCCCTGTCCAGGAGGAGGGATTTGATGGGAAGTTTTCATGAGGACTTGGACATCTGTGCTGCCCTGATTTCTGTGGTAGAGTGTGGAGCCTTGACTAGAGCTCAGGCCAACAACCAGAAGGTTTCTCAACTGTTGACACCACCTGTAGGGAATAACGGTGGTCCCGTGATGCTCATCGACCAGGGCTCTGTCCCAGAGTTGACAGGCGTCCAGGAGGGTGTCCAGTCACTGTCTGACAGTCTTAGGAGAAGTCCTGAAGGTGTGGTGCCCACTCCCACAGTGCAGCCAGGTGAGGGAGGCCCTGCTAGGCGCAGCAGAGGTAGGCCCAGGAAGTGGGTCATGGACCCTGTGTTGGTAGGCCGGTCCAAGGTGTTGGCCTCTCAGGTGATGGCAAGGTCAAAAGGGCCTATAGCTACTACTGTCTCATCCAAGCAGTTGGTGGCTAGCCCTGGGCAGGAAGAGGAGATGCAGATGCAGCCCCTGGGACCTGACAAGGACCTGGTGTTGCCTAATCCTTTAAATATTTCCCTGCTGGACGTCATCAAGGCCTTCACCAAGACGGAGGACATGGCTACTGCAGCTATCCAGAGGGGCAACTTTGGCAATAGACCTGTAGAATACTGGGAGGGCGTTCTGTATGTTCACACTCATGATGCAGAGCACACGGTGACTAGAAAAGTGTATGTGCCTGAGATGGCCATTCCCACAGTGTTACATTGTTTCCATGACGATGTGACTGCGTGTCATCCTGGTTATGCTAAGCTACTTCATGAGGTGCAGCAGAGGTTTTGGTGGCCTGGCCTTTATCAGGATGTTAAGGCCTATGTGGATTCCTGTGACTCCTGCCAGAGAAATAAGGTCAGGAACCAAGCCACGCCCATCTTTCCCATGGCTATGCCCATTCCCCTGCGCCCTTGGATCAGTGTGACTATGGATTTTATCTGTGGTCTTCCCATGTCAGATGGTGGCAATGACAGGATCCTTGTGGTCATGGACAGGCTTCCAGGATGTGCCATCTGATTCCTTGCAATACTCATCTCACCGCTGCACAGTGTGTGGATTTGTTTATGAAGGAGATCTACCGTCTGCACGGCATGCCTAGAGTGATCATCACTGATCAGGACCCCCTTTGGCTGTCAGGGTTTTGGAAGTCATTCTTTGACATCCTAGACACTAAGCTGGCATTCGGTGTGGCATACAGGTGTGCCAGTACTGGGGCGGTGGAGAGGATGAACAGAATTGTCAGGGAGTGTCAAAAGCACTATTGTACCACGACAACAAGGACTGGGACAAGAAGCTACCTTTCATAGAGTTCGCAATCAACAACTCTCCTCTGGCTCCTCACCAGATGTCCCCCTTCGTGATCTGCAATGGCCAGTGTCCCTTGACACCATTCGACTTGGAACTGCCTGACAGAGACGCTGAAGGCCCTTTCCAGCGACGTCTTGGTTCAGTCCAGCAGTTGTTGGCTTCCTTCCAGGAGGCTCACAGCATTGTGGCTACCCAGCTGTTGAGGACACAGGACAAGTACCTGACTAACGCCTGGCAGCAAACGGTGGCCAGTCATTCCTTTGTAGCTCCTGGGGACTTGGTGTTGTTGGAAGCCAACAGAGTGCTGCCTGAGAAGGAGCAATGCAGGAAACTGCAACCACTCTGGTTGGGTCCTTACCCAGTGTTGGCACCTTTCACTATGGTACAGTGGTCCAGGTCCAGTGCCTTCTCACTGGAAGCTCAGGAATAATATTTTTCACCTAGCCAGCTGAAGCTGTACAGGCGTAACACCTTGCCAGGCAGATTGTCTGCCCCTTGCCTTATGAGTTGGATTCTGAGGGGGAGAAGATCTATGAAGTGGAGCGGTTGTTGGCTCACAGGGTGAAGGGGAAAGGTCGTACTAAACAGTTGCAGTTTAAGGTACACTGGAAGGGAGAGCTAGAGGTGACTGCTACGTGGCTGTGGTTGTCTGATCTCACCAACAGTCACTCTGCTGTACTAGAGTATTGTCAGCGTCATGGGATCACCTTGCCTGAGTGGTATGTCATGGGCTCTGAGCGGTGTGCTCCCCTTCATAGCTCCCAGTGAGCACTGCTAACGCCTCTTTTTGGTGCTGTGTGTCTGTGGTTGCCAGCCATGGCCGACTCCCATCCTGAGGGGACACCCAGGCCACCTGCCCAACCCAAGAGGACGTGAGGGCTACGTATGTCTTTCAGCACGACTACGCTGGCCCCAGAGCCCAGGTACTTCGATCCAGGAAGACGCTGGGTTCGTGGAAGCCCATTTTCTCAACCTGTTCCAGCGTATGGTACATGATCAGCAACGGCACGAGCAGCGTCACGGGGCCTTGATATCAAGGTTGATTCATGTGGAGGGTCTGGTTACTCAGATGGCAGAACACTTGAGGGCTGGGCACATTCCACTGTGGGTTCTGCTGTGCCTGCAGTCTGAGGCCCAGTAGCTCAGGAGGCTATCCCCACCATGGTGGCCTCAGTCCCTCCTCTACGGAGGCTCCTCCACCCCCTAAGGTGGTGGTACACTTGCCCAGGTCCGTTGTCCCAACAAAACAGGTGGAGCAGTTCTTGGACCACCGTAAATGTGCTCCTGGACAGTGCGAGTGGTGTAAATCCTTGTACACAGCCATGCAGGCCCTGGACCAGACAGTGGTGGAGGAGGGTGAACTAGTACCTGAGGGTATGGTAGAGTTGGCCCTGGACTGTCTGCCCCCCAGTCTTTGTGAGATTGGTTCACCCATGGTGGCTTACATTATGCACACCGTCTTTGCAGTGTACCCGTGGCCTTCGTTTGACATGAGGCCGGTGGAGGGCCAGGACTTGATGGAGGCTCTGCCCAGTGACCTGAGACTCGCCTTTGCAGAGCTCAAGCCAGTTGGTTATTCCCAGACCTACACTGAGCTACTTGAGCAAGCTGTCAAGCAGGGAGAGTTTGACCTGACTCCGTCGTCCAGCTGCTCTGTGATGTCTTGTTTTCCACACAAGGACAGCACGGTCTTTGTGGGGCTGCAGTTACCAAAGTTCCCTAACGAGCTGAGGGCCAGGCTCACACCCTTGAGGGTGCTGGTACCCATCTTGGGGCCAGGTGGGGGCCTATCAAGGCCTTTCTACAGCTGTGGTGGGCCTATAGCAGCTGGCTATGTCGCCATAAGACTGCCAGTGGCTGGGTCTTCGACCCCTCCGACAGGCTGTGGTTACTCTGTCCTACCCTGCCCAGTGCAGTAGGTTTTCAGCTGAGTTGGGCAAGGCTGCTGAGACCTGCTTGGCTATTCAGGTCAGCAGGAACTGGCCAGATCTGGTGTCCATGGTGGAGCATTTCCCAGTGTTTGGAACGAGGGGAAGGATACGAAGAAGGGGGATTGGTTCACTTTGTGAAGGGTTCCAGGATGGTTGGAGATGGGCTGTGGAGTGAGGTGGGGATCCAGAATGGAGGAGGCCAGTTCTGATGTCCAGTCCAGATTTCCAGCAATGACAGTTCTGAGTTCATGGTAGTCTTGCAGTTGTATTATCCAGGCATGGTTGCCTGTGTGTTAGTCACTTGATGACATTTCATCTGTGGGTGAATTTGTCTTATTCAGGGTTGACATGATCAGATGTAATGAGATAGGAGGCCCTTTGGGGATGTAAAAACCCACTTGCTTGTCCCAAGAGGTGGTGGACTTCCTGTTTATTGTTGTGTTGTTTTGTGGAGGTTGTTGTTTTATTCTTCTTGGCTTCTAGGAACTGGGAGTTCCTGTCTTGAGGGGGAGATATGTAACAACCAAATGTTACATCCAAAGTTTTCCTACTGTTGATCTTATTATGAGTTCTTTAGGACAATTATTTGGGAAGTTAGGAGGCTTCGACGTCTGATGGATATTGGGCCTGCTGAGATCTGTCAGAATTATTGTTCTACCCTCATTGGTCGTGGCCTGATCCACGTAGGGTACTTTGCATGGTTTGTTCAGTCAGTCATAGATTCTCTTTAAGACCGTTGTACCTGGTGGATCTGGTTCCAGGTCATGGAGATTCCGTATGTGCTGGCTTTGTGTTGTGTTGAGGATTCGGGAGCTAAGATCTTATCTTGAGTGATTCTCACTTTTGATTGGTCCTTCCGGGTTAGGATTGAGCCGACTCTGCGTGCACGATGACTTTTATCCTGTTTGTGGCGGCTGAGCATGTGTGCGTGTAAGAAAGCTAAGCTATGGTGTAATTCAAGGGTTTCCTTGTTTCATCAATCAAACAACCCTCGCTAAAAGTCAACTATAACTTCAACAGATAGTCGACTTGGATATAACATTGTCTGTTGTGTCTAACAAGGGTGGGGACTCATTCCCTTAACTGTTGAAGATCCATCTTCATTGCTTCTCTGGACGTGAAGTTATCTGTCGCGACTCCAACCCAGGTATAAAGATCTTTTCACATCAATGTTGAAACTGAGGCTGTTGCAAACACAACATTTTTAGTCGTTACACTCGCCCATCGCATACCCGCGCCCCAGCGACGCGGGCATCATGCCCGCCCTCAAGGTCGGCTACAAGCACGAGCTGGTCGCCCGCCTCGCTGGGGTAATTGAGGACTGGGACATCCTTTCCCGCATGGGCGCCCGCGCGCCGGGGGGGGGGGCGCTGCCGAGGCCTCTCCGAAGGCCATCCCCCCCACCTCCTCGATATGGCCGACATGCTGCGCGGCCGTGTGGGACCGGCTGGGCACAGACGTCATCATGTCCGCATATTCCTCAAGGCGGGGTGCCTCCCCCAGGATAACAGGAGAAGCTCAAGCGCATGCTCGCGAGTCATCGCGCGAGCCAGCTCGTGAGTCAGCTAGATCCTCGCGAGGAACAACCAAGGTGCCGCGGCGGCGGCGCAGCAAGCCGCCGCCGCCGCAGGGGCTACCGCCGGCTCGGTGCCAAATGTCCATACGGCTTCCCAAAGCAACCCGTTACCTTCCTTGTTGGACCCGCGGCGACTCATCACCGGCGGAGGAGGCCTCGCTCGACCGGAGGCCGTCCCCGCGCTGATGCCGCCACCTCCCCGCGCAAACGGCCACCCCACCATGGCCGCCACGAACGCCGCAGTCCTCGCGTCCATGCGCACCGGTGGCCCCCCTGTGTGGGGCCACAGTGACCCTGGTAATGACCCTCTGGCGGGCTCAGGGGCTCCGGGCGTGTACGGCGGCGGCCCGCCGCTTGCCCGGGGCCATCCAACGGGTCACCCTGGGCCTGCTGGATGGCGGCGCTGCTGGCAATGGCAGGATCTGTGACGTGGTCGATGGCCATCTGTACAAAGCATACGCCCCCTCTCAGGGCTATGTGTCACATAAGCTCCCAGCGGAGTTATGTTCTTAATTAATTATGTTCTTAATTAATGGATGCACTGCGTCACGTGAGCATCTCAGTAGATGGATGTGGGATGGGGTGGATGGATATAGGGATCTAATTTCGATCTAGGTACAGGGTTGCGGGTACCACGGCTGCACAGCAGAGTGATCAATAGTTGTTCTAGTGTGCCCTAGGTCCTTCAGTGCACTACCTCCCGATACAGGCACAATAACGCGGATACGATAACAGCAGGCTCGTGCTACCATGGTCCGGATTCTTCTGGCCTGCGCTGGTTGTCTTTGACATTAATCGGCAGACTGATCACAGCCAAGAATCACCTCAATAAATAAACAGGTTACCCAGCAAACGTTATCGGAAAAATATATTAAAATGTGATATGCACTGGCTATTCATGCCGAGCTGGCACGCTCCCCCGTCTGCAGCCGCCAGTAGCTAGCCTCGATTGCCAAGCCCTTGCTCTCGCTTCTTTAACCGCACATACAATAGCTCCAGCATGGTGTCCATCGCATCACTGCCCAGGTTCTCCCCCTCGAACTGGTGATCCTCCGCCAGCTGCCCCTTCATCGCCACCACGCTGTAGCCCAGCCTCTCCATCCTCGCGTTCACGTCGATCCGGTACCGCCGGTAGACAAAGCGCGGCCATATCCTATGGATGTTGGCCTGCATGCGGTCAATGAGCTCCTGGGGGACGGCGGCCAGAATCTTGTGAAGGTTGGGGATATCCCTCTCGCGCACCCTCAGCGATAACTGCTTGTAGTCGATGATGTTGGATAGCGCCGCGTCGACGTCGTCCATGATGATGACGGGGATGCACCCGTGCAAGAGCGCGCGCACGTATCCATGGCTCCAGCCATCACCCGGGAGCGCGCCGCAGAAGACCGAGTGCGCCATGTCCTCCAAGTAATGCTGTTGACGGGCGGTAAGTAGAGCAAGACAAAAGCGAGACCAAAGCAGGACAAACGCAGGACAAAAGCACTGCCAATATTTCCATTAAACAAAAGAATACCTGAAAAACAGAGCTTCCTTTTCTACGCAGCTTACACATGCAAGCTATGAGCGGGGACACCAGCCCCCCTGGTTTGAGTGCCACTGTCCTGTTGAAATCAGGAGCCGTCGAATGCGCACCCTTGATAGAAAGAGCTCATGCAAACGGACCCACAACAAAAAACTAATAAATAATAATAATAATATCCACATCGCCTTCTACTCCATGTCCTAGCATGGCCAATGGGTTGCATAAAACCTCAACTTGTAACAAACACTTACGTCGCTGTTCCCCGGGTAGAGCCACATCCCTTTGCTGCGGCCCTCCTCCCCCAGGTAATACTTGGCCAGCGTCTGGCGGACCCCCCAGCTGTACGCTGCCTCGACCCTGCCCCCGGGAGCCCCCGCGCGCTCGTGCGCCTCCCGCCCCAGGTTGCCCCCAAAATAAAACAGCTTGTCGTGGTTGAACTTCAGACACCCGACGCAGGGGCCCGGGCTCCCCTCGTACGCGTCCGAGCCTTTACGTGCCCGGTTATACAGCGAATAGGGGCTAGTCATCCACGCAAAATACGGTGCAGGGAGGACAATGTCCTTATCCGGGTCATACCCAGGCATACCCCCCCGCTCCTCCTCATCCCCCGCCCAGGTGATCCCCCGAGGGTTGAACTTGCGGCGCTGCGCCTCGCTGGCGTCAAAAGAGATCGGCTCGTCCTGGAACGCCATCCCTGTCAGGGTGTGGTCGTGCCGGTAGCCCTCGTCCCGGATGTACTTGTCCCCCAGGTAAGCCGTCCTCGGTTCCACATATTTCCCGCCCCAGCTCGTGACCATGATCGAGTTGCGGATGACGGCGGGCGCCGCGGCCGCGCCCTCGTCCCACAGCCACGTCCAGATGTGGTCCGTCCCGTTGTTCCGGTCCCAGTATGGGAAGTGCGTCTTGATGTAGTGGTGGACCAGCTTGGCGGCCTGCACGGTGGCCATCATGCGGTAGCCGTTGATCAGCCGGTGGCGGGGGGAGTCGTCCCCGAGGAAATTGTAGCACGAGTTCAAGTAAGGGACGAAAAAGTAATCCGCTTCCTCGGGGTCCAGCGTCCGGTGCTCGCTGTGGAGCACCCACTCGAGGAACATGAAGTCGAAATTGTAGAGCCACTCCGAGAAAAACATCTGGGGCGGGCTCGCTGTCATGAACTCCCGCGACGTGCACATCATGAGCCGACGGAACTGAAACGATCGCACAGTGAACACAGGAGGGAGCTCGTACACGAATATGAGTGGCCGTTTGGCCTTCCCTGCGCCGCCTGACACGGTCACCGGCCCCCAACCATCATTCCCATTCGTGGAACTTTCGGCTCCTGCTCCTCTGCGCAGCATGCCACGGCCACCTTCCCCATGGCCACTGCTGTCAAAGCCACCACCCGGAGAGCCACCCATGCCGCCGCCATGCCCAGCGGAGACCGGCGAAGATGATGCCTGCGCTGATGACGCAGTGGAGGCAGAGTCCACAGAACGTGCCGCTGTCGCAGCCGCAGACGCGGCTGCCTTTAGCGCCGCTTTCCGGAGTTCCTGCCGAGATACCTTCGGCAACATCGCCCCTGCTGGCATACGCTCCATCCCCTGGCCTTCCTGCCCCTGCCCCTGCCCCTGCCCCTGCTCGTGTCCCTGGCCTTGGCCGGTGCCCGCCGGCTCTTTGTAGCTCCCCCCTGAGTGATCCTGATCCCAGAAATCCAAGGGCATGGAGCAGTTCTCGCCGATGTACCCCGGGTCGCACACGCACGTCCCCATGTTGCAGTTCCCGTGGCCCGAGCACATGCCCGTGCAGCGCATGCCGTGCCTCGACCCCAGCAGGCGCCGGTTGTTGCTGTGCCCCGGCACGCCCCCCCGGGACTCGCCCCGCCCGGGGGACCGGACAGGGATCGAGCAGTCCACGCCAAAGTAGCCTTGCTCGCACACGCAGAACCCGCGGTCGCACGCCCCATGGCCCGAGCACTGGTTGACGCAGATGCTGGGCAGTCGGATCCCGCACAACGGGCCGACCTGCTCGGGGTACCAACAGGGGAAGAGGTGGGAGATCTCCCACCGGTGGCCCTGGTCGTCGTCGGCGTCGCAGTACTCCTGCACGGTCGATGCAGTGATGACCGTGTTGCCCACGCGGCTGTGCCGGCCGATCCACGCGACGTGTAACCCTCGGGTGGACGTCACGTTGATGTCCCACTGGCTCACGAGCGACATGTCGTGGGTGGTGACCGCGCGGATGTATGCGTCCTCGGCCTCCAGGAAGGAGCCCTCGGAGAGGGGGCGCTCGGGGTGTTTCGTCCCGGGCCCGCAGTAGCACCGCTGGCGCTCGCACCGGGAGAAGCAGTAGGTGAGCGTCCAGCGGCTGTGGGACGGGGGCGGGGGGGTGGGGTGGGATTGAATAGTGGGGGTGGGCGTGCCAGGGTTTGGGGTGGGGGTGGTGGGGTGGGGTGGGGTGGGGAGGGGGAGGCCAGAATAAGGGATCTGCATTCTGTAATACAGAAAATGATGATGGGGACAAGGACGGGCGATGATGGTGGTGGTTGTACTGGTGGTGGGGTTATGTGTGTGTGTGTGTGTGATTGGCAGCTTTAGAGGGCATGAAGGGGCCAGGAACAAGATCCCCTCTTATTGAGCCTACAGGCCAAATTGTGTCGGGGACAACTTTTTTATAATCTCATCCTTTTCCCACTTTCACAACCACCACCGCCGCCGCCGCCGCCGCCGCCGCCGCCGCCGCCGCCACCACCACCACCACCACCACCACCACCACCACCACCACCACCACCACCACCACCACCCAGAACCAGCATGACAACCGCACGGCCGTGCCCATTGTCGCCGACCCGTGCGCGCCCTTCTCGCAAGACTATGTCGTCGGTAGCTTACCCGTCGGGATTGTTGCACGGGTGAGTGTCCACTTCGTCGCAACTGCTCCCTTTCCACCCAAGTGTACAGCTGCATTCCCCCGTCATCCAGTTGCACGTGCCACGACCCGCGTCTCTGTTGCAGTCTCCCGGGCAGGGTATACTGACGGGGTAAGTACTCCGACCATCCATGACGCTGATCGGAGCCGTCTGAGGTTGATTGTGGTACTCCTGAACGATATTGTCCCATTCTGGTATCAGAGCGAGCTCGTCAAGCCTTCTTAAACAATAAATGCTCGGTAATATGGCCGCCAGGACCGCGCAGATGGCCAACACGTGACAAGACATTTTCAAGTCTTGTCAGAAAATCAGCAGCCACAAGCATCACACTCATCACCAAATCAGGTAGGCATGGTCGTCGGAGACACACTCATTACCAATTCAGGCAGGCATGGTCTTCGGAGAGCAACTGCATTGCCCATTCGGCGCATTTAAACACTACAACTAGCTGCGCCTCGTGTGTGCATTTTTTCAAGTTTGGTCGCTGTCCTACACTTTCATATGTGTTGGGTTTTGCACACCGATGAAGGAAGGAGGGGTTTGCAAGCTGGGCTGGCCCTCAGATCTCTTTTTATGAAGCCCGTCGCTACTGAGGCTACTGAGATACACGGATATCAAACTTACGTACGTAGCCTTGGGCCTTCTTCGCCTTCGCCTTCATCTGATATAATCGCGGGAAAATAATATAATATCAGTGCTGGCGGCCGTAACTCCCGTGAAACGAAAGCAAAGCGTCGAAAGCGACGGACGAAACTGATGATTCCCGGAGTAGTATTCCTGTATTGGAGCTACGTCATGGTGCTACGTTAGTTATCTAACGTGCGCGTGCGTTTGATAGGTATGAAGTGTGAACAAATCAGTGCAGTACTTGGCGTTATAATGCAGGCTATACGGAGGACGAGCTTGGCCAGTTTGCCTAGGGTGACCTGGCACAACATTTTTGCGACAGCTGTTCTACTGTAAAACACGAAAAAAACTGAAAAGAATTAATTGGATAACAATACTGTTATACCCACTAGGTACCCCTGACTACAGTAACCCAGCCCCCAGGAATTCCCCCCGAAAGAACCCCCCCCCCCCCAAAAAAAACTTTGCCCGCTACTGTGTACAGTAAACAGGGGCAAAAAGATGTTTCCAATCCACGCTGGAACTACTTGGCCTGCTCTCTTGACCTGCTCTTGAGCGTTTTTTTGTGCAAATTCCGAGGAAACCAGAATGGCTTACAGTTGTAGACATGCTATCATGGAACTGTAAGGCTCATGCGGCTAGCCGTAAGCCGAGGCAGACTTTTCGACGGCGCACTAGAAGTACTTCATAAATTACCAGCTGCTGCGATGTTTACCATATGCATCCGATCCGGCGCCCGAGTACGTACCGGCAATCCGGCACAGTAGTACTGCTCAGATGAGCAAATTAACCAGCTTGAGCTCGTTTGGAAACCTGTCTTTCGTCCCTGATCTGTGATGCGCTGTCAATTTTAGCCTGTAGGAGCGTCTCTGCCGCTGTCTTTATGCCTTACAATTAAACTTATCGCTTGTCGTGCTGCCACCGTACATGCGCATGCGCATGAATAACGACCTGCGGCGCGCTCGGTATTAATCTCACTAGACCGGACGTCATGTACGTCGACGATTACTACAGTCATTAGCTATGCATCGGGCAGGAGGATGTATCTAGCACGCAAGATTGTATTTCGGTCGCCCTTAAGAATGTGGCATTTCCAGCAGTTTATACCTCACATTGTGCTCAGCTGCTTGGTGTTGGCGGCCTGCCCCATTAAATATATTGTCGCCCAATCTTCACGAGCGCTTGGCCGGGAACTTTCTCTGATTCCAGAATGGGACAGCCTGGTCGAGAGCTTTCACTCCCAACCTCACCCGGTCCCTCCCAGCGTCATGGACGGTAGAAGTCATTACCCCGTCACCATGAGCTGCCCCGGAGATTGCGGCGGAGGCGAGGGCCGAGGCACGTGCAATTGGATGACAGGCGAATGCGCGTGCGCTTTTGGATGGAAAGGCGCCAACTGCCACGATGTCGACCCTTTCCCATGCAACAATCCCAACGGGTAAGCGCGGCGTGATTCTGTGATGTACAGTACTGTACTGCATGCAGTACTAAATGCAGTTCTATATGCTGTACTATATGCTGTACTTTATGCTGTACTGTGATCAATAGGGACCTACCGACCATGCACCGCGTGCCATTACGGCAGTCAGGTGACGGGTGGGAGCTGCTAGCGATTTCGGCATGCGAACAAAAACAACAGAACTTATCAGAGTCATAACCATCTGGGGGGGTTCTTGTTGGCTTCTGGACATAAGTGATGGCCAAGCACACTCTTTCACTAGTTCATAAGTTAACCTGTCAGGGCTCTCCCCACACGTACTGCTGGCGATCTTTCCCCGTGCTCCCGTCTGATGCCATCCGTCACGTTTTCTACATCCCTTTCCCCTTTCCCCCTCACAGCCTTTCTTGTTATTGCCATCGTCCGCCCCTCGTGCAGTTGCCCAGTAGACCCAAAGGATTCCATGCCATGCCTACCCGCTAATTAATCTTCGTCACTGTCAAACGCACAGTATAATCCTCTGGCACTGGCCTCCTCCCTCTTCCTATCTGCACGACCATTGACAGACCTGGCCACACGGGCCTGACCTACTCATGTACTACTTGTGAGGCACCACAATCCCTACTAAGAGAAACGCGGTACCCCGTGCCCTATCCGTGAGGCACCACAATCCCTACTAAAAGAAACGCGGTACTACCTTCAAGGATGCCCAACTGGCTGGGTTAGCACGCCGCTGCTTCCGAGCTTCAATCATGCCTGTCAGTATGTATCGCATCATCGCTGGCGCGCACGCATGTGTTCCCGTATGCGTCCATCACCACCCAGCATGCATGCGTGCATGCAGCACCCGTGTGCGTGTTGCCAGCATGCATGCAACGCCCCGCGTACGTGTCGACGATGCGCTCTGTTTCTAGCCTGCGTAGGCTGTCGGATTCAAGCCCTGATGATTATGTATTTGGTATTTGGGTGTTGAACGAACACCCTGTACGTCGTGTTCTTACCCAGCGGTAAGCTTGGGTAGCTGAGGATACCCTGACCTCACCTGGGCGTTTCGTTGTAAACGTTAGCGACTCGATAGAGTATAGACGCAAGTATAGTATATGATGTATGATATATGATATATGATATATGATATATGATATATGATATATGATGTATGATGTATGATGTATGATGTATGATGTATGATGTATGATGTATGATGTATGATGTATGATGTATGATGTATGATGTATGATGTATGATATATGATATATGATATATGATATATGATATATGATATATGATGTATGATGTATGATGTATGATATATGATATATGATATATGATATATGATATATAATATATGATATATGATATATGATATATGATATATGATATATGATATAGTAGTATGATATATGATATATGATATATGATATATGATATATGATATATGATATATGATATATGATATATGATATATGATATATGATATATGATATATGATATATGATATATGATATATGATATATGATATATGATATATGATATATGATATATGATATATGATATATGATATATGATATATGATATATGATATATGATATATGATATATGATATATGATATATGATATATGATATATGATATATGATATATGATATATGATATATGATATATGATATATGATATATGATATATGATATATGATATATGATATATGATATATGATATATGATATATGATATATGATACATAATATATCATCATGTACAGTCATTCCCGCGTTAAGTTGCGTTCCCGCGTTAAGTTGCGGCGCCGAAGTTTGGGGGGCGACCGCAACTTAAGCATGGAGGCCATCGCAACTTAAAGCGGTAATGACTCAATTTGTAGGTGTCAGGCCATTTTTGGCCGCGCAGGAGGCCATTTTTTGCCAAGTCGGGACCCGCTACGTGATTTTAGGCGGCAAAATACGCAAGCCCCGCTGGCGCGCAAATTTCCCCGCCGGCTGCTGGCTAAGGTGAAAAGCGCGAATGCAACCTTACAAATTCAGTTTTGCAGCCTGCGGGCTGCGGTACGTAAGAATCCACGACCATGCAGGGTCTGTAATTGAGACTTCTTGAGGCATCTTGCCGGGAATTACCCTTACTGTCGTCACTAGCCTTGAGTACCAGTATGGCATTTTCGTCATACAGGTTGTCCCGTTCCCTGACAAGGACGCCGGCATGCTTCGCCGTCACGTGCCATGTTATTATTGTTTACATGCAGGCCATTGACAGTAAATGAAGCTTCCCTCACAACTGTTCCCATGTTTTGTCACAGTCAAACGTGAAGCCAGCTGGCAATTAAGTAACCCGCCAAAAAGAGAGCCGAAGTCAGAGGGTTAAAACACACATTTGTGGTATAAAATGCAGGCACTGCGTGGCTGCCCACGGCGTGTTTTGCAGCCCGCCTTTGTCCAAAATATCTGGCCTGGAAAATGGACTTCGGCCGGCTTTGACGCTGCAGCTGGATCGGGCTTGACGAGAGCTGTCGAATGCCGTATAGAAGTCCGTCAGTGGAGGAGGTGGTGGGCTGCTAGCCTAATTCTACCGTTAAGTTGCGATCCCGCGTCAAGTTGCGGCGCCAAGTTTTAGGGGGCGATCGCAACTTAACGCGGGAATGACTGTATCATATATAATAAATGATATATACTATATCAAGTAACGTGCGTTGTAACTTTCACGTTAAAACTTTCGTCGGCGGAGCCCGTTGGCGGAAGAACCAAGGGTTCGAAGAAAGGGCGAAGCCAATTTATTTGGTCAGCGAGCAAAGAGGGCACGCAATTTGAGCATTTCCATGGGCGTCTACTAATTGGACGATGGACCTTGGCGCAAAACTCCTGAGTCAGGCAAGCACAAGCTCACCCCACGCTCACCGCAAGCCAGGGCTTATGCTTGCGAATCAGCACAAATTCGGTGGAGGGAGGGAGGGAGGGAGGGAGGGAGGGAGGGAGGGAGGGAGGGAGGGAGGGAGGGAGGGAGGGAGGGAGGGAGGGAGGGAGGGAGGGAGGGAGGGAGGGAGGGACGGCCGGAGGGACGGAGGGACGGAGGGACGGAGGGACGGAGGGAGGGAGGGA
This sequence comes from Mesostigma viride, assembly GCA_009746045.1. Classification (NCBI taxonomy): domain Eukaryota; kingdom Viridiplantae; phylum Streptophyta; class Mesostigmatophyceae; order Mesostigmatales; family Mesostigmataceae; genus Mesostigma; species Mesostigma viride. The sequence continues at coordinate 2,516,549 of RPFO01000175.1, read as the reverse complement.
GGGACGGCCGGAGGGACGGAGGGACGGAGGGACGGAGGGACGGAGGGACGGAGGGACGGAGGGACGGAAGGAGGGACGGAAGGAGGGACGGAAGGAGGGACGGAAGGAGGGACGGACGGAGGGACGGACGGACGGACGGACGGAGGGAGGGATGGACAGACAGAGGGAGGGACGGAGGGACGGACGGACGGACGGACGGACGGACGGACGGACGGACGGACGGACGGACGGACGGACGGACGGAGGGACGGACGGACGGACGGACGGACGGACGGACGGACGGACGGACGGACGGAGGGACGGACGGAGGGACGGAGGGACGGACGGACGGACGGACGGGCGGGCAGACGGACGGACAGATGGAGGGATGGAGGGATGGAGGGATGGAGGGATGGAGGGATGGAGGGATGGAGGGATGGAGGGATGGAGGGATGGAGGGATGGAGGGATGGAGGGATGGAGGGATGGAGGGATGGAGGGATGGAGGGATGGAGGGATGGATGGATGGAGGGATGGAGGCATGGAGGGATGAATGGATGGATGGATGGATGGATGGATGGATGGATGGATGGATGGATGGATGGATGGATGGATGGATGGATGGATGGATGGATGGATGGATGGATGGATGGATGGATGGATGGATGGATGGATGGATGGATGGATGGATGGATGGATGGATGGATGGATGGATGGATGGATGGATGGATGGATGGATGGATGGATGGATGGATGGATGGGTTGCAGTTTGACGTGCTCTTTCCCCGAAATCCTTCCATCCTGTTTTTTTCGTACCATCTTGGCCGCAGAGTCATAAGTTTTGCGCCAAGATCCATCGTCCCATTAGGAGGCGCCAATGGAAATCGTCTCAGTGCGTCCGCTCTTCACGGACCTCTCCAAATACATTAGCTTCGCCCTTTCTTCAAACCTTTGGTTCTTTCGAAAATGGGCTCCGCCGGATAATATACAGTATATTGTATATAATATAATATTGTAGTATGATATAACATATAACGTATATAACATATAACATTGTAATATACAATACATAATGTGGGGACAGTTATTCTCTACCCCGCAATGGTGGTGACATCCGACAGTCCGGCATCCCCTTCCCCTCCAACCCCCCCCCCCGCCACCCCCCCCGCCCGCCCTGGCAGAGAGTGGACACTCACCCACTGCTTCGGCCAGTGCATCCGCCAGCGCTGCTACTGCGGGCCGGGGACAAAACACCCCAACCGCCCCCTATCCGATGCCCCTTACATGGAGGCAATTGAGGAGTACAAGCGCGCGGTCGACACCCACGACGCCGCTATGATCGACCGATGGGACATCAACGTGACGTCGGCCAGCGGTCTGATCCTCGACTGGATCCCCTACCACGTCAAGGACGGCTACGGGCAGGGGGTCACCCACAAGGTCGACATCCTGGAATACTGCGACGCTCCCGAGGACACCACCTGGGGCACCCTGGCCCACATGTACCCCTGCTGGTACCCCGAGCAGGTCGGACCCATGTGCAGCGTGACGGTGCCCAGCATCTGCGTCAACCAGTGCTCGGGCCATGGGCGGTGCGACCGCGGTTTTTGCGTCTGCCAGCCGGAGTATTTTGGGATCGACTGTTCCATCCCGGTGAAGAGGCCCTCGTGGACCGCGGCCCAGAGCCAGCTGCAGGGTGGGGCGCCCCAGGGGCAGGTGCAGACGGTGTCCACGGGCGCAAGGAAGCTCTCGCGACAAGAACTACGACTCGCGACGTTGAAGTCGACCGCCGAGTCTTCGCCTTCCTCCTCCTCATCGTCGCTGCCATCCGTGCAAGGGGTTGCGTCGCAAGTAGCCACCGCGACCGTGCCGCCAACCATTGTCCCCAAAGGGGAGGGGGGCCTTTTACTGAGGGGTGCAGATGGCAGTAGTAGCAATGGGGGCGGCAGTGGCGGCGATGACCGCGGGCACGACTCGTCCAACAAGGCCAAGTGGCCGCGCATATTCGTGTACGAGTTACCTGCGTTGTACAACACGCAGTTGTTGGCGTTTCGGCGGGTCGGCATATGCACCTCGCGCGAGTTTCTCCCTGAGCCTGGGGAAAAGATGCAGTACTCCGAAAATCTCTACAATTTCGACTTCATGTTCCTCGAGTGGGTGCTCCACAGCGAGCACCGGACGCTGGACCCCGACGAGGCCGACTATTTTTTCGTGCCTTTCCTGGCCGGCTGTTACAACTTCTTCGCGGATGATTCCCCCCGCCACCGCACGCTGGGGGGCTTTCGCATGACTGCCACCGTGATGGCCGCAAAGCTGCTCTTGCGTCACATCCGGACCGCCTACCCTTACTGGGACAAGAATGGCGGGGCGGACCACATCTGGATGTGGTTGTGGGACGAGGGTGCGGCCGCGGCGCCTGCCGTCATCCGCAACTCCATCATGGTCACGAGCTGGGGCGGAAGATACGTGCATCCGAGGACGGCGTACACTCCTGATGCTTACATCCGTACGGAGCAGTGGCACCACAACACAACGCTCTATGGGATGGCCTTCCAGGACGTTCCTATCGCTGAGCAGAGCTCGGCCCAGCTGTTCAACCCCAAGGGGGTCACCTGGGCGGGGGATGCGGAGGAGCGGGGGAGTATGCCTGGGTATGACCCGGATAAGGACATTGTTGTCCCTGCCCCTTACTTTGCGTGGATGGACAGCCCTTATTCGTTGTATAACCGCTGGCGGCAGGGCACGCAGCTGTACGAGGGGCATGGCGGCCCGTGCACAGGCTGTCCTAGGTTTAACCACGACAAGCTTTTTTATTTCGCGGGGGAGATGGGGCAGGAGGCGCACCAGCGGGCAGGCGTCCCAGGGGGGCGGCCTGACAAGGGGTACAGCTGGGGCATCCGGCAGGCGGTCGCAAGGCACTGGTGGGGAGAGGAGGCGCGCAAGAAGGGGATGTGGGTGTACCCAGGCCACAGCGACGTAAGTATTTGCTACAATGAGGTTGTATGTGACCCGTTGACCACGCTACGGATGGAGTAGGAGGGAACATGGGTGTACATGGGCCGCCACAAGGCAGGCCAGAGTTGCATCCTCAGGTTCATTATCTATCATCCACGATTACACACAGCACACTTTTGTTAGTCTTTTCTCTGTGTAGAAAGTCTCTTAAGAGAGGCGTGACTTTTGAAGCCGGAAGCTGGTACTTGGGGGTGCAAAGTGGTGAACGCACTGGGCTGTGCAAGTTGGATTTATTAGTGTGTTGTACGTGGGACACTTGAGCCATATAGCTGTGCTGTGATGTGGATTGGTGCAGCGACTATGCCTGGACAGCCTGGACAGCTTGATCATGTTGCTAATATATATAATAAGATATAATGAATGCCTCCTCACAAGGTAGCCCTTGCGGGCAGGAGTCATGTTGAAAATTATGTCTGTTGAGTGGGATGATCAGGCCCATTGTCGCATATTATCTTGCCCGCATATTCCGGCCACAATGAAGTATATCACTCGTTCAATTTCCTCTGCGTGACACTGTCCAGATACTTATGTTATGTAATTGGGTCCTTAATGATATGATTAGAATACCCCAACCAAGCTTTTGTCGCCTGTATGGTGCCCTGGATGGCACCTTAATGAGACTAGGGATGATCCAACCTTTCTCCAGTGCCTGACCTTGGTGACCAAAATTTCTATCTTGTCACCCCATTGCCTGTGTGTCGCTCCTCCTGCTTTCCTGTGCTCATAACTGGCGGCTGCCGCCTCTGCTCCTTTTCCCTCCCCCTCCCCTCCCCCTCCCCCCCCTCCCCCTCCCCTCCCCCTCCCCCTCCCCTCCCCTCCCCTCCCCCTCCCCTCCCCCTCCCCCTCCCCTCCCCTCCCCCCCCCTCCCCTCCCCTCCCCCTCCCCCTCCCCTCCCCTCCCCTCCCCCTCCCCTCCCCCTCCCCCCCTCCCCTCCCCCTCCCCTCCCCTCCCCCTCCCTCTCCCTCTCCCTCTCCCGTGTTGCCTTATCTGTTGCTAATATGCCCGCCATGTTAACGCCTTAACAGGGTTACCTGAAGGACATGGCGCACTCGATCTTCTGCGGCGCGCTCCCGGGCGATGGCTGGAGCCATGGATATGTTCGCGCGATCCTGCACGGGTGCATCCCCGTCATCATCATGGACGACGTGGAGGAGGCATTTTCCAACGTATTTAATTACTCACAATTCTCTATCCGGGTGGCTGAGAAGGACATCCCCCGCCTGTACGAGATTCTGACGTCGGTCCCCCAGAAACAGATTGACCGCATGCAGTCAAGGATCCGCCGCATCTGGCCCCGTTTCGTCTATCGCCGGTACCGGACCGAGATCTTTGAGCGGATGCAGAAGCTGGGGTATAATGTGGATGCGATGCGGGGACAGTTGGCGGCAGATCAGTGTTTCGAGGGGGAGGACCTGGGCAGTGACGCGATGGATACCATGCTGGAGCTGTTGTATGTGCGGTTAAAGAAGCAGGAGCAAGCGCTTGGCAACACAGGCTAGCTGCTGGTGGCTGCAAAGACAAGGATGTGAAGTGGTGTTAGAGTGCGTGCTTGTTGTGGACGTGTATATAGTTGTCTCACTTAATTTTTTTTTCATCGTGATGAATGGATGATCGATCTGGCAGGGTGATGAAGCCTGACGCTGGCCAGCAAGGTGTTGATTATTAGAGCAGATACCAAACCAAGTGTGTTCTCTCCTTTATCAGTTGGCGTCTGGCCACCATGTTTTTGTGCGACAACCACGACGGAGTACACGGGTTCGATGCGCCCTCCTCTCTTTTCTTATGAAGGTCTTGAAAGCGTGCTTTTGTAATACAAGCATATCCTTGTCTAGTGCATGGACAATTTACACATAATTTGGTCCTGGGGAGATATAGACAAGTACTGTACACATGGGCAAACAGCATCCCACAAAGATTGAGATCATTCTGAGTACAAACATGGAATCAATTAATCAATTAATTAATTAAGATCATAGCTCCGTGGGGAGCATATGTAACACATAGCCCTGAGAAAGGGGCATCTATGGGTTTGTAGACGTGGACACTGATGCAGGGGCTGGAGCAACGACTCGACGGCGCCGTCACCAAGATGCTGCGCAAGGCCCTTAACATCCCCTTTGGTTTGCACATTAGCAATGAGGATTTGTACGCTGATTTGCCCTATGTTTCCCACATTATTAGGCACAGGCGCCTGGGCCTAGCCGGGCACCTGGCCCGCACAGATCAGGTAGATACATCAGATAGACTAGCTGGCACCAAGCCCGCCCAGCCTGGGCGATATGTCCTCACCTGGCGTGCCCCCGGCCGCGCGCGGCAGGGCCGCCACCCGTGGACTTTTCGTGATAGACTCGGCATGGACATGTGCTACACTAGACGTGACGGGCTCACCCCCGGGCAGCCTCCTGGTTTTTCTGTAATATGGAGGCAGCTGGTGCGCAAGGATAGATGGCAAGTAGTGATGAAGGAGACCACCCCCAAGCCTGTGGGGGCTCCGCGTGTGACCAACTATGGCATTCATAGCGATTCGGGCCGCGGTGCCCACACCCCTGTAACTAGGACCTAGATAGCTGATACCATCCATTCCATCCCATGTTCCCCTCCCACTGAGGACTTATGCTCACGTGACGCAGTCACGTGTCTATTAATTAATTAATTAATGGGTTTGTAATACGATCAGGGCTACAACCTGCAGGTGTAGGATGTACAGCTATCACCTGCTCTGGGTGCACAAGGTGCACCTGCACCACCATGATGGTTCATGCCTCCGGATCGAGCTCACACAGGGCGGCTCGGGGAGAGGGCCTAGGAGGCCTGCATGACAAATGGGGTGGAAGATATTCTGATTTTCTGATGTGGCACGCCGCAAAGGTGAAAACCATTTGCGTTCAGTGCCGGTCCGCGGAAAACGCGATCTGCAAATGAATCCAGGCCGGAATCGAACTGGGGACCTCTCGCACCCACTTTTGCTGACTATAGGACGGACGTCTCCTGATCCTAAGGCATCGCCAGCTGACACCTACAGTCCAACCGCAAAAGTTCTCCTTTCCGGGGAGTGATGCAAGCCATTCGGATTTGGTACTAGATAAATCATTCGAGATCTGTGTGTGTAGGTGGAGATATATATAGCTATATCTCACCTCCGTAATCTATCATTCTCAATGAATATATATAGCTATACAAGTGCTAGGGCATGGCTTCTCAACAGAGAGTGACTCTCTGCGTAGGCAGAGCATGGCTATATGCTTAATGTAGCATCCATGGGGGTCCAATTGTAGGCATGGCTAGGCTGAATTCTGAAGGCGTCATCCATGGGGGGCCATTATGGGCGCACATGCGTGTAGGCCACATGCTAGGCTAAGCCTGTCTAATCTACACTACTGTTATATATTCCCTAGACTGAGTTTGCTGGGGTGGCAGGAGGTGCCTGCCAGGGCTTGTGGTCAACGTGAATGACCGCCCCCCTCCAGTATACCAGTTTCCCCCCTGCGCTCTGCCGGAGCTTGAGGTAGGTCGGCCATAGCTTGCGTTGCCGTTGTTGCTGGGCCAGAGTCAAGTCGTCGTCCAGCGTGTAACGAGTCAGCGAGAGCTTCTTGCGGCATTTGAGGAACGACAGCTTGTCCCCCATGTACTTAAAGGTGCTCAAGGAGCACGGGTGCCGGGCCAGCCTTACCCCGCGCGCGGGGGAGGCGGACAGCCGACATCCGCAGCTCACCAGTGAGTTGCATGGGGGCAAGAATGTCGCGCTTGAATGCCGTGAGAAGACTCGTCGAGGTCTCGTCGGCCGGCTGGGCGAAGTGCTTGACTATGACGTTGTGGCTGCGCTTGTCGAGTTCGGCCTCCTCACGAAGGTCGAGTGCTTGTTGCTTGAGTTGCGCCGCGATGGTGGAGGTGGTGGAGGTGGTGTGGTGCTTGAGCAAGTCCGCCCAGGTCTGGGTGGGAGCATCGCTGGCCGGGCCAGCAGATGCCGGCTGGGCAGCGATGTCTTGCACCGCCTGGGCGGTGAGGCCGGCGGTGTCGTGCAAGCTCTCATGGGCGGTGGCGGTGGCTTGGAGGCGCTGGTCGAGGTCGAGAAGCTGGGCCTTGATGTCGGCAGTGGACAAACATGGAAGATATAACGTCGCACAGTTGCCCACCTGTGCAGACGCCCATGCATGCAGCCAGCCGCAACGATTTCCAACGAGCCGGTGAGCAAGATCGAGATCTTGTTGCTCAATATCAATAGGAGACAACAAGGGCAGGCCAGATCAATCTAACAAGACCTTGTTGCTCAATATATATTTAAAATTATATAATTACTTACATCAGAGTGAAGGCACCCATTCAAACATAACGTCCATAGCCAACGCCAACAATTGTTCTTAAGAGATACCACGACAAAAACAATACAAGCCGGCATGGGACACTCCACACTGTGGAAAGAAGTAAAACAGCCTAATAACCGTGCTGCGCCGAAAAGTTAGCCCACGTGCGCGGCGGAGCAAGATGTCAGCCGCATATCTCCCGGGTAAGCGCTTCCGAAAGGCGTCGGTGCCAGTACGACGCGTCGAGGTCCGCGCCAAGGGGCCCGCTGGCCCTCCAGGTCCAGGCGGTCCTTCCGAAGCCAGTGCGGTCAGGGTCCCAGCCATGGCCCCGAACTCCTCCAAAGACAAAGGGCACCACACGGTGGTGCCCGACGTCGCCATAGGCCGTGAGCTTGGCCCGCTCAGCCCGATCCGCCGTGTACTAAGCCCGCCGCCAGCCTAGGATGCACCAACCATGCACATACATGGCTAAGAGCGAAGGGGCAAGCCACAGAAACGTCAATCAGCAAGTGCCGGCCACTTCCCTCAAAGTCCAGATACACGATGTCATGGGTCGGTGGTTGGGCCGGGGAGTAGAAAGCCACGCCGCGCGCCGTCCGCATCCTCAGACCGGATGTTCGCGTGGGGGAAAATGGATCGACCGGACCATGGCGAGCACCACCGTCAGGAGCATGCACAGCTATTGTGCGAGTACTTGAATACCAATTCTGATTCTGTTGGCCACCCATGCATCACAGGTATAGTGGGTCCCAGTGAGTCCAAGGCAGGCCCGCAGCTACCACAGGGCCGCCGGCCTGCATGCGGAAACAATTAGGCTGCGGGGCAAACAGTTGGTACGTGTCGCAGCGCCACCGGATCTAGTGACTGGGCGCCCGGACGAATGGGGGGGCCTTGGGGAGAGCTCCAAGGTAAGCCGAGCCCACACTCTGCAACGAGAGTGAGAACAGCCACGCACAACCCTGGGCATTGAGGTAATCAAAACGAGCTAGCCAACCAATCCTTCGTGTGCAGTCAATACCCGCGTAGGTTTTCTGGTGTTTATCGACCGATGACGCGGGCAGGGAATGCCGCGGGGGATAGTGCGGTGGCAACCGACGGAGTGCGCCAAGGAAGACGACGTTGGCCGGGCGGCCTGAGCGGTGCCAGCTGGCGGTAGTGCCGGCCGGCCTGCTGGATCTCAGCATAAGCATCCTGGATGGCAGTTCGATGAAATGACCGTAGGGGCTGGCGGGGTCCAAGAGGTCAGGCGCCGCCGTAGCCAAGATATATGGGAAGGAGCCGGCAGATTTCCGCCAACGACTGAGCGACAGAGCCCCAAAATGCCGCCGGCTCAACATATCAAGGAGACAAGTTACCAGCGCAACATATATATTAAAAATATAATTACTTACAGCAGAGTGAAATCACTCAAACCAAAGCAAACGCCCAGCTATAAACCTATATACAGAGCCATGTCAAAGCTCTATACTACGATAAGACCAACGCAACATATATATATTCATAGTGAGAATGATAAATTACGGAGGTGAGATGGGCATGCAACATAAGGAAAACCCCGAAAAGAAGAAGAACCCTTTAGAAAGAAAATAATAGTAATCTGACACAGGCATGCAAGGATCACGCCAGCTGCACAAGGTACAACTAACCACAAAACTACGACACGCAGCAACATCGCTGCCCGCGGCCCACCGGCCAGGCCTGGGAGGGATCTAGACCGTATGGGTCGCGACAAAGTCAGCCTGCGGGTGCGGGCGTGCGGCGGAATAACACATCAGCCACGGTGCGAGTGAGGGCGAGTGACAGGCGCTGCCGCCAATACAAGGACCACGTGCGGGTAGACCATGGGGCGGTCTGACCCTCGAGGTATACGCAAGGCCGTCTTCACGGCGCTGGTAGCACTCGTGGAAAAACTCCGCGGTCTTGTGGCCAATGGCCCCGAACTGCTCAAGGACAAAGGGGATGACCCGGTGGGGCCCCACATTGCCGTACTAAGGAGGCAAACTAGTTGTCGCGCTCAGCCACAGCGGCAGCAGCGCCCGGCCGGCATCCACAGCCGCCCGGAGGATGTGGCGACCCGGAGCGGCCGAGTCACGGAGACGTACATCGATCTGAGCAGGTGGCAACCCTGCCCATCGTATAGTCAAGCACGGTAATGTCGGGGCGGCCGGTGGTTGGGTGAGTAGAAGAGGGCGGCCCCATCCGCGTCCTCGCACTTGATGGTGGAGTGGGGAAAGACTGACCGAACCGTGCCACACACATGCACCCGGAGGAGAGCGGTATGGAGATAGACGGGAACCAGCTCTGGTTCTGCTGGCCACCCATGCACGCGATGTAGTGTCCCAGTAGTATCGAGAGCAAGCCCGCAGCTGCCGGCGCCCGCAGGACGTACCCGCCGTGATGAGAGGTTGCGGGGCAAGCTGACAGCTGGTGGCGGAGGGCGATGGTGTACAGGGCCGGAACCAGCGTTAACGAAGGGTTCATGGGGAGGGCACACAGGAATGCGGCCCCCACGCTCCCGGCCCTCAACAAGGGAAACGGAGTGAAGCCAAGCCTTCCCCTGATCGTTCAAGCTCGCATGCAGATCCATCCAGTCGGCACAGTGTAGTATACCCACGTAGTAGGTCTTTTGTTGTTTTTCATGAACGCATGCAGGGTAATATACTGTCGTCAGATTTGTGTAGCTAGCTACGCACCCTTTTTCCAAGGGGTTGACCTACGTTGCTTTTGATAGCACATTATGTGTAGGTCAGGGCCCGGCGCTGTGGTGTAGCGCCGGCTAGCTGTAGGCCGAGCCACGTGGTGGGATGAGCCTTAGTCTAGGGCATTTTTCAGTGTACGCCCATTCGTAGCTAGTCCGGTGCATGGCCGTTTCAGGTTTACAACACATTCCAGTGTTTTATCTTTCGTGGCTAGTCGGGAGAGTGGGTTTCAACCCACTGCTATTCCGAAACAGTCCACGATTGTGAGTGGGTTTCAATCCACTGCTATTCCGAAAAAGTCCACGATCGTGAGTATCATTGTTGGGCCGGTTGTGGCCCGTCGATCATCTATGCACATTATGCATGCTCACGTTGTGCATCGTCTTGACCAACGGTGCACGACGGCGGGCATATAGGTGTTGGTGTTTTATTTACCTATCCTCTCTATGGCATAAAGGGACTCACGTCTACTGTCCGAGGGGGCAACGCCCGTGGACTAGGATTTTGTTAACATGGATTCTGGTTCTGGTCGATAAAAGCTACATGTCAATATCCGAATGCAGAACGGCGTGATATTAATTGTATGAGTATTCTGTTCCAGGGATATGAGTTCTGATTAGTACAGCCGACCATCGTCCACGACATCCAGTCGTGGATCAGGTGTAGGTCTTTCGCAGCCGGCAGTCCGCCGGATATGTAAAAGGGAGAGGCGCGGAGAGGGGGAGAGGGGAGAGGGGGAGAGGGGGAGAGGGGAGAGGGGAGAGGGGAGAGGGGGAGAGGGGGAGAGGGGGAGAGGGGGAGAGGGGAGAGGGGGAGAGGGGGAGAGAGGGAGACACTCACGCCCGCGCCCACGCAAATAGAGCTGATTAATTAATTAATAGTACGTGACTGCGTCACATGAGCATAAGTCCTCAGTGGGAGGGGAACAAGGGATGGAATGGATTAATTAATTAATTAATTAACTAATTAATTAATTAATTAATTAATTAATTAATTAATTAATTAATTAATTAATAGACACGTGACTGCGTCACGTGAGCATAAGTCCTCAGTGCATGGGAGGGGAACAGGGTGGTCCCACGCGGAATGGGGTCATTTTTGGCGCATTTTGCAAGAAAAAAACGCTAGTTTCAATCGTCCGATATCTTTTTTTCGCGCGAATTTGGCGTCCGATCGCGTATTTTCGAGCTAATTTGGTGTCATAATGCTTAATTCATGTCAATTTGAGCGTACATTCCACATCGAGAGGCTTGAAAGTTAGTAATTCATGTAAATTTTACGTGGAGAGACTCGACATCATCCTAACCTTTGTATTAACCATAGGACGAGCATTGCCAGCGCATGTCCAAGTGCTAACTTTCCCTCACACTTTCGAGGGCCTCTTCCGTAATTTCGCTTCCGCGATCTGCTGTTCCGTTTTCGAGTTCCTCCTCTTCTTATCGATCTCCTTTGCAGGCGCCCAGACTTCCACATCCTTCCAGCTCTTGCCATCCGTCAGCTTTACCACCTTCATCGCGTAGTCCAGCGGCATCCACCACAACTTGTTCTTCAACTTCCCTCCCTTCTCCCCCTCAGCGAAAAACTTAAATGCGACGTCCCTCCACTTGGTGTCGTATCCAGACACCTGCCCATAAAGCATGACGTCTTCTAGCTTGGCATACATTGGCGTAGCCGTATCCTTGTTCCCTGCTTGCATAATGGCTAAAGTCCACCCATCACACCAAAAGGCCTCTGGTGCTCCGAACCCCATTTCCCCGTCCATAAGTCTCATTTCCAACGTGGGCTTGTCATCATCCTCATCGCCCGCCTGACTGTCTTCCGCCCCCTTAGGCTCCTCCCGTCCGGAAGTGTCAGCATGTACAGCCGCTGGTCCGAAGCCCACCGCCACATTAGCCAAGCGAAGTAACTGCTCCACATCCTCATTACCTGCGAGCAAACCGATCATGCCATCAACGCATGACTAAAATCGAGTTAGTAGAAATCGGACTGCCAACCGTGAAAAATCAAAACACTCTACATACCAGAATTCACTCGCAGATTTTTTCTTACCCTTTTTGGCCTTTTCCTTCGACCTCTGCTCGCAGGTAGACCCCGTCTGGGGGTGGGGGGCAGGCGCCGGGGCGGGTTTGGCGGGCTCGGCAACCTTGGCAGTCTTCGCGGTCTTGGGTAACTTCTTGGAAGCAACGCGCTCCTTTCCCCCGTCCTCCTCCTCTCCGCCGCCATCCTCCTCCTCCTTCTCCTCCTCATCGTCCGAATCTGAAAGCACAACTGCTTTTCGACGCCGTTTCTGAGGCAGGGCAGGCTTGGGAGGCTTCCCCACCTTGGCCGATTTCTTGGAAGCAACGTGCTCCGCAGCCTTCCCACCCTTGGCGGATTTCTTGGTAGCAACGTGCTGCTCCTCCTCCTCCTCCTCCTCCTCCTCCCCCTCCTCCTCCTCAGCATCGTCGTCCTCCTCCTCCTCCTCCTCCTCAGCATCGTCGTCCGAATCAGCCACTGCCACAACTGGCTTACGAAGCTGCTTCTTCGGTACCTGAGAAATGGCCAGAGTCGGCGGGGGAACCCGAAGCTGCTTCTTCGGTACCTGAGAACTGGGCAGAGGCGCCGGGGTGGGCAGAGTCGGCGGGGGAACCCGAAGCTGCTTCTTCGGAACCTGAAAAACGGGCTGCGACGCGGCAGGCTTGGAAGGCCCACCTCCATCATCCTCAACAAGTGACACGACTGCCCGTCGAGTCACTTGAGAAGCGGGCTTCTTCGCCGCAGGCGGATCCGAATCACCTTCAGGCCCCGTCATCTGTTCGGCCTGCTGCGTTCTGACCTCGACGGGGGTCTCTCCGCGGTTAGACCCTCCTGCCGGACCTCCATCCCCTCCATCCCCTCCCTCCAACAACTGTTGGTCATCCCTCTCCACCACGGCGGACGATCCCCCAGCTTCGTGGGAAGCTTTTCGCTTCTTCGCCCTTCCGAGCCTAGGCCCCCCATCACCTTCCCCCTGTTCAAGCCGCTCCCACAATTCACTCCCTTTCCCGATCCTTTCCACTATCTCTTGAAACCCCTTAATCTCCGTCTCGGTACCAAACACGATCACCATCGGTTCGAACCTGGAGAAAAACTCGTGGGCGCAAGCCTTCAGCACATTATCGTACATCCCGCCCGGTTGGGGAATGTCCGAAGCTTTCGGGCAAGGACCGAACGCCCACCACCTGGACTGAAAGTTACTCCACTTATCACCCCAAATGTTCGCCAAGTTCAGCAGGCTCAGGCACGGAAGGGACCTATAGCCCAAGGGAAAGGGGCGGGCTGAAGCTGAGGCAACCTCGCCTGCCACCTGCTTGACGAGCGACTTGTCATCATCATCACCGTCTAGTAACTGACAGCAAAACCAGACCCGGCGACGGCCCCAGTCCACACTCTGCCACTCATACTTCACGTCCCACTCCTCCTCCTCCTTCGCCTCCGTCTCCTTCCCCTTCCCCTTCCCCTTCGATCCCTTCTCCAGCCCCTTCACCGGCCCCTTCATCGCCGCCTCCTTCACCCCCCCTTCGAGTAATCCAAGTTTTGGAGCGTACTTCCTGAACGCTTCCGGAGCAAAAAGTGCCAAACCCACCGTCTTGTCCTCGCTCTCTTTTAGCAGAATCTCCTGAAAGTCGATCTTGCCATTACTGATATCCTTTCTCGGAATCCTCAGATGTGCGGCGTGTTTTTTGGCTTTAAGAAGGTAGGCGATGTTCCTCGTTATGATGACGGCCACATCCCAAAATTCCCGGTATCTGGCCACAATCTCCTTCCTGCCGACCGGCCGAGCGAGAGGATGGAGATTGAAGACGAGTTCGAAAATATGAGACGCCACAAACTCCTTGCCATTTGCGTCCTTGCATCGCGCTTCCAGCGTCACATCCTCCTTGAATCTGGCGCAAATGGTCAGCCGCAGGCACTCCAGCACATCCTTGGCGATCTCCACCAACTTGGTGAGCTTTTCCGGTCCAACCTGGCAGCTCATGATGCAATCGATCACGGCGTCCATCATAGGAAGGCTGGCCAAGTTCCTGAAAGAAGTCCAAGAGACCTTCTGGCCTTTCTTCTCCCCCTCTGCATTGGCGAATTTGCACCTTTGCATCATCACCTCCTCAGGCGCGGGTTTCGTTGAGGCAGGATCATCAGTCTGCTCCTGTGTCAGACGGAGAAACGTGTTGGCCAGCGTGCGACTGTAAGCGGAATGCACTGAAGCAATGCTGTGGGCCGGCTTTTTCTTTCCTTCTGCTTCCTCCTCGTGTACATCCACCGCTGCCGGCTCCACATTCCCTTCCCTTCCCCCCGCTTGCCGCATAGCCGGGAGGATGTACGTGAGCAGATTGGTGTAGTGGCCATCCGCAATATAGTGGCCCTTCCCACGCGTGACTTTGCCGTATAGATATAGCTTGTTGTAGTTCCACACGTCAAGCAACGCCTGGCCCAGCGTACGATCCGCCACGGCTAAGTCCTCCGAATTCGCCCCCTTGGCGATGTCGAACAGCTTCTCCAGCTTGCCGGTCAGCACCGCCTGCGACATCAATTAACATCGAGCGAGCAACGACAAAACTCAGTCATAAAAGGCGAGGGGTATAGCTGCGGATAGACCCTAACAAAATTCGAAAAAGAAACGGCCGACAATACGCAACGAAAATTCCAACAAAAAAAAGGAGAGGGTCTAGCTGCAGCGAGACCCTCGCAAAAAACTTGAAGCGCACACAAAAAACAACCACGAAAATTCCGAGGGTCTACCCGCAGCTAGACCCTGCCAAAATAGATAGCTTACATCTTCTTTTGCCTTAGGTAGATTTCGAGCTCACTCCACGACGGGAGCAGGTCGCCACCCTTGAGAAGAATGACGTTCGTACCCATGTAACCACCACGGAATTTCCGCAACAGGTCCTGGAAGGCGTGCTCCGCCTCCTTAGGAGTACTTGCGAAATTGGACTCCGCCCCACCCTCGCACATCATTGCCCGAACCTCTCCCCACCCGCCATCCGGCCCCCTGAGAAACGACTTTAACCCCTTAAAGTAGTGGTTCCCATCCACCACCGCGTACCGGAGAACCAGATACGGTACCGGTCCCGTTCCTCAAAAAATTTCGGATCGTAGGACTTCATCGCAGTATTGCACAGCAGGTTGAAAACTTGCCGACTGCCCTCGATCTCCTGAGGCAAAACTGCGGCCACCTCGTCCACCTGGCGTAGGTACGCCACTCAAGTCCTCTCGCGAGGAAAGAGGTGGTGGACTCCGTGTTAAGCCACACGTCGACTTCAGTATCCGAAAGGGGCCGGAAGTACCTGGACCCCACATCCTCCGCGTCAATCTTGGCACCGTGGTAATGCTTCAGCCACTTGACGAAATCCGGCATGCACAAGATTTGCTTGTCGAACAGGTCAGGTTGAGATTCGGCAAGCGCCTGGAAAGGGAACTGCCAGACCGGGACAACAACCTTGAAGTGCAAGGCGTTGTCCCGCGCATTGAGGAGAATGCGGGCGTTCTCCTTAATGGTTTCAAGGTTTAAACGCCGCTGCCTCAAAGCCTCTGGCAAAATAAGCGCGTTGACCGTCTGGATCCGCATACTGAAACATCCGGTCTGCTGAAAATCGGCCGGCCGAATCCAACGCGTTTCCCTGAGAGAATTGGCCTTCCGGATGTTCTGGTCCCTGACCTCCTTGTTCGAGTCGACCTTTTTCGAAGGCTTCCAGCTTTCAATGATAGGGTCGGTGTCCGGGTTCCCACTGCTCGTGAGCACCCCCTCCTTAAAAAGCTTGTTGAGTGACCGGAGCAGCTCAAGAAAGGGGGAGAACTCGGGCCAGTTTGGCAGGTCATCGACGTCCGCCATCCGCCTACTCGAGCAGTACTTGAGCATATCCTTCACCAGCGCGAACACGGCGTCATGACCAGGTAACTTCTTCTCCACCGTGGCGTCTTCGTCCCCCCCGTCATCCTGAAGTAAAAAATCGAAAAGGACCGCAGGATTTGCTCAAGTCAGTAATCTTTAGGCCGACCACGACATCCTGTTCAGGGACGAACAAAGTTCTGTTGGAATAGTACCTTACTGACACTAAACACCAAGTCCCGCAGCCGGTCAGCGTCTACCCGCAGCGAGAGGTCTAAATTTTCACAACAATCGTACCTGTCCAGTTTTCTGCTGCTTCTTGGCCTCCTTAGCCTTCTCCTTCTCCGCCTTCTTCGCCTCCTTCTCCGCCGCCTTCGCCTCCGCGTTCTTCTTACTGTTGGCCTTTGCCACCGCATTCAGCGCCCTTTTTCCCTCAGCGGCCCGACGACGAAAATCAGCCTTCATGAATTTCTCGATCTTGTCAACCTTTGCCTCTGAGTACTCCTTAGGCTGCCACTTGAAATTCTTGGTGGCTTTCGACTTCACCAGATTTGCGAATTCATATGCCAATTCACTCTTAAAGGTAGCGTCACCCAACACCTCCGTATCGAAATCGGCATCGACTTCCGCCTCAAGTCGTGTCAGGTACTTGCGAAACTCGGACCCCGCAGGTCCCTCCGAATCGACGCCATCGGGCGGAGACTTAAGCATGATCAGGCCAACAGCAATAATATGATCCTTCGCAACCTTCTTGCGGGAATCCAGCTTTTCCCTTTCATGCTGTCAATGGGCTTCGCCGCCTTCCCCCCGCAGTACCCCCAGCGACAGCCCCCGCCTGCATGACAAAAAAAAACGAACAAGAAGGGACTTGACCTCAGTTCGATTGTTGCACCATCGTCTCTCTGCGGAGATACCCCTCAGCACGAAAAAAATCACACGAACTCGCGGCGGATGAACGTACCTGCACAGCCACTTCTCCCTCAGCGTCTCCCCCATCCTCATCTCCTCCAGCGTTTTCATCCCCCCCATCCTCATCTCCTCCAGCGTTTTCTTCCTCTCCGGCAGCGCCTGCTGAGGCCAAACCCCCCGCCTGTCAACACCGAATACGACAGCTCATTGGAAATCAAAATTAGTCGATATTTGTATATTTCGCATAATGCGCTCACTAAAACTTCAGGCGAAATGCAGACATCCGGATATCGTTTAATGCTTACCATTTCCATCTCGAGTCCAGACCAAATACCAGCACTGTCAACAGCCATCGCCGCAGCCGCCCCCTGAAAAAAGACAACAGATTGGTTGGGGGCACCGTTGAAATTAGCCGAACATGTCAGTCTCAATAAAAGGGTGAGGGTCTACCTGCAGCTAGACCCCATGTAAGATGCTCGTGGAAACTCGACGGACAAGCACCCACCTTATCAACCAAGTCTGACAAATTAGGTAAATCCTCCGATACGTCCCCTGGCATGGAGCCCCCCTGCATGATATGACAGGACAAACCATGAAGGTTGGTCAGCATATAGAGCCCTATTCAGGGAATGGAAACAACCCAAATCGATAAACGATATCGGCAAGTTAACGTACCGAAACGTAGAACTTCCACCTCCTCAAAATCTTCCCCAAAGGCCATATCGGCACTTGATGGGCTCTCTCCTTTTCCAGTTGCCGCCTCAATTCCGCCTCGAAGAACAACTCGAGGGACTGCCAATGGCCTCCCGCCTCTAAATCAGACCACTCCGTGTCTGTCTTGGTTCGGATACTCTGGAGACAATCAACCAACGAGATTTGATCCAACCATTCCTGGACGACTTCCCGGTATGGCTTATATGTCTGAATAACATGGAAGTCCTCCCGGTGCCGGAAACTTTGGATCACCTGTCCAGCCCAATCCAAAAAGAAAGCGACCGCTTCCCGCGAAAGGCTGGCGTCCGGGCTGACAAGAAAGTCAGTCCGCCACTTAACAAAAGATTGCAGTAAGTGGTCTCTTGCCATGTCCAAATGCGCGATCACTTCATGTGCGCGCTCCTCCAATCCTCCTACGTCATTCATTCTTCCCGGCACAATTACGATATAGTCACTGTTGGACGTGTCAACAAATCCTTGCCTGACAATATCAAACACTTCATCTTCCGACAGTGAAGCCCTCGAATCCGCTCTCATATCTCCAGTCATGAGTTTAAAGAGCTGATGCAACGCAGTGGTTTTCAAGGTTTCCATATAGGAAGCCTCGATGCATGTGAAGCCAATGTGGACCTCGAACTTTTCAACCTCATCAAAGAGCGTCGACCATATTAAAGCACGACGGGGAAAGTAACGTCCGACATCCTCCTTCAGATTAAGGATGCACGACTGCGCGATCTTCAAAACCTCATACATGTCGTCACCAACGACCCTCTTCCCATGAATGGCTCGCTGTGTGGCTTCGAACAATGCAAGACGGCCCAGGCGGTCGTTCTTCCAAATTATGTGTGCCGACTCCGGACGGTCCACGACGACACCGGACTTCTCTGCAAACGCTATCTCGGCCGAAAGAAAGCGGATCAAGCCTCTCAAGCCCTTTTCGGCTTTACGACTCACCCCAGCTCAGACTCAGCTGAGCCAGGTACTGTTTCAGAATGGCCACCGTGGGGGCTGCAGACAACAAGAGTAAAAAAAAGGCCACACATCGTCGTCGTCGTCAACAACCTTAACTCCTAGGTCAACGTCTCTCCGCAGCTAGACCCTTACGATCAATGTATGACATAAAATCCCACCCTTTCTACGATACACACACGCCGTTCAAGCCATCTGAAAAATGTACGTCTCACATTAATAAACATACCTGATAATCGACTGAAAATCCTTCGTGAAGAAGGGGTGGGCTCCCGTTCTCGTCCTTCTCCCCCTCAACTGCCTTCGCAGCCTCCTCCTCCTTCCTCGCAGCCTCCTCCATCTTCCTCGCGGCCTCTTCCGCCTTCATCCTCTCCTGTCGCATCTGCAAAAAAAGAGCGGCCTCCTCCGCAAGAATTCCTTCGCTGCCGCCTCCGTCTTCTTCTTCGCCTCCTCCTTCTGCTTCGCCACCAGGATCCTGTGCTCCTTCTCCTGGGCAGCCTTTTTCTCCTTGTACTCCCTCTCCTCCTCCTCCCTCTCCGCCTTCTCCAGCCTCTCCTTCTCCTCCCTCTCCACCCTCTCCCTCTCCGCCTTCTCGATGGCCTCCCTCTCCGCCTTCTCCTTCTCCTTGTCCTTCTTGTCGAGAGCCGCGTATTCGTCAGCAAAGCTTGCGGCCATTGCTAACAAATCGGACAACCGCTTCTGACGCGACTCCCGAACCGGCGATTCCGGGTCTTCAGGCCTCCCGTTAGTCTGATCGCGCTCGTCCTCCTCAACAAGCTCACTGATAGACTTCCTCAGCTTCCTGAGCTCTTTGGTGCGGTCGTCTTCCTCTACCCACTCGGCCGCAGGCTTACGCTTAGAACTGGAATGCTTGGGGGACGGCGAGCGGGACGCAGCAGCGGGGGACTTGGGTGGCGGCGAGCGGGACTTGGGGGAAGCAGAGCGGGACGGCGAGCGGGACGCAGTTGCGGGGTTCTTGGTTGACGGCGAGGGGGACTTGCGAGAAGGAGAGCGGGACGCGGTAGCGGGGGGAACTTTGGGCGGAGAGGGGGACTTGCGGTTCGGCGAACGGGTCGCAGTTGCGGGGGACTTGGGGGACTTGCGGGGCGGCGAGCGGGACGCAGTAGCTCCGGCCGACTTGGGGGGCGGCGATGGAGACTTACGGGGCGGAGAGCGGGACGGAGCGCGAGACGCAGCAGCGAGAGGGTTGGGGGGTATAATTCTGTCCAACTCGCTGGGGGGCAAGTTGGACTTGGAGGGCGAGGGGACTCGGTGGGGGGGACCTCGCAAGATCTTTTACGGGACCGAACTGCAACGGAGGAAACTCCTCCGTTGCCGTTCGGTCCGGCGAGGTGTTCGACGTCATCTTGGGTGAAACGGGAGTGGCCTTGACAGAATCGGAATAGGAGGACGACATCTGCAGAACAATATCAAAAAAGCAAGTTTCACAAATGTCATTCAGAATCTGAATCGCCGGCAGAAAAACGATGGGGAGGGTCTCGCTGCAGCTAGACCCTTTCGTGGATTCTAAAAGGGACATTTAGTTTAATGCAAAACTTTGGCGTCTCGCTGCAGCGAGACCCTCACTTCAAGCAAAAACAAATCATTTTTAGGGTGAGCGAAAACAAGCAACCTCCCATCATGCAAACATAAAAAAGTATACATTCCTTGGGGTCTCGCTGCAGCGAGACCCTAACGTCAAACAAAAACAAATAATTTTTAGGGTGAGCGAAGAAAGCCCCTCCCATCTTGCAAACATTAAAAGTCGACATTCGTAGGGGTCTCGCTGCAGCGAGACCCTAACACCGATACAAAAACAAATCATTTTAAGGGTGAGAAAAGAAAGACCCCCCATCATGAAAACATGAAAAATTGACATTCCTTGGGGTCTCGCTGCAGCGAGACCCTTACGTCAATACAAAAACAAAATTCCGAGGGTCTACCCGCAGCGAGACCCTTACGACCACGTATAAATACATGGGGGGGGAAGCTATGTATAAATGCATGTGGGGGGGTGCTGGCATTAATAATTAAATGTGGGGGGGTGATGGCATGAATAAATAAATGTGGGGGGTGCTGCATGAATAAAAGAATGTGGGGGTGTGATGGCATGAATAAATGAATGTTGGGGGGTGCTGGCATTAATAATTAAATGTGGGGGGGTGATGGCATGAATAAATAAATGTGGGGGGTGCTGCCATGAATAAAAGAATGTGGGGGGTGATGGCATGAATAAATAAATGTGGGGGGTGCTGCCATGAATAAAAGAATGGGGGGGTGATGGCATGAATAAATAAATGGGGTGCTGCCATGAATAAAAGAATGTGGGGGTGATGGCATAATAAATGAATGTTGGGGGGTGCTGCCATGAATAAAAGAATGTGGGGGGTGATGGCATGAATAAATAAATGTGGGGGGTGCTGCCATGAATAAAAGAATGTGGGGGTGTGATGGCATGAATAAATGAATGTTGGGGGGTGCTGGCATTAATAATTAAATGTGGGGGGTGATGGCATGAATAAATAAATGTGGGGGGTGCTGCCATGAATAAAAGAATGTGGGGGTGTGATGGCATGAATAAATGAATGTTGGGGGGTGCTGCCATGAATAAAAGAATGTGGGGGGGTGATGGCATGAATAAATAAATGTGGGGGGGTGCTGCCATGAATAAAAGAATGTGGGGGTGATGGCATGAATAAATAAATGTGGGGGGTGCTGCCATGAATAAAAGAATGTGGGGGTGTGATGGCATGAATAAATGAATGTTGGGGGGTGCTGGCATTAATCATTAAATGTGGGGGTGTGATGGCATGAATAAATAAATGTGGGGGGTGATGCATGAATAAAAGAATGTGGGGGTGTGATGGCATGAATAAATGAATGTTGGGGGGTGCTGGCATTAATAATTAAATGTGGGGGGTGATGGCATGAATAAATAAATGATACGTAGCATCACCCCCCACATGTATTGATACGTAGCATCACCCCCCACATGTATTAATACGTAGCATCCCCCCCCAACTGTATTGATACGTAGCAGCACCCCCCACATGTATTGATACGTAGCAGCACCCCCCACATGTATTGATACGTAGCAGCACCCCCCAACTGTATTGATACGTAGCAGCACCCCCCACATGTATTGATACGTAGCAGCACCCCCCCACATGTATTGATACGTAGCAGCACCCCCCACATGTATTGATACGTAGCAGCACCCCCCCACATGTATTGATACGTAGCAGCACCCCCCCACATGTATTGATACGTAGCAGCACCCCCCACATGTATTGATACGTAGCAGCACCCCCCACATGTATTGATACGTAGCAGCACCCCCCCACATGTATTGATACGTAGCACCCCCCCACATGTATTGATACGTAGCAGCACCCCCCCACATGTATTGATACGTAGCAGCACCCCCCCACATGTATTGATACGTAGCAGCACCCCCCCACATGTATTGATACGTAGCAGCAA